>LNAC01000246.1:358852-713394 GCA_002007465.1 Ailurus styani
GGGTGGGGGTGGGGGGGTTGGGCAGGGGAGGCGGATCCTAGCCAATATTCTCTCCTCCCCTCAGCCAGGAATGAGCTGTCAGCTGCTGCGTCCCCTCAGCCTTCTGTGTGGGCGAACAGAGATAATGAATCTCCCTTAAGACACATCTCTGGCAACATGTTGGTTGTTTCAAAAAGTAAAATAGGCAACATAAAATTTTGAAGGAACACGCTTTTTCTTGACTTTTCCTCCCCTAAAATGTATATGATAACAAAAACAGGGGACGTTCAGAGAAAACCAGTATATGGAATAATTTACTAAATGTTTCAGTTTGTATGTTAAATAACCTGACATAACAGATAATAGAATATTCACAAGAAACAAAGTTAAATGTTCTCTGTGTGTAAGCGCCTGCCTTTATTTTTGTTGCTAAATGTAGAGCAGTGACTTAATAGTATAATTTAATATAATACAATGTATACTTATCTAAAATATAATAACCTACTCAGTGGAAGTATAAATGATCATGTTTCCATTAGAATATAAATACATTCCAGTATACATTTAATACATTTTATTTCATGCCATATATTAAGTAAGAGTTTACTTTCCTAATTGAAGGAATATTTACATAATCACAATAGCTTTTACCCATGCTCCACTCAGAGCAGAAAACAGCAAAGTTTACATATTGAAATGTCTTCCTATTTTTAAATTTTAACATTAACTANCTGACAGATGACTATGCTTTAAGGAAAAAAAAAAAGAATACTTCCATACCCAAGTTCAGTATGGATTATTGACACCGTCAAGGTGTGTTAGAGGACTGGACTCAGTTCTGAGTCAGACCAAGCCACACCTCAATAAAAGTATATCAGGTGTGCTCCTCTGTATNTAACTATGTTAATGTTATGTATGACATCTTAACATAACTATGCTTTAAGGAAAAAAAAAAAAGAATACTTCCATACCCAAGTTCAGTATGGTTTATTGACACCGTCAAGGTGTGTTAGAGGACTGGATTCAGTTCTGAGTCAGACCAAGCCACACCTCAATAAAAGTATATCAGGTGTGCTCCTCTGTATAGTTTACATAAAGTTTACACTTTATTTTCCAAAAAGCCTCTCCCTGGGCTCTGGTGATTATGTTAACAGAGACAGGAAGGAGTCAAGCTATCCTTTACCAACAATATTTAGTGCTATGCGTCTCCCATTTCTCATTGTCCCGAGGAGAGGGCGCCTGCCCCACTGCACGGAAGCATCAGCAAGGTATTGTCTCTCCCATGTGCTGGGGCAGAGACCAAAAAATCAAAACAAGAATCTGACATTGAGCAATTCGAACATCTCTCTCTAATGACCCAGAAGCACTTGAAAAACTAAGCAGACATGTTTCTACAGACACATTTTCTCTTTAGGGTGATATTGACCATTCATTCACTTTCCATTCATTCAACATGTTATATAGCTCCTACTGGGTGGCATGGCTACTTCCGGTGCCAGGAATTTAGCAGAGATCAAGACAAAGGGCCTGCCTTCAGGAAAACGTACACTCTGGTGGAATACACAGAACAGTAAATGAGCAAGTTGGTTTGAAAAAGTGATTTTGCCATGGAGGACACACGTAGAGGGATGGGAGAGTGATGAGTGAGGGGAGAGAAGATTGTCCTTTATTTAGGTGATCACGCTCAGGTTAGGCAGTATTTGAGCTGTGGCCTTCAGAATGAGTCATCTTGACAGAAACAAGACCCAGAAGCTGGAATGAGCTGACATAGGGCAGGCCAGTGTAGCCGGCAGAAGGCCAAAAGGAGAAGGGGGTAGGAGCTACAGTCAGGTCGTGAAGAGACTCGTGGTAGGATTTTGTTCCAAGTGCAGAGAGAATCCATCAGTGTTTTTTGAGAAGGAAAGGGTTATGATCTGACNCTCGTGGTAGGATCTTGTTCCAAGTGCAGAGAGAATCCATCAGTGTTTTTTGAGAAGGAAAGGGTTATGATCTGACTCATGGTTTTAAAAGAGAGCTCTGCCTGGCAGGTAACAGAAGGGCCAAGGTAGAAGAGGGAAGAGGCCCATGAAAGGACTGTTTTAATGGCCCAGACAAGTGATGATGGTGGTCTGCCCTGGTGAAGCAGAAGGAGAAAAGCAGCTAGAATAAATATATTTTGAAAAGAGAACTGACGACATTTACCAAAAGACTAGACATGGAGGGAGAGGGAAAGGAAGGGGCAAGAATGACTCAGGTTTCCTGGCTTGGGCATGAGGTGGGTGGTACCATTTACTTATGAGGTGAAAATCAAAATGAAATTAAATTTTGGGCCTTAGGATAGAGATGTCTGTGAGAAATCCAAGAGAAGTTATATGGTAAGAAACTAGATGTGTGCAACCAGAGCTTAGGGGGAAAGACAGAATCTGAAAGGCATCAGCACATGAGTGGTGGTTAAAACCATGGGGTTGGATGACATCACCTGGGGGAAGAGACGTGTAAAGGAAGGAGGGCTCTGGACTGAACTCTGACTTTGGTACAGAAAACAGAGCATCAAAGGACCATCGGAGTTGCTAGCAGAGAAGCAGGAGGAAATCCACAAAATTAATCCATGTTCAAATTAGTGCAAGTTTCCCCAGGAAGTTCATAGGTGAAGATAAATAACTATCAATTCTTTAGACACCAGTGCTCCTCTATTATGTCTGATAAAAAATTTCACCTTTACCAAAGTCACTTACCTACAGAACATCTTCTTAGAAGCCACTATGTTACCCACTTTAAAATCTTACCTTTGCTCCTGTGTCCCCCACTCCACGTAAGCCCATGGGCCCAGGGGGTCCAGGTAGTCCCCGAGGTCCCTGAGATGACATAATAAGGAAGAGAGTGAGTGTCCTTGTCATGCACAGGTCATGCACAGTGTTTATCAAGAAAGAAAGAGAAGGAGGGAGGGAATGAAGGAAATCGCAGCGATGTGCACACTTACAGCCACACCAGGAGAGCCGTCCCCTTTGAGGCCTGGAGCACCCACGGGTCCTCGAGGTCCTTGGGCCCCCTGCATAAATTCAGTACCACCGGGTGACATCACAAGACTAAAGGATGAAACACCTGGCAAAACTTAAGCACAATACCAACTCTCTATTTCAAACATGCCCTTGATAAGTGCAGAGAAATGATTTGAGAAATTTTAGAAGGGAAGTCTACCACCTATGGCAACTTGTTATACGTCTCCCTTCATAAGTCGTACCCATTTGCATTTGGTGGGAAGCGCTGAATGAATACAGGGAATATATGTGAACCTTACAAAATCCTCTACAGGAAACATATTAATAGGAATTAAATATGACTGATCAGTGATATTTTAATTTTTAAATTTACACTTTTCGCATCATAAATTGTTGTAAGTATTAAAATGAGAGATTTTAGCATGAGTAGTGTGAGGAGAAGGAAAGACTACATAGCAAAATATCAAGTGTAAAATTTTGAATGTCAAGTAAGAGAACTATACACTACCTACTGTTATGTTACATCTATTTTCCCCTCCAACGGGGCCTGAATTACACAGGGAATAAATAAGCCCAAGTGAAAATTAAAAACGGATTATTTTTTTTTAAAGTTATAAATAGATAGGACACACAGTTTGTGATTCATATCTTGAGACCTAGAAAGAAATCCAAAATATTGCTTTACATGATAACCTTTGGCATCAAAACTTTAGTAGCTCTAATTGGTCTCCTGTATAGAGGATAAGGAAGCGTGATTACCGCCTTTTGTATAACAGAATTTTCTGAGATGTGTAACTCTCCTTCAGATGTAAATCAAAGGGCTTTTTTTTTTTAAGAGAGCGCAAATGAGGGGGAGCCAAAGGGGTGGGGTAGAGAGGGAGGGAGAGAGAATCTCAAGCAGACTCCCTGCTGAGCTCAGAGCCCGACGCGGGGGCTCTACCTCATGACCCTGAGATCATGACCTGAACAGAAACCAAGGCTCGGTCACTTAACTGACTGAGCCACCCAGGTGCCCTGCAAATCAAAGAAATTTCTGACTAAAGTAAAATGGTGAGAGAGGAAGAGAAAAATGAAGAAGACTCTCTTAGAAGGTTTAGAAAATATAAATCTATTACGCTCTATTTAAAACATGTAATTCTGTATCACATTCCATTCCATTACTGTGATAATTCTTATAATCGCCCTTGCCAACACATATCAATTATTTTGATTAAAGACTGTTCATATTTCTAAATATTTATGGTTGGGAAGAAACTGATCATTGGCAGACCTGTGTTTTGGGAAAAGTAGCAGGACTCCCCAGGCTTTACTTATACGCAAGGAGCTCACATTCTGAGATCACACGGCCAGGATTCCAAGCCAAATGCTGCCCCAAAGCCAACTCAAAGCTGTTCCTAACTCTGCTTCTAGGAATGAAGGCCTGACTTGGGGGGGAAGAAACCTGCATACTCTTTAAGCAATAAAAAAGTTAAATTTATTTTGAAAACCAGGAATATGATGACTGTATTTTTCCTATTAAATCTGACACTGGTTTTATGTGATGAACCTTCTAAAGAATGATCTTTAGAAAACACGTGGCCACTTATAAAAACTTAATGGACTATTTATTATCAACAAAAATACAAGATGATCCCTTCCAGTTAAGTGACAGAGAGCAAAAAAAGTTCTTCAGGAGAGGTGAATTTTGGCATATCCTTAGCCACAGCAAACTAACTGGTCACTTCTCAGAAGCAATTTCTTGTGCTAGTCCAACCATATTTCAGATTAAAGGCCTAATCATTCTATATGGACATGTCCCCAAAATAAGATACCCCTCAGGCCAACAACCAAACAAAGCAGGGACTGCTCCCTGGTTAAGCTGAAAGGAAAAGAAACCAGAATCAAAATTCACTTTCAGTTTTTATTCCTAAATTTCAAGACTATAACAGATTATCAGCAGCTGTTACTGTTTATCCACTGGCACCCACACTGGGAGGAAAAAAATGTTAAAACATTTATAGTTTACAACTAAATATTTTTTTCCTAGAGATCTGTGTCCTGCATCTTATAAAAATTTCAGTTAGCTTGTTAATTCTCATGTTCATAGGAAATATTGGGGGCAGGGAGAGGGGTGTTGCTCTGTCTCAGATTTTTATTCTGAACTTCTTGTAATATTTTTATAGGGAGAATTTTTGTCACGTGGCCTTGATGCACTGGATTCAAGAAAATGTCCTGCAGAGTGATTCCCTTTGAAGTATCTCACTCAATCAACAGAAATTAAGGTAGAAATCTTAATCTGATGTTTTGTAACAGACTTTAGGGGATGACCTGGGAGCTCCCTGAAGTCATATGAAAAAGTGAATTATGTGCCAAAACGTCCATCAAACATTTAACCTTTCAAAAGCCTAAAAAATAGTGCTCTAGGGAAGAATGACAGAAAGAGAGTATCGTTAGAGGCCAAGGGATTAGAAAAATTATGGAGTGAGGAGTTGGAGCACATCAACTAAATACATCACCAACAATGCCAATAATGGTCAGTAAAAAAACGGGATGAGGGGGGCTTATAAATATAGTCTGCACATTTAACTGGATTTTATTTTTATTGTAAAGAAAAGTATAAATAGAAGAAGTAGCTTTAAATCATGGAACCAGGAATACACAGATTCAGGAAGTTATCAAACTATATGAAAATTGGCATCCAAACCTTCTTGATCGAGGCCATATCTGTGGTTGTAGCATGAGGAAATTTGGAATTTTCTCCTTGCCTCGTACAAAGCTTGGGTTGCCATGTGCCTCAGGGTCAGGGGAGTAGGATGACCGTCTTGTTCTCGTTTGCCCTGGACTGGCTCTGTTTTAGCTTGAAAATTCCTCATCCCAGAACCTTCTATGTCCCCGGTAAACCAGAAAACTGTCCCTCTAGCAAGGACAACTGTTAAAGGGATTAGGAACAATGGAGGTCAGGATCTTCCCTCGCTCTTTAAAAGGAGTTCTCCAAACTTAATAACAGCATATACGAGGTTTTACATTGTATTTCAAAGACGGTTCTAAGTTTTCTTTTTTGAAATTTGGAAAATCACTGATGTGAGTACTTGATCCTTTTTATCCAGAAGAGGCAATTTATAGAACTAAAGCCAGTTTCAAAACCACATAAAAACATGCTACTAATTCAACACAGTGCTGATTATGGAGCCCCGAAGCCTGTTCTCATAAACAGGGATGGGATGTGTTTGTGACATTTGGAATGTTAAATTTTGCTGTGATGCTGGGTTTTGTGTGAGCAGGGAAATGGTGCTTTGTTGCCATGGAAAATAGATATGATTACTTAAAACTGTCATCTCCTATAGTTATTTGCATTTTCATTTAAAATAACTCTGAAAGATGGAAAACAAAGCAGAGAAATTTAGTTCAGTAAAGCTTTCAAACATGAACTTCTTGGACAATGTTTTGCAAAAGAAGATACCTAGGCCGTTAATATGTAAATAAAAAAAGCTACAGGTCATATAATTTCTTATTTTACAAACATTACAAAAGAAACGTTTTCAAACAGCTGTTTAGTCATCTAAAATCTAACCATAGGAGCTATCATCCCTCCACATTCATGAAAAATGAGTGATCTGATGTCTCCATTTTTAAAAACAATGATAACGTACTTTTACATTCGAGTCCATCACTGTGGAATGAGGAGAACCGGCTCAGCTGTCAATTTACTGTGCATTAATTCCCCTTCTCCTTCTCCCTCATAGAGGGAATAAGAACACGAATAAAGCCTACCTTTGGTCCTCGAACAGCAATTCCAGGTTCTCCTTTAAATCCAGGCATGCCCGGGCCTCCTCTGTCTCCCTGCACATTTCAAATAATGTTCAGTTTCAAGCTTTAAATGGCAGGAGAAACCATAATAGCACGGAACACAAAAGAGATGGGACAATTTATAAAGGGTTTAATCTATCAGTTCTCACATCTTGAGGTAGTAGCTTCTTCTAATATATTTGAGGGAGATTTCAAATCCCAACCAAATAAAACCTGTCAGTAAGACTGTGACAACTGTTTATAGAAAAACCACTGAAATAGGTGGCTATCTAGACTCAAATATTTAGACTATACGAATACCCAGGAAAGCTCTTAAATCTGAGCGGTTTTCTTTTCTGCCAGACTCTCTGATTATTAATTCTACTGGAGTCTTCTGAATAACACAATAAATTTTTACCTGCATTAGGGTCTAGGATTTGGTGGAGGTAGTTCGTGGTAAAGTGACAAGTTCAAGACCAGGAGCAAGAACCTGGTTTCTGATCTTCAACTTCCTGCCAGCCTTTAGTTTGCTTCCTTGTGAAATGTCAGGGTTGAACCAGATAATATCTTGGGGTTCTTCTAAAACTAAAATTCTGGTTCACTGATAGCATGAATTTTTCCCCACGCCAACTGCCAAAGATCCAAGTTACCAATCATTCATTCATTCATTCATTTGCTTACTCCTAAGAATGCATACCTTTGGCCCAGGTGGTCCAGGAATTGATGCTCCAGGCATCCCAAAAGGGCCCATAATTCCTGGTTCACCCTAAAAAAAAAAAAGAGCAAAATACCCATTCATTACAAGCAAAGAAACCATATATAGGAATTACATTAGGAAAAATATAGAAATGTATTCCCAGCATTTTTAAAAATATTATGACCTGTTTCACAGACCTGTGTCAAAATACTTGACATTTTTGCTAAACCACTACTATAGTTTTTAATGACAAAGATTTCAGAGCCTTTAATAAATGCATTCAATTAGTTTCTGAATATTAGCAAATTTTTATCTCTTGTGCATTCTTTTATTGGCTAATAAAAATTATGCAATTCATGGTGCCTCCCTTTTGTATTGTATGTCAGGAAATTCAGAGGGAAATGTTTGCTCAATTACAAGTTTTCTTCAACATAAGTTCTTGGGTATACTTGGTAGGTAAATAATGTTTCCTGTACTTCCTTCTAACCTTTTCCTTTGTTATTCTATTTTATGGTCATGGTATATGTATCAGTCTTCTATTGTACCCTAGCTCACATTGCTTTTTTAGAAGTAGGGAGTTTGTGGTAAAAACGGTGGAATTTCAAAAAAAAAGTCTTTTTTTTTTTTTTTTGGTCTCAATATTGAGTCTCGATAAAGATTCAAGCAATATCTCTGTCCCATCCCATCTAGTTTTGGGCCAGTGATCCTCAAATCATCAGAGGAATTTGATAAAATACAGAGTCAGGTCTCAGCCCCAGAGATTTTAATTCAATAGATCTAGGGGCTGGGCCCAGGAATATGAGTTTTATGAGGCCCCTCTGGGAATTCTGGTATAGGTGTAATTATCTCACTTAAAGACACTATGCAAAATAATTGTCATTAAATTGTCAGGTGTTCAGAATAACCCATTTGGGATACTAGAAGAAAATATTAGAGGCTTCATTATAAATTTTTATCTCTTCTAAATTTTCAATTATTTATGTAAATTTCATAGCATATTAATATAATTTATCAGTAAAAACTACAATTAAAGAATAAACCTATATTGAAGTCTGGTCAAGTTTATTTTGACGAGTAGGGATTTGTTATCAATCAGTCTGGAAACTACTGATGTAGGACAAGAGTGGCAAACTGCACCTTCGGGCCGAATATGGCCCATGCCAGGTTTCACACAGCTGTGGGCTAAAAATGGTTTTCATATTTTGTTTTGTTTTTTAAGTAGGCTCCACACCAGTGTGAGGCTTGAACTCACGACCTCGAGATCCAGACTCACATACTCTACCAAGTGAGCCAGCCAGGTGCCCCAATTTTCCCATTTTTAAATCATTGTTATTTAAGTGACTACATCATACCCTCAATTTGGCCCCTTGGCCACAAGGCCTGAAATATTTACTACCTGTGCCTTTCCAAGAAATGTGCCTCCCCCTGCCTTAGAGACTGAACTGTCCTCAGTGGTGGGAGCTGCCCACTTGGCCCCCCTGTTTCTTCCGAGAGGGACTCCATCAGTCAGACTCTCCACTAATAACTCTTGACCTGGACCACAGTCGCCTTCACAGCTGAGGCCTCCCACTGTGCTGATTCCCCAGTAAGACCCACAGGCCGAGCACCCCAGCCCACGGGGGCTCAGCTCCTGCCACACACGTACGTGCCAAATCTTTCATTCCAAACCTATAAGGCATTGGCACGCGACACAACCAGGATTCTGGCAACAGATAACCACCCAATTCAATCCTATGGCAAAGGAATAAAACACCAACCTGTTAAAATTCTCATTAAACCAGGGTAAGCAAAATTATGCTTCTAGATTTTATCTATTCTACTTCTTTTTTTTAAAAAAAAGTCAATTACTTTTTTAAAATATGAAATTATATATACAGATAGTATGTAATTCTTTTAAAGACCCCATATTAAATTGTGATTACGCTTTAAAATATGGAAGTTCTTCATCAAAGAAGCTTTATTTCAAAATATAGGAAAATACTCTTTGAAGAAGAGAGTAAGATATAAAGAATAACCATTATTATTAATACTGATATAACACTTTCCTCATATAGGGGGCATTTCTCATCATGTGCTACTTGAATTACCTGTGGCATGGGGCGCTTATTTAAGAAACGCAGATTTCTAAGACCCACCCACTTATTAAATCCCACTGTCTGGGCATGGCGCCAAGAAATACGGATTTGTAACAAGCTCCCAGGTGATACGGACGGACACTGAAGCTTAATGGCTTGTCGACAGAGGGTGATTTGTTTTCTACCTGCTCTTATCTGGCCAGTACTGTTTTTGTACATTTGTTTCTTTCTTTAATAGTTTGGTCCTTCAACATCCTCCTTGTCTCCTTAAAATTAGCATCTTCTTAGAAGCCTGAACTCTCTTAGGTTTGCAATTTCTGTTTCCTGACACATCCAGATGACCTCAATATTCTCTCCTGCTAAGTCAGGACACACGCCTGATTGCCTGTCTCGCAATTTCCTTTACTTCATCCTCAGGATCTGGTCCTGGTCAGTTTATCAGGTCATAGATCCCCTACTTGTCACTGCACAGTATTGATTTTTTTCCCCCTCTCTGATTAGCGCCATGTGCTGAGTACTTACTAGATGCCAGGAACAGTGCTCAGTGCTTTATTAACTCTTTTGGTCTTCATAGCAATCCTGGGAAACAGATACTATTATTGCTTGCTAGGATTGAAGTGGCTGGTCCCAAAAGGTCCCAGGTAGAGCAGGAGAATCCTCTCGTGTGTTCTGAAGCCCTGCCCCTCACCATCCCCACGTCGCCTCTCAGTCTGGACCCGCGTTATTATTTCACAAAGCAAGATGGAAGGGAATTGGTACCTTCCACAGTCCTAACTTCTGAATATTTGGTGGTCACTTGAAAGATGGTCTCTAAGAATCATAAATGCTTCAGTGAAGATCACGTATTTATGGCCTCTTTATTCCATCCTGTTTGGCCCAAAAGAGTATGTTTTCTAAAGCCTTTTTTCATTTGGATTTGTTGAGAAGGAACCAGGGAATCCAATTTGCGGTGGAAATCTAATATTCTATTAAAACCAGACACAATTACAATCTCCCCAAAGCATAAATGAGAATATCAGAAACATACCTTTGGCCCTTCAGGCCCTGGAAATCCCCTCTGTCCTGGATTTCCTTTGCTCCCTTTCTTTCCTTCATCACCCTGACAAAACAATTATCAAAATACAGTTGTATGAACAAACCCTCCTTGCTCTTCCAGCAACCCTATCAGGACCATATTCTCAGCTAACACTGATTTTCAAGCAATGTGTCCCATATCCAGCTCAGTGGTACAGGATCTGTCAGTGTCCTTGAGCAGACTGGAGGACTTCAGAATTGTTCAGTCTTTACCACTTATTGAATATGATTTGATGTTTTTTTAAAAAAAAAATCTAAGTTCAGTGTCTTTCTTTGGGGACTTCAGTGGGAATTCACAGTTCTTTTGCAGCATTGGTTTATTAACAGATGCTTCTGAGACATTCACGGTTTCAGAAAAGATAGCTAGCTCCCTGTGCTTTTTCAGCTTTAATGTTCCTTGAGTTTTAAAACATAAAATGAGATATTTTCCAAGATAGAGAACAAACGGGTGGTTGCCAGAGGAGAGGTGGGTGGCACAATGGGTGAACTAGGTGAAAGGGATGAAGAGTACACGTATCTTGAGCGCTGAGAAATGTCTAGAATTATTGAATCGCTCTATTGTACCTCCAAAATCAATAAAACACTGTGTGTTTATTATACTTGAATAAGAAAAAATTTTTAATTTTACATCTATAGATTATAAAGGTGGCAACAAGGAAGTTAGGCATGAAATAGCTATACTAAATGTTACCCCTAAAAAAAAAAACGCAGATTTTTCAAATCCAGCCCCAATTCTTCCTCAATAAGGAATCTGGTTCTGTCTCCCAAATGAGATCAATAATTCTATTGGTAGAAAGACACATAAGCATTAACCTGGAGCAGAGTTAGAAACTGCCCACTGACTGTTCCTCAGCTGGTTGTGTAAGCTAGTACTTCCCTGAAGGAATTTTCTTATGTTCCAGCAGGGCCCTCAGAGCTTTACAAAACTATCCTTAAATTAGGGCTCAACTGCAAGGTATCATATCCAAATGTGGCTCAAGGAAGCAATAAGTTTTGGGGGTTTGCAGCTGAGGCCATTAAAACCTTTATGGAATAAATGATTATACTACTATTTTCAAACCCAAGTGTGCATCAGAGTCACGTGGAGAACTTGTTAGCCCACAGATCGCTGAGCCCCACATCCAGACTTTCTGATTTAGTAGGTCTGCATTGAGATCCAAGAATTCACATTTCTGACACGTTCCCAAGGTCATCAGCAATGCAGACCCTCCCTCAAGAAGAAGAGGTGAACTCCTACCCATAGAGTGTATTTAACTCCCCAAGATCCAAACTAACGAAGAGCAGGGACACAGGTGATAAAAAAGACGTAACAGTCTAATGTTATTGTATCCTTAACTTATCGTATCATTATCATTTGCCAGCAGAAGTAAAATCTAACCCCAACTAGTTATTTTCTTCCATTCACTCCCAAACTTAAT
This sequence comes from Ailurus styani, assembly GCA_002007465.1. Classification (NCBI taxonomy): domain Eukaryota; kingdom Metazoa; phylum Chordata; class Mammalia; order Carnivora; family Ailuridae; genus Ailurus; species Ailurus styani. The sequence goes on from LNAC01000246.1 coordinate 370,839, forward strand.
TTACTGACATAAGTAACCCAGAAGACAACAGTAGGAACCCAATTAAAGGTAACAAAGTGCCAACCCTGAACCATAGCATGTCTGGTCTACATAACGTCTTCCTACCACTCTTCTCCATAACCTTCCATAAGCCACAAGTCCCCTCAGAGCTACAAATCCAGTGCCCTCTCTTTCCAGTGCATTCTCCTTGCTCTATTGGTAGCATCTGACACCACGGCTTGGTTTCCTCTTAAAACCCTCTCACCTTCGTTTCCCTAACATGGTAACTATTCTGCTTATCTTCATACTGTTTTGAATGTTCTTTCTCCAACTACTGCACAATGTGGGATTCAAACCTCAACTCTCTTTCCCAGAGACATCATTCATTCTTCCAGCTTCAATTATTAATTCCAAGGGTCTAGTTTCTGAAAGTTTCTTCTAGAAAACATCGGTTCTCCTGAATGTTAATAGACAAGCATTTCTAAAAGTATTTTTGTTGGACGTGGAAAAGATATTCTCTGTCCATGTTCACAAAAGAGAGAGAAAGAGGTCTCATATTCTGAAAAATCAATAAATTAAAATGTCTGAAATTCTGCAAATATATTTAAATGTCAAATTCTAACATTTAGGGTTAAGGACTCAATTTACCCAATATTTGCACAAGACATAGACTTCTTAAGCTTTCACTGACCATTTTAACGCAATTATAAATACCACTTTAATAAGTATGCAAATTTTACTTTTACTTCTATGTAATTCTTCAGAATCTTTATATGTACACTGATGACTGTACATAAAAACTGCAGGAACATCTGGCATCTTAGAAGCCGTAGGTTATGTCACTAGTGATCTTATTGATGAATTTGGATATTCTCTTCTTTATAAAGATGTTATTCAACCAGCATTTCTACAATGTGTAAGATAAGTGTATGCCAAGTTGTGAAAATGAAACCTCCATTTGATAAGGTGATATTTTTTATTACTGTGTGAGATACTATAAATATTTGAAGAAAATATATGGACTTCCAAGTCTCAAGGATATATCTCAAGGCTCCTTTTCTATGTGTTTTAAAAAGTCAATCTGACCATTTATTGAGAAAACATGTGTTGAACTCTTCCTAGTCACTGGGTCTTATGATAGATCTTGTGATAGATCTTAGGAAAATAAAAATGAATAATATATACTTACTGTCTTCCGAAAACGCACAAGCTGGAGCCATAATTTTAAGCCGAAAGTGAACACATTTGACGTAACAAGAATAACAATCAAATTTCTCCTAAACTGTCTCATTGGGCAGTCTGCTTTCCCCAACACCTTGTCAGTTCCATACCTTGGGGCCAGGCTGTCCTTTTCCAGGAGGTCCTTCTGGGCCTCTCGTTCCTGGAAGACCTGCTTCTCCCTAGAGGAAATGACATTGATGTGTGAGCTAACCCTCCATGGACAGTTCGTACAAGCCCGCCTTGTCTCCTTTTATGTCCAGTGGATTTTCTGCTGAGCCCTTCCAGAATAATAGTCTTAAAATTACTTTGGGAGTTAACCAACTTTAATAAATTCTTATCAAACTCTAGTTGAGCTCAGAGAAGCTGAAATAGGAAAAAGTCCAATTTCTCAGCTAATTTTCAGAGGATAAGCTCACTTTCCTTTGGCTCGTCATTCACATTTGATGGTTTGGTTCAAAAAATAAAAAAACCAAGAAAGACCTTCAGCCTTTCCATCTGCTGTTTTTCTCTACTTATCTTGAAAAATGAGTATTTCAAATGTCAACTCATAATACTTCAAAAAATCATTATAATTACTTCCTGAATGCATTTACAAACTCTTTTTGGAGGGGAAAAAGTGTATTTCTCAAGGTTTCAATTCAAGTGCTTTCTAGGAATCCCAAAGGGACTAGGTCACTGGGGGATGCCATGGTTGAAATGCCAGAGAGAAAGCAGAGAGCATGAGACACTATTCAGCCATTAATCTGGTTCTCTTTCTCTCTAAAATAAGTGAAAAAGGAAATTTAGAGTTGTGAGACGTTTACTGAAAATGACTAAGTTTGTCCTGGATGGTCTGATTTGAAGTCCTGAGGGACCAAGGTATCAGTGGGGCTCAAGAGTTTTTACTCTGTAACATAAAGAGCAGTGTTACCTTCTTCCCTGCGGCTCCGTCCTCTCCGGGTGCTCCTGGTTGTCCTGGGAGCCCTATGGAGCCTGGCTCCCCCTGGTGGAGAAGCGAAGATTTTACTTCCCAGAAATTAATATTTATCTTTAAGTATCAAATTTATTGTGATTTAAATTCATACTTATGCACCACCGTTTTGAGGTACTTGTCAGTGGAGTGTATCTTACAGTATTTGGACAAGCATCTGAGTGGAGAAATCTGAGTAGTAGCTAGTAGTAATAAAACTCTTTGATCTGGGGCACCTGGGTGGCTCAGTTGTTAGGCATCTGCCTTCGGCTCAAGTCATGATCCCAGAGTCCTGGGATCGAGCCCTGCATCGGGCTCCCTGCTCAGCGGGAAGCCTGCTTTCTCCCTCTCTCACTCCCTCTGCTGGTGTTCCCCCTCTCACTGTGTCTCTCTCTGTCAAATAAATAAAATCTTTTAAAAAAATGTAAAAAAAACCCAAACAAACAAAAAACCTCTTTGACCTTGGGCAAGTTACTTAATCTCTTTGGATCTTAGTTTTGGATTATGTTCTTATGGTTTGAACTGAAACCTCAAAAATGGGATGTTGAAGTCCTAACCCCTGGTACCTGTGAATGTGACCTCATTTGGAAATAGGGTCTTTGTAGACATAACCAAGATGAGGTGATGAGAGTGGTCTCTAATTCGACATGACTGCTGTCTTTATAAGAAAAAGCAAACATTGGGGCACCTGTGTGGCTCACTCAGTTAAACATCTGCCTCTGGCGCAGGTCATGATCCCAGAGTCCTGGAATTGAGCCCTGCATCGGGCTCCCTGCTCAGGGGGGAGCCTGCTTTTCCCTTTCCCTCTGGCTGCTTCTCCCCATGCTTGTGCTTTCTCTCTTTGCCGAATAAATAAATAAAATCTTTCCAAAAATGCATTCATTACAAAAAAAAAGAAGCAAAGGCCATATAAAGACAGATACATGGAGTGGGGGACTCCGTGTGACAGCAGAGGAGCCGCTACAAGCCACCAAATACCAAGCATGGGGAGCCAGCACCAGAAGCTAGGAAGAGGCAAGGAAGGATTCTTCCCTAGAGGTTTTAGAGAAAGCATGACCCTGTAGGCACTTTGATTTTCCACTTCCCCTGGAATTGTGACACAACACATTTCTGTTGTGTTACACCACAGTTTGCGGTTCTTTGTTATAGCAGTCCCAAGAAACTAACATAGACGTGCAATGTCAGCTCTGATACTCAATCATGCTACTGACTTTCAAGTTCATTCGTATTTAAGAATATGTCTATAAAATGTTCAGAGATGACATGTGCTACTCTCAGTGCCAAATCCTTACTGCATTTATTAAAAGCAAAATTATTAAAGGTAAGTGAAAGTCATTTCACCTAAACTCAACTAAAAAAAAAAAAAAGAAAAACTATGAAAATAAAATATCCCTTTACTTATTTTTGGGTTACAAGATACGTAAAGGGATATGGTAAAGTAAAGAGGATAAAAAATAAGTAGAGGGATATGGTAAAGATGAGAGCAGACAGTAATAAATTTGAAAATCAAAAGTAACAAAAGTAACAAAACTAAAGGGAAATATCTTCAAAAAACTAATAAAATTAATAAACCTCTAACAGGAATTACTAACACTAAAAAAGAAAAGTCCCAGATAAACACTATTAAGAATTAAAGGGAAATATAACTATATACATAGTAAAGATTGTTTTAAATCATAGAAAATTTCCATGACAATTTCAAAATGAGAACATTAATAAATAACTTTTAAGAAAAATGTAAAATACTTAAATGACATAAGGAGAAATGTACGAGCTAAATAAACCAGAAGCATTAAAAAATTGAATCAGCAATTGAACGTCTCTAATTTCCTCTCCTTCCAAGTTCACAGGCTCTGCTGGTTTTACAGGCAAGCCTTACAAATTCTTTATTCTTTGAAGAACAGTTACCTTCTACCTTATGCAAATGGTTCTGAAAAGCAGTAAAAGAGGGAAGTCTACCCAATTTATTTCATGAGGCTAATAAAACTTTAATTAAAGCCATACAGTAATAGGACAAGGAAACTACGTAGACCAGACTACCTATGAATGTAGATATCATGTAAGTTTCCAGTTAAATGGAGGAATGGGGACCAGATTTAATTTCCTCCCTGACCCAGCTAAAATCCAGACAAAATATAGAAAATAATATCTTTCAAGACAAGTAACAAGATTACTTGTCTTGAAAGTAATGAAGGATAGTAATACCTGGGGCAGGGAAACAAATTAGGTGAATACTGTAATTTCCTTGCCTTGCTGACTGGGTAGAGTTTCCAGGCCATGGTACAGGGAGAGAGAACCCAGGGAAAGTTCATAAATCTCTCCAATTTAAGCAGGCAAAGGTAGGAGTCTAGGTAAGCCAGGTATCAAAACTTCACAGAATAGATGACCTTATAGGAAGAAGATACACAGGGAGCTCAATGAAGCTCTGATGAGTATCCTCCTCATGTAACCAAGTAAATTCTGATCAGCACAGTTTGAAGAAACTACTCAATGCCCAGAACACAATCAACTTAAAGGATTAGAATGAACTGGCAGCAGACCAGAAATAGTGCCAGCTTCCAGTGACAAGAAAGGAAATCTCACAATTTTGAGGGCATAGATTAGAGTGCTAAGAAATGTCTTGCTTCAGTAGTCAAAAAAAAATGAACCTTAGACCAAATGCTCCTACCTAAGAAAGCCTAAAAGCAAGGCTAAGAGTGCAAAGTGTTCCCAAGTGACTTAAAAGAATCCAGGAACAAAGATATGTATAGAAATACAAAGTTATATTTAGCAATAAAACAAATATCTATACCCCAAAAAGGTAAAATCCACAAAGTTTGACATCTAGCCAAAAATTATCAGGAATTCAAAGAAACTGGGAAAAAAATTACCAAGAAAATTACAGGTGATAGAATAGTAGAAAAGGACCCTAAAAGTTATTGTACTACAGTCCATATGTTCCGTAAGTTCAAGAAACCAGAGGAAAGTTGAGATATATTAAATAGAGACATGAAATTATAGAAAGATATGAATTGAACTTCTAGAGTTGAAAATTGTTAAGTATGAGATAAACCATACCCTGGATAAAATTAAAAGCAAATTAGACATCATGGCAGATTAATGAACTGAAAAACACAGCAATAGAAACAATCGAAAGTGAAACAGAAAAGAGACCAAAAAAGAATGAGCAGAGCACCAGTGAAGCAGCCAAATTCGGGTGACATGGTATTGCCTGGGTGAAGGCAGAGAGTGGGAAATACTTCAAGAAACGGTGGCCTAATATTTCCAAATTTGATGAAATCAATAACCCACAGATCCAAGAAAATCAATAAACTCTGAGCACAAGAAATATGAAGAAAACAAAAGTAAGGCACATTATAATCACATGGCTCAAAACTAGCAATACAGAGAAAATCTCAACGGTAGCCAGACAAAAGAGACTTGTAGAGAAATGAATGTGCAGATTCTAACAGATTTCTCATCAGAAACAATGCAAGTGAGAAGAAAGTGGAACGCAACTGATCGTGATATATAACTTTTTTTATGATAGCAATTTATTTATTTTTTTTAAAGATTTTTATTTATTTATTTATTTGACAGAGAGAGAGATTACAAGGAGGCAGAGAGGCAGGCAGAGAGAGAGAGAGGAGGAAGCAGACTCCCTGCTGAGCAGGGAGCCCAATGCAGGCCTCGATCCCAGGACCCTAAGATCATGACCTGAGCCAAAGGCAGAGGCTTTAACCTACTGAGCCACCCAGGCGCCCTATGATAGCAATTTAATTGACTAATCTTTCATTCAGGATTTTTGCATCCATTTTAAATAATTTTATTTATTATGTGGTTGACATACAATAAAAGCACAGGGTTAAAGTGTACACTTTGATAAGACATATATCACGATCAGTTGCATTTATCTCAAGAATGCCAGATGGTTCAACAACTAAAAATTCTGGAAATGTAATATGCCATTATGAATAGGTTTAAAGGGAAACATAAAACAATTATCTTAGTAGATGCAGAATTGGATAAAATTCAATACTCATTTATAACTAATAAGAAACTTTTGCTACAATTGAACAGAAGGTAATTATCTTAACCTAATAGAGGTTGTCTAGCAAAAACCTACAGCAAATGTCACACTTAAAAGTGAAATTTTAGGAGAGCCTGGGTGGCTCAGTTGGTTAAATGTCTGCCTTCACCTCAGGTCATGATCTTGGGGTTCTGGGATCAAGCGCCACTTCGGGCTCCCTGCTCAACGGAAAGTCTACATGTCCCCCTGCCCCTCCTCCTCTCTCTCTTACTCTCTCACAAATACATAAATAAAATATTTTTTTTAAAGTGAAATTTTAGAAGCACTTCCTTTGAAGTCACTTCTTTTAAGCATTGCACTGGAGATCCTAGCAGTGTAAAATTTTTACAAACAGGAAAAAGAACTAAAAAGAAAAAACAGTTTTTTATTCTCATACAATACGATTATGTACACAGGGAATAAAAAAGCAAGACTTTACAAACTATTAGAAATAATTAGAGATATTATCAGGTTCCTGAATACAAAAATCAATGTACCAAAACAAAGCAAAACACCACCACAAACAAAATACTTTCCTTAATAGACCTGCAATAGCTAATCAAAAGATGTAGAAAAAGAAACAACTGACAACTGCAAAAAATTTCTCCAATGTACTTTTTTAACTGAAAAACTAGAAGATCTTTGTGGATAAAATGACAAATATTTTCCTGAAAAATAAAGTTTTATGCTGTGGTTTGAAAGACTCAATATTTAATCTGAAGATTCCGTGCAATCCCAAGAGTATATCCCAATCGGATATTCTGTCCGATTTGACAAGTCAGTCCTAAAAGGAGTATGTTAGAATCAAGAGTGACCAAGAAAGAAGTTGAGAGTATTTTCCCTATTGATGATAAAATTTATCATAAATCTATCTGTCAATCAAGACAGAGAAGTAATAGCGCTGAAAGACATCGCGAGAAAATGGAGCGGAATGGAGAGCTCAGGCACGGATCCTCACACACAGAGAACCTTGATGTACAACAGAGCAGCAGACAGAGTCTATTCAGTAACCCACGCGGGGACAGCTGGTTGCCCATCTGCGGGGGGAAAGAGATCGCGATGTTGCACCACATGCAAAAGAGAAACGGTAAATGGACTAAAGACCTAAAATTTAAAAATCAAAACCCCCCAATTTTAAGAAGAAAATACATGAGCATCTTTATGACTTTGGAGCCAAGAAACATTTCTAAATAATATTTTAAAAGCTTGGACCATAATGGGATAGAAATAAATCAGAGCTTACAACTTTTGTATAGTAAAATGTGCCCTAAGTAAAAAAGACAAGCCAAACCCCGGGAGGTATCTGCAACCCAAGTAACAAAAGGATTAGTATCCAGATATAGAAAGAACTTTAATAAGAAAGAAACACCAAACCTCAAAAAAAAAAATGAGTATCTACAGGAATTTGCAAAAGGGAAAAGTTGAAAGTTCATTAAGCACACAAAGACTTTTTCAACAGTTACCAGGGAATAGAAATTAAAATAAAAAGATGTATCACACAAGCTTTGTGTTGGCAAGAAAGTAGAGAAAGGAGCATTGTCACAGGTCCCTAGAAGGAGGGTGAGTGGGCAGAATCATTTTACCCATTGTACCACTTTGGATAGGATTTTCATAGTATCAGAGTTGAAAACTTGCCCATACCCTCTGATCTTCCAGTTCTACTTGTAGCATCTATCACCAACTAGTGAGAGAAACTTGTAGTCTGACTTATACAAAAAAGAAACTCATAGAATGTTTATGGCAGCCTTGTTGGCAAAGGCAAAAAATGAGAAGCAATTTAAATGTCAATTGATAAGAAAGTGGATAAATTTTAAATGAGATATTTTTATACAAAAGACTACCATAGAGCAGTGAAAATGAATGAATGAAAGACATGAGGCTGAATAGAAATATAAGGCAGGATGATGCATTATGTAAAGTTCAAGAACACACAAAATCTATCTGTAGCTTATGGATAAAAACGTATGTGAAAAAACTACAAAAACTTCAAAAGAATGATAAATACCCAAGTCATGATAGTAATTATGTCTGGTGAGGGAGAGGAGGGTCGTGGGAGGGAGGGAGGAGCAGAGGCAGAGAGGCCTCTGGCTAAACCTGTAACGCTTCTTAGACAAATAGCTAGGGGGCGCCTGGGTGGCTCAGTGGGTTAAGCCTCTGCCTTCAGCTCAGGTCATGATCTCAGGGTCCTGGGATGGAGCCTGGCTGGGGGGGGGTCTCTCTGCTCAGCGGGGAGCCTGCTTCCCCCTCTCCCTCTGCCTGCCGCTCTGCCTACATGTAATCTCTCTCTCTGTCAAATAAATAAATAAAATCTTTTTTAAAAAGAAAAAGAAAAATTGCTAGAATGAACATGGCAAAATGTCAACATTTGATAAAGCTGGCTTGTGGAATACATGGGTGGTCTTTGTATTATCCTCTACGCTATTGAGCATGTTTGAAATATTTCATTTTCTAAAGTGAGAGAAGCTTCCGATTGCACATCTAGTTAGTGGCAAAACTGGGATTTAGACTAGGTAGTCTAAGTGCTGAGCCTTCCTGCCCTATGTTGCCTCTCTGAAATTGGCACGTATATGACATCACGTGTGTACATATGTATACACACACTGCATATATGTATGGTGATGTATATATGTCATAGCATATTGTGTGGCACATCAAAGCCATTCAACAAATGGAAGCTATTATTTCTATTTATATTAGTGATTGCTATTTTTATTAACACATTTGTAATTATAGGTTTATGCATATGTAACATGTCTATTCTTCATTAACAGCAACACCTGTTAAAAGACACAGGTGAAAATAATCCTAATAACGTATTTTACTTACCTCAATACATCTGAAATGGTATCATTTCAATATGTAATCAATCTGCAAATGTACTAGGGATGTACACATTCTTTGTGCCAAGCTCTGTAATCAAGTGTGTGTTTCACGCTAACCACACATCTCACTTCACACTCGTCACGTTCCCAGCATTCAGTCACCACGTGTGGCTGGTGGCGCCAATGTTGGGCACTGCATTTCTCAGGTGTTTAGTAAGACGAAAAGTAATGCAGAAAACATGCCAGTTGAGGTGAGGGGGAAAAGCAAAGGAAAGAGCATGCTGAGATCGAAAACCACCAAGTAGCGGGAGTGGGGGAGACGTACTTTAGGTGTAGGGAACAGCTTTCTGAGTAGGGACCTGACACGTGAGCCGCCGAAAAACAAGACACGGGAAGTACTGCCTGCTGAAATCCTACTGTGCTAGGTGCTCTGTTTTATAATATGCCGACAAGAATGTACTCAGAGAATCGCTCTGTGCCAAAAGAGGGCCTCTGATACTAATAAATACACGAATGAAACCAGGTAGCAGTCCTTAAAACTAAGATTTTTGGCTCTTCTCAAACATTAAGAGTTACACTGAGCATCAGACCCTTTTCTGAATAAATATTCTCCTCTGATGAGATAACAGATGACACATGCATGATCTGTATTACATTTGGATACCAATTAAACTTTACGTAATATGACATAAATTATCTAACTGTTTCTGATAGGTATGGTCAGCTTACCTTTGGGCCTTGTACTCCAACGCCCACTGGTCCTCTAGGACCCGGAGCTCCTGTCTGGCCTACTTCTCCCTAGTGAGGAAAGAGTATTTGAAGAGCATGTCACGATAACAGCAAAATACAAATAATATATTCCTGCCTTAAGAGTTAAGCACTGTCTTCTATCAACAAAATAAGATAAAAAAAACAAAATAAATAAAATCTTTTTAAAAATAAGATAAAACTGAGCTTTGTGTGCTCAATTCATATTTATGTGTTCAAATATATACATAATAGATAGATGTTAATTATATTAATATCAATACTCATGATCTAATATAAAACATGAAAAAATATTTTTAATATATATTATTTAAATATATGTTTGCATATAATTCAAATATATATATTTGCCTAAAATCCCTTCAGGTAGGTGGATTTTTACCAAATTTGGAATTCATAATGATCTGCCTTAAAATATAAGCTAGGTAGATGTGCCTGGATGGCTCAGTCGGTTAAGCGTCTGCCTTCAGCTCAGGACATGATCCAGGGTCCTGGGATGGAGTCCCACATCGGGCTCCCTGCTCAGTGGGGTGCCTGCTTCTCCCTCTGCCTCTGCCTCTTCCCCGACTTGTGCTTTCTCTCTCACTCACGCTATCTCTCAAATAAGCAAATAAAATCTAAAAGATATATATAGGCTAGGTAGCATACTCAAAAGTTGTAAGGTACTTGGAAGAAAGACAGTTATATCCCACAACAACTAAAATTGACCCATGAGAAGCCTGAATGACTGCGAATCAAGAGGACTATCATAAACAGAGAGAACAACCTAAGCTTCCAATGATGAGCCCAAAGCAAAAATCTCCAGGACAGTAACTTTCTTCCATTGAGCTGCTTCTTACACAGCAACCTCTAAGCAGTGTGCTGGAAGGTGACTACTCTCAGAGCACTGTTTATTTAACAATAGTTAGTGATCATTTGAAGCAACATTAAGGACAGCTTGTTAAATAAGGGCCACGCCTCTCCCTGGGGGATAAATAATAGTTTTAATTTAGGACATAAAATGATTCCCACATTCAGAGAAGATTTTTTCTTTATTTCTGACTCCATGTCTTTAATTAAACGTGTCAGGAGGTAGGCCTACTGTGGAACTGTTGGTGAGAACAGATTAGCCAGCCCACAGGTAGCCTCTACCGTGAGAAGAGGATCTCTTGAAAAAAGCAATAAAGAAAACAATGAATTAAGATTGTCCAAATAAATGCTTCTAAAAGTATAAAGAATATGTATCACATTAACTAAACCATCAGGAATATTAGCAGCACTTTGCATTTAGTAGAAATCTGATTTTTAAGTTCATTTCACTCTGCTGCTTCCCCAATGCACTAGCTTTTGACCAAGAAATAGCAACTAGATTATAAATATAGTAAACTCTGCTCTCATTCAGAAAGTTACCTTGGAACCAGGCGAGCCTTGTCCTGGAGGCCCTTGTGGACCAGGTGGACCCATAGGACCTTGGATTCCCTTTAAAATAAAATGTTTAAAAATAGCATTAGTGAAATTAAGAAATTTGCATAAAAGTAGTTTCAGCCCCTCTAAAGTGAAAATGTAGTTCACATCCCATCATACATTAGTCATACTCAGTCTTTGTTGAATGGCATGCCAGAGGCTGCTAGTTGACCCATAGTAGGCATTCTCCCCTTCTTCCAAAGAGAATTGTAGCTGACCTACGTGGCTGCCTAGAATAATGACCACGTCTCCCAGTCCCTGGTGCAGCCAGGGGTTGCCCGATGGACTGGACTCGGGCCAATGGGATACAAATGGAAGTGATGTGTGCAATTGCTGATTCATGATGAAGAAGAGGCATGCCTTTCCCTCCCCTATTCCCCTTCCCCAGCAGCTGAAGTGAAGACACAGTGGCTAGTCTGGATCACGTGGGTGAGGAAAACACCCTGAGCAGGACAGACACCCAAGAATGAAGACAGAACCTCTGAAGACCCTAATGAACAGAGCCACCATGCCAGCTTAGAGTTCCAAGTCAGACAAATCCAATTCCTTCTTGTTAACCTAGTTCACATTTCAATCCCATGCAGGCAAGCCTATACTCTAGCTGTCTCAATCACAGTATGCCAAGATGTTAAATCAAAGGTTTGACCTTAGGCTCTAAGAAGCAACAGTCTGTAGACACTGAACCGAAGAATGTTCAAACACTAGATTCTCACTCACACTGTGGGTATAAAAAGGGGAAGGAGCTAGGATTAATAAGTTCTTCTTTGGAGAAAGTAATCTTATGAAGTGTTTTCTTTGAAGAAAATGAGAGGCATTTGGGTTGCTTCTCTGTTCTCTCTTGGGTTGCTTTCTCCCTCTAGAAAGGGAGCTTCAGTGAAACTTGTTGACCTTGACTTCTGCCTTGGCAACACAAGGGACCTGTGTCTGACTCACACCTGCGAAAGCTAAAGCGGATGTCGATGGCCAAGAGAGGGCTGGGGTTGGATCCGCCCGTCTCTCCAGAGTTGGTCAGCACAGAGGCCATGCAAGTTTTTTCCGTGGACTAAATATACTCTAGGTGAGAGAAAGGGTTGGCCTGGAATTGTCTGGAGTCCTGTCCCAGAGGACCTGGAGAAGCAGTGGAATTCCAACAGAGAGGATCATTACAGAATAAACACCCAGAAAAGCAGAGGTTGATGGGGAGAAACAGCTGGAAGAAGAGAGTCCTTCATCCATGTCCCAAGAGTGGCAGTCACAGGGGCAAGGCAGAAGCCCCACAAGGAAACTCGCTGTCAAACATCTGTCAAGACCAGAGGATCCAAAGCCATGTGACAATAGACCAGCCAAGAAAGAGCCTCTGTGGCCTCCCCGTCTACTCTCATCCTTGATTTGGCCTGGCAGGGACGTGAGCACATTCCTTCCCATGCACCTATAGCTCATGCCAGAGAAATGAAGATTAAAAGTAAAGTTAATATATTGACTAGATAATTTTTATTATATAATTAAAACTGTGAGTTACAACTCAGAGGTGACACTATAACCTTTTATTACCTAAAGTGATAAGAAAAGTTTATAACTCGTTGGTCATTTCTTCCTGCAGGAGGAAAAATAAAAAAATTTCCCCATTGAGAAATATTTAAAGGGTTTATGAGGAAAAACTAAAATTTTGTTTTGCTTATACTCCACAAGCCATGGTTGTGTAAAAAATGGGGACAGATACATGATTATTTTATTACAAGTGGTATCCCCTTTTTTCCAGCTGGATGATACAACTACTTGTTTATTTTTTTAATTACAAATATCATTTTCTCTGGTTAATGAAGGTGAAGCAGTAAACATTTTAATAAAGCTAAGGTTATTAGGAGAGGGAATCATAATGTTGTTATTAGAAAAAATCTTTTACAATTGTCTCTAAGTAGCGTGATATGTGACAAGGAACTAAAAAAATTCAGAGATCCACGCATGTATGTGCATACACATCTCAATATGGTTATTTGTATTTTCACTCTGATTTATAACAGAGTTGAAGTGGTCAAGCCTCCAAACATTTCATGAAAATCTGCAGGCCACTTGAGGCATATTAACAACATGTTCCTGAAAACAGGAGCTCCCCAAAACAGATGGAGTGGGGAAATTCATTTCTTTTCTTTTTTTTTTAAGATTTTATTTATTTATTTGAGAGAGAGACAGCAAGAGAGGAGTTACAAGCAGGGGGAGTGGGAGAAGGAGAAGCAGGCTTCCCGCTGAGCAGGGAGTCTGATACAGGGCTCGATCCCAGGACCCTGGGATCATGACCTGAGTCCAAGGCAGACGCTTAACGACTGAGCCACCCAGGCGCCCCAGAAATTCATTTCTGTAAGAGAATTAAGAAGATCTAATAACAACAGTAATTCAATGGGTAAACATGTCAAATTAAGGATAAGAAGAAAAATGAATAACTGTATAAATAGAGGTTACATTTAAGTAAGAATTAAATCATTTGTCTTAAAAGGGCAAACAAATTCCTTCCTTGTTCAGAGTAGTTTAGAAATGATGCATTCTATTCAACCTCCTATCCAGTAGGAGTCAGCTCCATATGGACATGTCTACCTTAAAAATTATTTTCTCTTGGAAATTTGGAGAGAAAGAGGGAAGAAAACAAAAGAAGTGAAAGAGATTTTTTTTTTTAAGCTGAAGGACAACAACCCCCACCAAGAACCAGCATTAAAGGCAACAGGAAGATGCAGGTGGGAGGTCCAGAATTCGCAGACCATCTGGAAAGATTTGGCTTTCTCTGAACCTCATCTTCAGCCCTATAGTGGTGACTCAGCACTGGGACCACAAGACCCAGGACCGTCCAGCCACTTCTAGGATCAGAATGTAAGCCTGGCTGAAACCAGCAAGTAAACTGCAAAGTTTGAGACTGCCTGGTGCTAGAGTCAAACCACAATCCTTGCATAATCAAAATATCCAGCTCTTAATTATTACCTAAACACTTATATACAGACTTATCTTGGCTTTTCCTGCATCTTAATCCTCCTAATGTATTACCACTAGGACCTCTATCAAGAGAAAGGAAATAGAAAAAGGAGAAATGTCCAACTTTGCTGTTGCTTGGATTAACAACAAAACAAAACACTAATTAATTTCAAGATGGTTAGAAATAAGCTCAGAGTTAATGTCAACAATGAGATTTGGAACTATCTCTTTTTTTTAATCTTCTTTTCCCACTCTCCTAGATAAAGGAAGCACTATTCATTCTCTAGGCAACAGAATAATTCAAACCTTAATCATAAGTCTCAGTCAAACAGACTGGCTTTTTCTATGCAGGAGGATGGTCAGCATAAATTTGGATTTGTTCGTCACGTTGATTAAATGAGATTCTGTAGGTAGAGAGTACTATTACATTATCTTTATATTATTTAGATCTACCAAAATTGCCCAGATTTTCCAAATGTTATGGTCAGAAGATTTTGGAAGCAGTTGGAACCATGAATGAAGAGACATCCTCAGAGAGCTTTCCTTCTTTCTGACCAAGAGAGGCCAAATGTCATTTATAAACCCTATCTGTGGTTTCCTTCTATTCAGGAACAGTGCCCTTTAAGGTCAATAGTTACCTCTGATTCTGGTCCTTGTTTTAAGTTTAATACATTTTTTAGATTGGTACATGGCTAGGGGGTGGGAAATACTACTCTCTTGCCATTGGGAGAGAGTGAGATTTAATCATGCACAAAGCCTCAAGGGAAAAACACACAAACCAACAGATAAATAAAACACTGCTCCTCGGGAAACCTAAAAATATAAAATCACTCTAAAACTCTTATCCTGTTAATTAGGCATTAATGTTAAAAGTCACAGCTCCAAGAAACACACATTTTATTTTTTTAATCTTTGGAAGTTCTAAAAAATAAAATCTCACAGAACCATCTTTTCCTTCCCTATATTCACTTTTGGTTGTATATTCCATTGCACTTCGACTATCAGATATACTCAGGTGTTCGCAGGACTGGCTTTCAGTGAACACCAGGATTGGGTCCGAGTGGTCTGTACCGAATGGAAAGAGAAAGAGCTCTGATTACCTGTTCCCCTTGACTCCCGAGTCCAGGGATGCCCATTGGTCCCTGGGGTCCCACAGGTCCCAAATCTCCCTGTAAAGAAAATAAATCAGAAATATAACAATAAACCTTGTTCTTCCATATTCTGCTAACTTGAATGATGCTGAATCAAAATCTTGCTATACCATAAAAGGGGTCAACATAAAAAATTAGAAAACTCCCTTTCTTTTAAACAGTTTACAGTTCAAGTTTGCCAAAAGTGTGAGTGATACTTTCGCTGTGTAATCTAAATTACTGAATATTTGTACCAGTTTATATTTATCAATCATTTTTCTCACAGGGACCCAAAATTCCTTAAATGGTTATTATAATCACACGAACACTTCCTGTTAGGATTATAGTAGAAATATTTAAAAGCCTAATATTCATAGGGTCCAAGAAAATCAGGATTCGAGAGAGAAACTGAAATGTGTGAAAATTTTCTAAGTACCGTTTCCCTCCACATCTTGCTAAAATACCTTTTAAAAATTAAGAAATTCTCTAAGGCAAATGCAACGAAATCAAAGAATCTCACCTTTTCCTTCCATGAAATAAGCTCGGGAAACAGGGTGAGAGTTATCAGTGAAAAGAACACTATCATTCGTCCACTCATTCTTTGTGTCTTTCAGCAAATCCTTGTGAGTGGCCATGATGTGCCAGGAAACGTTCCGGATGCTGGGAAGCGACCGTGACCTCACCAGCCAAAAATCCCTCCTCTCACAGAGCTTACATTTTAGTAGGAAAAACAGAAGATAGTAGACAAGGTAAATAGATAAAATAAGTAATATGTTGAATAAGGATAAGTGCTAAGGAGAAAAAGAAACCAAGGAGTGCGGAGATAGCTACACTTTTGCACATGGTGGCCAGGGATGGCCTCACTGATGAGAGGGAAAGAACCAGGTAGAAACACAGAGGGAAAGCATTCCAAGCAGACCTAACAGCCAGTGCGAGGATGATGCCTGGCACATCCCAGAACAGTAAAGAGACAAAGAGATGCATGCTTTATTTTATTTTTTAGTTTTTGAAGACGGTTTCATGCCCAGTGTGGGGCTTGAACTCACAACCCTGAGATTAAGAGTCACATTTTCTACCAACGGAGCTAACCAGGTGTCCCAGACATTCAAATGTCAGTTGTATTTAGGCTCCATCAGGATCCGTGGACTTGTTCTTAAACAGCTGGATGGTAAATATTTTATTCTTGAAGGCCATACTAAGGTCTCTGTCATAAGTCATGAACGCTGCTTTGGTCATGCAAAAGCAGCCACAGACAATACCTAAATGCACAGATGTGCCTGTGTCCTAAAAACACTATTTGTAAGAATAACAGCCAGTCCAGTGGTTTACCAATGCCTGGGCTAAATAAATGTTTTTATGAACAAAACCTTCTCGTTAGATCATACTTCACATAATATTAGGGGCACCTGGATGGCTCAGTCTGTTAAGCATCTGACTCTTGATCTCAGCTCATGTCTTGACCTCAGGGTTCAAGCCCTGTATTGGGCTCTCTGCAGGGTGTGGAGCCTGAAGAAAGAAAGGGAGGAAGAAAGGAAGGAAGAATGCTGATCCCGTCATTAAGACATACCCCGGAATATGCTTCTTAGTGTTTTACTTTGGGTCATCCCCTGTCTAAATAAATATCTTAGAAGGAAAAATGTAATGGACTCAAGTTCTAGTTCAGAGCTGGATTATTCTGATTCAGAACTGAATTGCTTGTCATGTGGCAAGCCCTGTGCTAAATGCTTTTCATGCTTTATCTCACTCGATCCTCATAAGAACCCTCTGAAAGTAGGCATCCCTATCTTCCAGATGAGGTTAAGTACGTTGTCCCAGTCAAACAACCGTTGGATGACAGGGGCAAGATTCAAGTTCACTCTCTCTGACTCCAGAACCCACTCATAACCACTATTCTGCAAGTAGCCAATGAACACAGAAGAAGGATCCTCTTTCGTGCATTATTATTTACATTTAGTATCTGTATCAAAACCACTTCTTTGTGTTTTACCAATTACATATTTTGAGAGCCCTTATCACAGAGGTGTTTATCTTATCACTTGAATTACACCAAAGTGCTTGAATCTAATATTATATATAAAAGAACAGGAAAGGAAGAGAGAGGGAAGGATAAGGACTTGGTAAGGGAGTAGCAGATAAAAGCCTCTTGATTACTATGTGATAATGTCTGATATTTCAATGTATTCTCTTTGCATGAGCTCTGGGTGTCAAAACACAAATGCCGTGACAACACCTGAAAAAGTTAATTTACTGAACTCATGAAACAACAGACCTCTTGTACCCGGTTCTCACTGCTCCAAAGGAAGAAAGAAAGTCTTACGTACTTCTAGGGTATTTTGGAGTTGGAGCTGAACTATTTGAATGAAGAACTATGTTATAACTAAAATTCGTATAACTCATTATTTATCAGTATCTTTGCTTATTTAAATACAGACATCTAAAAGAGACAGCTATCAGTAAATAAAAGAAACGAGTAACTCAAAATTGATATATAACACCTAAGATAATCATGAATATAAATCATTATTCTAATAGAATATATAATGTGATGATATGCTTAGAGATTAACACATCGATGACTCCAAATTGCTATGAGGTCTCTGTTTTTTGTGTATTTCTGCTATCCTCTCCAGCTCTGGCAGCTCCCTTCCCGCTGGTCTGTAGGGCCTTATCAGCCACTGGATCTCCTAACACCAGCCTCACCACCACTTCTAATCTGGGTATAATCTGCAGCTATTTTAAAGAAAACAAGGAACTAGTGAGAAAGAGAAAAGCAATGACAGGTCGACCATGGTGTTGAACATAAACAGTATTACAGAATACTGTCAGATATGGCCATTCAATGTGATGAATCAAGATAAGAGCAAGAACGCTCCACGGTCATATCTGAGCCCAGACAAAAACAAAAAACAACATCCAAACCACCCATTTCCAGCAAAATGATCAGACATCCCCCTATACTAGCTAACGTGAATGACTGCTACTTCTTTACCAATTACAGCTAAGCCTGACTCCATTTTTTCCCACCACCTAGTAAGAGTCATTAAAATAGCCAGTCTTAAAATTTCCTCACTTCCGAACAGCATCCAATCCAAAGTCAACCCCTACCTTCTTAGACACATCCCTAAATCACCTAACACAAGCCCAAATCCTATAAAAAATCTTTCATCTTCTTCCTGAGCAGTGTGATGGGTTCCCCATGGTATGTGGTCTCCCTCACAGCAATGAATCCATAAACCTATCTTTCTTCAACTATAGGTGGACCCCTCTTGGTCCTTGTTAGAGCACATCAGCGCTAGCTTTCTTACATGAGTCCTCCTGTTTTAGCCACATTTTAAGGTAATATTTTTCGAGTGAGCATCTAAGGATGGACATGCATGTTCTGTAATGGGGTGAAGTCAATGCATTTTTAAAAGCTATTTTCTTTACTAAGAAGAGGTCTGTTTTGCTAATGTTCATCTTTAAAGTTGCTTTAGCTGAAGACAGTTTTACTGGAAGTCAAAACCCAAATAAATGAGACATTACTATAAATAAACATGATGGGATAGTTCAGATCATAATTCATCCCACCTAGTAATATACCTTGCACGTACTTGACTTATTATTAACCGGATACCTGTGTGATATGGTCGTTAAGTTGAATACAGTTCACAAATGTACAAACATAAAGAACAATGAACAAAAATAATCTTATTGGCATCTTTCCTATTATATATCCTATATGCAGTACCTTGTCCCCTTTGATTGACAGGCCTTGTAATCCTTGTGGGCCAATTGGTCCTTCAGAGCCTTTTTCACCCTGAAAGTGTATAGGAGAAAAGTCAGGATTTAAAAAGGGTTGAAGCATCCAAAGCATCCAAAGTCACTGCTCACTACAAATGGATAATTCTAGCTGACCCAAAGATTTGTAACTTGCAAAAAACATATAGTTTTAATACTCCTAGATAGGAAGGAATCTGTCCAAACGGAATACGTACACAGCATCACTAAAGTTGAAAAAGAGCTCCATTCCTGATAGACATATCTGGAAATGGGGGACCTAACTAATCATATAGTACAACAAACTGAATCAACCCTCCATTTCCTCAACACTGCTCGACTAGATTCATTACAGAATGAAAATTTGTCTCTCATATTAGTATATGAACTAATACTTGCTAGTATTGAATTACTTATGCAATGTTTTATATCATACTTTATAAATGTTCGTTGAAAATTTAGTTTTAAAACAATTGATAGAAAATCTTCTTGGATGTACTCCTATAGTCACATGATCTATGTGAATAGCTCTGGTTGTAATGTAATCTCAATGAAGTCATGACATTTTGTGCATTTGTATGAAAAATAAACCCTGTAATTAATTAGGAATAGCATTCATTTCATGAGTTTATTTAAACCCAGAATAAAATCACATCACTCTTGCAAAAAACCTGGGGAAAGGGAAAATATAACTTTAAGGTCCTCTTTTTTCATAATTCACTCACTTCAGCTCTACATCATTGCAAAGTAACCCCAAATAGCACTTAAAGAAAACTCGCATTGACCTTGCTGGTTGGGGAATGAAGTATTCTGACTAATGGGTTCTTCTGATCATTACCACAGAGTATAATTACATAAGTCAACCCTAAAGTAATACTGAATATAATGGATTTTTTCTGTGATGAGATGCAGGGCGGTGCAGTGCTGTGGGTTATTATAAGTAAGAGTGTATCATTATAACATAGAGTCGAATGTGTCACTAAGACTCACCGTCAGTCTGCTCCTGTTTCACTTATTTGCTTCTCATTTACTTATTTATGTTAAAAACCCCCACAGAGAAATAACCCTGGCTATTTGAATTTCCCAGGTTGTTTGGACTACACATAAGCAGAAATTTACTATATGACAAAGAAAAACCCTCAAGAAATTATGTATTATAAAACTTTCTTATATTAGCACTAACTGCTGGCCTGTCTTCTGATAGTGATACTTAGGTCAGGGCATTAGGACTGTCCTCTTTATCCTACAGATTATTTCCTTTGATGATGACAAATTAGTTAACAAGGGCCTGTTTTAAAATTCAACCCAGCAGTCACTCACAACTTAGTATGAATTAGGTTTTAACTAATTGATCACCCTGTAGTTGAGATCCAGGTTTCTCGCAAACAATAGAATATTGATCATGGCTGAAAAGGATAAAGATGAGATATTTTAGAGCATGAGGCTAGAGGGATAAGGCCAGATCTTAGTGACCTGACCAAATGGCTGAAGTAGAAGTTCTCAGACCCTTATAAAACAGCATGTGCCTCTCTGGGCGATGTGTGTGTATCCATGCATGTGTGTTTGGGGGAAAGAATTTAGAAAAGAAGGAAAAAGGACCCCAAAATGTATTCTTTCTTACTCTGAAATGTTGTTGGTGCTGCCCAGAGTGTCTTGGAAAATCATTTCCTGTGTGGCCTTTGGTAGATCGGGGGAACCAGCCTAGACCATGGGTCAGCAAAGTACAGCCCTGACAGATACCATACTCCCACAGCCTAAAATATTTATTATCTGGCCTTTTGCAGAACAAGTTTGCCAACTCCTGGTCCAGAGGAATTCACGTGCCCAGAATTATGTATGGGAAGCAGTAGAAACATTTAAATCTTCAACTGCCAGGTAAAAGGTACATTTCTCATAGCATTTTCCCCTTACGATAACAAGGTAATTCTCATTCCATCCTCCCACCCATTTTTCTTTCTTATTATACTAATGACAATATGATTGCAAACTGGTTTATTAATTTCTTACCTGTGTTTCACAAAACAAAGCTGTGAGTAAAGTCCTGGCATAGCTGTGCTCCATAACTTCACTTCTGGACACAGAGACACTATTTATCACTGTGGTTTAAGGACTGCGGAGTAAGAGAGCTTTCTCCTCTCATATGACATAATTATATGGGGTAAAAGCCTGCCAGTTAGTTATTTATAATTGCAAATTTCACTATAGTTTTATGTTAAGGGAAAATTTACATATTCCTTTATTTAATAAGATGAAGATGGTCAGGAAAATTCTTACTTCTGATCACTGGCTGGGACACATTTTTTTAAAGTTGCAAATCCTGACCATTCAGGGCAAAGCATTTTTTTCATGGTATAGAGGTATTGTTACCTTTGGCCCTGGAAATCCTTCTCCTGGTAAGCCCCTCTCTCCTGGTGCTCCGTCAGGACCACGGGGACCCTGTTTAGAAGAGGGAATGAGGCGCAGGAAAAGAGAAAGAACGGCGGGGAAGGGAGAAGGGAGTAGGAAAGAAGAGAGAAATGGTTATCTTTTGGTTCACACCGGATGCAGTGATATAGTGATATATCCTACTTAAGTTATTAGTGGGGAATCCTTCTAGTAAATTCCATACTGATTAGTAGGATCGTAGAGTGGCGAAGAACAATATTCCTGTCGCATGGCTCATTCCACTTGATTAGCAGAAGATGTTCTATCCTGGTGTCCTCAAATTAGAGGAAAATGGGAACTGAGTGATGCTTCAGAATAAGGATTAGGAAATAAGTCCTATGAGGAAAGTCAAAAAATCTAGAACTGTGTGGTCTGGACAAGGTTGCAGAGTGATTAAATAATTGAAAAGTATCAGGGGAGCTCTGTGAAGAAATCACTGCACAGCTGCTTGAAAGCATTGAATTCTGTTGACATGTGTTTTAATTTCTATGCTGATACATTTGGATTCTAACTTGAACCCTTTCAAGGACTGCTTGAATCCACTGGAGGTTTGTGTGCAAATGGGAATGGTGATAGCATCACTCAGGGAAGCATGGTTTTCGATCTCCATGATTCAAATTAAGAAGTCCAGGTAACTTGCTCAGAAGGGCACTCAGGAAGGTGAAAACTTCCCACAGAAGGAAAGAAAAACAACACAGTCTCTGACTTTGAAGTGGAGTGGCAGGAAACACACTAGTCGAAAAATAAAAGACAACAGCAAGATATTCCCTTGAAGTAGGAATTTTAAAAAGTCTACAGATTCTCCCTTTATTTATTCTTGGCCAGAAGGTCACAAAGTTTAAAAAAAAAAAAAAGAGCTAACAAGAATCTGAGAAGCACAAACTGG
This sequence comes from Ailurus styani, assembly GCA_002007465.1. NCBI lineage: Eukaryota > Metazoa > Chordata > Mammalia > Carnivora > Ailuridae > Ailurus > Ailurus styani. Next base: position 393,202 of record LNAC01000246.1, read on the forward strand.
AGCTTTCTCTCTAAGGGATCTAAAAAGATAATTAGGGCTTGCTTGGCAGGGAAGTGAACCTAAGATGATATAAAGTCTACTGAGTTGCCCAGAAACGCCAAAGCCAGCATGCTGCAGACACTCCAAACGATCTGGGGGCTCTATATACAATAATCCAGGGTAATTTGAGAGGCGCTTTCTCCTGAAGTCTGGTAGCAGACGGAGGATGCAACATTCGTTAATCAGTGACCCATCATAGTTATAGATCTGTAAACAAGAAAGCTAATTGTATCTCATGTTAAATTTTTTTTGCCTTTCCCAAAAATATTATATATTTTAAAAGACAGTCTTCTTCAGTATTTATGCATCCCAATTTCATAAAGACTTTAATTAAAGGAAAAAGCTGACATTTAATTCCATTTAAATTGCTATGCTGATGGGAAACCTAGCTTTCAACAACCCAAGACCTTCATCAAAGCACTACTGTCCATGACAGCTCACTCTAATATTAGAGCGACTAACTAGGGGGAAAATAAATATAAGCAGGAAAACTAGATTGCAAACTAAAAAGGCAAGTGCCGAGTTAATATCATGTAGTTTAACAAAAAAAATTGACAAATTATTCCTCTTTCCCAATGATAAATGAAAACAACACAATTAACATTAAATGCAAAGAAGTCTTTTTCCAGTTCACTCAATATTTTTTTCCATTCATTTAGCAAATGCCTAGTGGGTACAAGGCACTGTGCTAAGTTCTAGGAACAGCAGATAGACCTGCTCCTCTGTCTCACAGAGCTTAGTCTTTCATGGTAATTGGAAGCATATTATGGTGTCATATGGACCAGGGTTCAAGTCCCAGCTCTGTTGTGTGTTAGCAGCGTGATCGCCAACAAAGAATTTAATCTCTCTAAAGTCACTATCCTCATCATAATGGTGGTGACAATAGTACCTACCTCAAGCACAGGTGTTAATATAAGGGTTAGATCAGAGAGACTTAAAGCTCTTACATACTGAGCACTCAATAAATATCTGCTATCACTATCAAAATTATTTTACTTGAGTCTTGTGATTGCCAAGAATGTCCTTTCAGGGCATGTTTATGAATACGGTGGCATCAGAGCGAATGGTTTACGGGAGGCAATACGGCAATTTGGAGAGAGGGCCGCTCAGAGCATGAACACCGAACCCTCCCTCCATCCCTGCATTTCTAGAGTCCACTGGCCAAGGTGAGAGGTGAGAGAGAAAACAATGGTGGCCTTGAGGAGCCGTGTGTTCCACACTGTTGAGAACAGAGAACTAATACTCGTGAGTAATCACTTAAAGACATTTAAAAAAAAAGCAGTGATTCAAGGTTTAATTACTATAACCTATGGGAGTAATATCCCACGTCATCAGTACATTCTCATATTTTCCAGCTAAGCAGAAAGGAAAATGAGAAAGAGCAGGTACTTGGGTTAGATGAACTGTACTTCATTACAACAGTACCAAAGGATTATTTTTTAAAAGACAGAAATGCTTCTATAAAAAACTCATGGAGTCCTTTCCAAAAGCCATGAGAACCAATCATAATTATGGCATACTTATCTGACTTCTCACGAATGCCTCTAATAAAAAAAAAAAGTGGAGGAATCTAATTATCAGTTAACACAGTCTGATCAGTGAAATGCTTTATTGGAGACATTAGTGAGATAAAATGTGTCCATTATCTTATTACTTATTACTTTTCTTAATAATCTCACTAGTGTGGATGATCAATAAAAGCAGTTTTACCATACACTGCAAGCATTAAAAATAAATGTGCTGAATAATAATAAAAATTGCCCATAATATTCAAACGATACCATCTATGTAATTGTTAACTTCAAATATTTACGGTTCTACTTCGGGGGTTATTTTTTACTAATAGTGCTCTGAAAATCCTTGCACACACACAAAAAAAAGCAAAAAACAAAACCTTGAAACCACTTGAAATCATTCAAAGAAACAAACATAAAGGACTTTCAGCAGAACATTTTTCTTTCTTTCTTTTTATTTTTTTTTAAGATTTTTTTTTATTTCACAGAGAGAGAGATCACAAGGAGGCAGAGAGGCAGGCAGAGAGAGAGGAGGAAGCAGGCTCCCCGCCGAGCAGGGAGCCCGATGCGGGCCTCGATCCCAGGACCCTGAGATCATGACCTGAGCCAAAGGCAGAGTCTTTAACCCACTGAGCCACCCAGGCATCCCAGCAGAACATTTTTCAGTCCCAAAGTAAGTCTCTATGTTACTTCTAAGTAATTAAAAAACTCGCAATGTCGGATTTTTATTATGACAGTTTGGTGCAAAACATTTTCATACATTATTTGCAACCCGCCCCACCTCTGTTATGATTTCAGTTCCCAATTAAACCACAGACGTCACAGTGTCACTCCGATTTGTGTAATTGTGGCTTGGAAAGCAAACAAACACGAACTTCATGTTCTGGCAGTGTTGTGAAAACTCTCTAGCTGTAAACAAAAAGGCGAGTAATACAAATTTTTCTTTAGCATGAATTTTAAAGGCACAGGGGAGGTCCGAAAATGAGTAAATAAGTAATTGCGGGAACACTGGGGCGGTAGGGTCGGCGCTGATGCCACGGCTGCCCTGCGTGGAAGAGTGTGGTTGCGTGGTGGGAATTCGTCAAGAAGAGCTAAGAGGGAGCAAGGATTCTGGCGGGCTCAATGGAAAGCGAGGAGAGGTTTAGGGCTGCGATAAAGCTCATAAACGTAGGCTCTGTGCTGCGCATAGAGCCTGCTTACGATTCTCTCCCTCCGCACCGCAAAACCCCTGTGCATGCGCGCGCGCTCTCTCTCCCTCTAAAAAAAGTCTCTGGTCAGTGTACTACTTTTAGGATTAGGTGCCAGTACTGGTGCTATTTCAAGCTTGTTAGCTAAGAACACATATGTTAAAAGGTCAATAACCGGGGGCACCTGGGAGGCTTCGTTGGTTAAGCATCTGACTTCAGCTCAGGTCATGATCTCAGGGTCCTGGGATCCAGTCCCACATGGGCCACATCAAGCCCCACGGGGGCTGCATTGGACCCCCATTGGGCTCATTGCTGATCGGGGAGTCTGCTTATCCCTCTGCTTCTCCCACACCTTGTGCACACGTGCTCTCCCTCTCTTTCAAATAGATAAATAATATCTTTTCTTTAAAAGGTTTAATAACCATATATACATACATGTAGATATACGTATATATATATATACGTGTGTATAAAAATACACATGTAATACATATGTGCTTTCTAATTAGATTTTTTTAATATTGACTTTTGAGCACGATTTATACAATCTCAATATAAATCCTTCATCAGATATGTGGTTTGCAAATACTTTTTCCTGGTCCTTAGCTTGTCTTTTCATCCTTTTAACAGAGTCATAGAACAAACATTTTCCACTTCCCAGGAGTCCAGCTCATCAACTTTTTTCTTTTTTGGATCATGTTTTTCATAACATGTCTAAGAAATCTTCACCAAGTTGTAAGTCCCAAAGATTTTCTCTTGTGTTTGATTCAAAAGTTTTATAGTTTTACATTTCACATTTAAGTCTATGAGCCATTTGAGTTAATTTTTTATAAGGTGTGTGTGAAACTTACTTAAATGAGGTTCATTTTTTTGGTGTTTGGATATCCAATTGGTCCAGCACCATTTGCTGAAAAAGTTATCCTTCCTCCATCGAACTGTTTTTGCATCTTTATCAAAAAATCAGTGTGTGGTCTATATCTGAATTCTCTATTCTATTCCACTGGTCATGTTTCTATGATCTACCAGAACTTCACAATCTTGATTACTATAGTGATGTAAATAAAACCCTTTCCTCAAGTTTATTCTTTTTGCAAATTGTTTTTAACTATTCTAGTTCCTTTGACTTTCCATATAAATTTTAAAATAATCTTGTCCATATCTATAAAAAAATTTCACTGGGACATTTAAAAAGACTTGCATTAAACCTTATATCAATTTAAGGAGATTGACAGCTTTATGATATCAAGTCTTCAATCCAGGAACATGATGTGTCTCTCAATTTATTAAATATTCTTTTATATATTTCATTAGTGTTTTGTAGTTTTCAGGATACAAGTCCAACACATGTTTTATTAGGTTTTTTACCCAAGTATTTCTATTTTTTAATGACTATAAATGCTGTTACATTTTAAATTCTTATTTCTATGTGTCTGTTTCTAGAACATAGAAAGAAAATTGATTTTGCCTGTTCTTTCTATCTATGGGATTGGTTTGGTTTTTTTATTTTTAAGGTTCAACATATAAGAGAGTTAATATGGTATTTTCCTTTCTCTGACTTATTTCAGTTAGTATAATGTCTTCAGAGTCCATCATGTTGCAAATGGCAAGACTTCATCCTTTTTTATGACTAAACAGTAAACCATTATATATATATATCAATTATAATATGTATCCAATAGTAATTCATTATATATATCAATATATATAATATTCAATTATACATGTGATATATATATACATATATATATATCAATTTCTTTATCCACTTATCCATCAATGAACATTTAGTCTGATTCCCTATATTGGCTATTATAAATAGCAATGAACATAGGAGTGTGTATATGTTTTTGAGTTAGTGTCTTTACTTTCTTTGAATAAATATCCAAAAGTGGAATGGCTGTATCATATAGTAATTCTATTTTTAATTTTTGAGGAACCTTCATATTGTTTTCCAGAGTGGCTATACAAAGTACATTTCCACCAACAGTGCATGAGGGGGTCCCTCTTCTTCACGTCCTCAGCAACACTTGTTATTCTTTTATTTTTGATAATAGCCAGTCTAGGAGGTGTGAAATGATACCTCATTTTGATTTTGATTTGCATTTCCCTGGTAACTAATGATGTTGAGCATCTTTTCATGTACCTGTTGGTCATCTGTACATCTTCTTTGCAAAAATATCTATTTGAGTCTTCCGCCTGTTTTTTAATTGAATTTTTATTGTTATTAGTGAGTTTATGAATTCTTTATATATTTTGGATATTATCAGATGTATGATTGGTAAATATTTTCTCCAATTCAGTAGATTGTCTTTCTATTTTACTGACGGTTTCCTTTGATGTCCAGAAGCTTTTTAGTTTGATGTAGTCCCAACTTGTTACTGCTTGTGTTTTCTTTTAGGAGTTTTATGGTTTCAGGTCTTACATTCAAGACTCAAATCTATTTTGAGTTAATTTTTGTGTATGGTATAAAGTAGTGGTCCAATTTACCCAACACCACTTATTAAAGTAAAACTCTCCTTTCTCCATTGTATATTCTTGGCTTCTTTGTTGTAAATTAATTGACAATACATGTGTGAGTTTACTTCTGGGCTCTCTATTCTGTTCCCTTGGTCTATATGTCTGTTTTTGTGCCAACACAATACTCTTTTGATTGCTATAGATTTGTAATATATTTAGAAATCAGAAATTGTGATGCTTCCACCTTTGTTCCTCTTTCTCAAGATTGCTTTGGCTATTCAGGATCTTTTAAGGTTCCATACAAATTTTAAGGCTGTTTGTTCTGTTTCCATGAAAAATGTCATTGGAATTTTAGTAGGAATTGCACAGAATCTGTAGATTATTTCAGGTAGTATGGACATTTTAACAACATTAATTCTTCTGATCCAATCCAGTTGTTTTTATATGTATCTCAGTGAGTAACTTACTGTTCTTTTCTGAGAGAATAATGATTACTTGAAAAGTTAAGAGCATTTCTATACTAGGACAGTCATGTTTTATTCATTTCTTCTCCAGATCTCTTGATAGAAACACTTTTTTTTCTCTTCTGCAAAAAACAGTAAACTTCAAAGCTACATAAGCTAGAAGCTGCAAATAACACAGGTGTTACCTGTCTACCTTCATCAGTCCTAGCTTGAGAGTATACTCATAAGCTAGGTAATGAGCAACGTCCTTATCCTCAATGATTTTCTCATGGTTCCAGGAAAGTCAGTACAAAGTATAGACCTTAGGCCTAAATCCAGTTCTCCTATCTCCTAGGAGATTTTGACACATGAGATCTCTTTCCTTCTTGGACAAGCTGATTAATCTCGTAAGAGATTTCAGTAAGAGACAGCCAGGTGTACATGTCGTGGGGCAGGGAGGGGAGAGCTCTATTTCAAGTGTTATGAAAAATAACACTTGGATCTGGTCCTTGCATATTTATTGTCTTTTGTTATCCCAAAAGATGCAACATGGGCTTAATGTAACCATTTAGTCCAACCACAAAGGGCACATAAGAGCTATATTTGTCCTTTTTATTCCACCTAGAGTTTCTTGCTACTTACTGGCTGGCCTGGCTCCCCAACGCCAATTGGTCCTGGTGCCCCTGTTCTTCCTTCTTGACCTCTTTCCCCCTAAGGGAAAGAAATAATTAAATGAAAGTTTGAGTTTTTAAACAAAGAATAAACATAGCACAAGATACTCTGGAGATTTCAACAAAGATATATTCCAAAATAGGCAAGTTTTTCACATTCATAAAGCTAAAAAAAAATTCTGGAGGAGGAGAAATGGCTTTAATTTAAGTGAACAAATTACTCTAAAATGCTCATCATCCCTTCTTGTGTAAGTGCAATACACCAATTTTAGCTTTCAGAAGCTATTGTGTGTGTAACAATTGGCAGGCTGGACTGCATTCAATTCCTTTGAGTTACTGAGAAGACCAAGCTAACAAAGCTGATGGTGTTCCCTGCTCCTCTCACCACCATCCTGGAATACCACCTCTGTTCCATTTTACCTCTCCTTTCAGTTTTGTTTCACCCTTGATCTCCTCCAGAATCTGTCCAATCACTCTGCCAATACAAACTCTACCTTCCCTGGAGTCTCAGTATGCTTATTGTTTCAGTGCTATCCTTGGTGATACTTGATGATAGCAGAATTGCCTCTTTTGTACTGCTCTCTGGCTTAGTCCTGCACCAAAGTCTTACTGTCCCAATGATATAGAAAAGCCATTTAGAATAAGCACTTCTATTCTGTGACACCCTGCATGAGCAGAGCTCTCCGGGGTTTTGGGTGTCGTAGTACTTTCTAGTTCCCTACAAACCTTTCTATCAACACGTACCTATTCAGTGTTATGGTCCTTCTGGTTTCTGCCCCTCTCTGCTTCTTTGATGTGAACAGGTGATAATTTATATGTTAAGATGTTTCACATCCCAGAATCACTTTTGCATTTGCATTTGCATTTTGTGTTTAAATTTAACATTTAAAGTCCATGAAAACTCAACAGAATTAGATGTACGTTGGCAAGAGGGTGGGCATTTGGAGGCAAGACAAATTTTTCATTTCCATCAAATAAAAAAATACATTGATTATTCTTATAACTGCCCCAGGGTCCAAGCACCCATCCAGACTGTAAGTACCTTCTACAGGCAGCCTCCTTGTGTCTAGAGGGCAAAGCTGAGCAGAGTTCACATCACAGCTTCCCCAGCCCCTCATCAGTACAATTCTGCACTCATCAATGGGGGAAAAGACAAGAATCGTTACCTTAATTCCTTGCTGTCCAATACCAGGGGCTCCTGGAGGACCATAAGGACCAGGGGGACCTGGTTCACCCTGGAAGAAGACACAGTTACACATTAAGGTCATCTCAACAGTATTTGTTGAACAGCTCTTAGATGTATAGTGATGCAGTAGGAGCTTTGAGGGCAACAGTGAAATCTAGGACATAGTCACCATCCTCAAAGTGTTTACAATCCAGTTGGAAGAACAATATAGACCCAGGGTTGAATTAACCACTGCACACAGCAGGCACAATATCTAGGGTCCATGAAAATGTTTCCGTGTTGATGTTTAAAATCAGAATAAAAAAATAATAATATATAACAATGAATCTAACCTAGATTAAATTTGTCTTTATGTCAATTCAGTTGTAATATATAATTTTTAATGTTGTTTTATGGAAAAAGAGGCCCACAAAAACAAAAGTTTTTAGGATCTTGCAGCCCTTGTGTTCGCTCAACAGATCTTTATTCTGTGCTTCTGACAGACACATTTGTTTCCTACCCAGTGACCATCCCCTCTCTTTCCTCCCCTGCTATTAGAACTCTGATTGTTTATGTCAATGGAAAGCTATTCTTTACACTCAGGGATGTAGGATGAATGATAATTGGTTCAATGCAAGTCTAGAATCTCCTTTCCCTTTGCCACTGGTTGGTTCTTTGGCTCAGTTCCAACAAATGAGATATGGGGATATCATTAGGTACAAAGAGAAAGTTTTGCCTCTGCCTCTTCTTTCCTAGTTAGAGATATGATAGCTATCTCTTTTTTTAAATTTTTTTTTAACATTTTATTTCTTGGGCGCCTGGGTGGCTCAGTGGGTTAAGCTTCTGCCTTCAGCTCAGGTCAAGATCTCAGGGTCCTGGGATCGAGCCCCGCATCGGGCTCTCCACTCGGCGGAGAGCCTGCTTCCCCCCTCTCTCTGCCTACCTCTCTGCCTACTTGAGATCTCTCTCTGTGTGTCAAAAAAAAATACCTAATTTATGTGAAGGAAGATTTCTGAATACTCTCGTGTTTGAGTTAATGAATTCTTGGTATTTAAAATTTCATCCAACTTACAGATTTCTCTTTTCTCTTCATCCTTGTATTAATCAACAGTAAAATGGGATAAGAAGTTGAGACAAACCTTCTCTAGATCGAGGGGAACAAAAGAATTTTCACCAATGTTAAAACCTCAATTTTCCCTGGAGGCTTGTGATTTTGTAGAGGACTCTTAATAGCAAAAATAATGTCCTATTGATAATGGTAGGGACATTGATTTAAGGAAGTCTGTGGACTTTATTCAATTGCAGAGGGGGAAAAGGAGAGAAAAGAAGAACAGTCAGAATCAAATCAGCTCCCCAAAAGATATGCCCGGGCTCAAAATCATAACAAAGAAAACCTGTCCCAAAAGCAGTTGATTGTGAGTTTAGGACACCTTGGCATTTGAGTGCACTAGATCTAAAGTTACTTTCAGTTCATTCTTTTAAGTTTAAGTCAATCTGGCAGATAAACTAACTTGAATTTTCTTTTTAAAATTCGAAGTTGTACTTATTTTTCTATGTATATTAAATTTTCTGGAGCAGCCAGATTGTTGCCCTTCTTATCTGTCACATGTTCTTGGCCATGGAATTTCTCCACAAATAATATCAGACATAAAGGTTCTCCCAAATGTGAAGCTGTTTTCTTGACCTCTAAGTTTAAGTGCTAGAGAATATTCAGTTCCCTAATTTAGATTCCAAATTTTCACTTCAAAAAAACTTTTCCTTACAACTTCCTGTGCCACAGTCTTGTCAGTTATATTGTGTGTGGGTGACTGTTTCCATCGCTCAGCAAAGGAACACCAAGCACCTACTCTGTGGGAAGTAATGAAGCAAATACAGAGAAGTTTATGACATCATCCCTAACCTCAAAGGACTAGTTTAAGAGATAAAACACACCGTTAAAATAATAATAACATAAGGCCCTAAGTTCCTTATTCTATTCATTCCCTGTCCCTTTTGCATTAGTTTTCTTCTACAATGGATCAGAAGGCCTTTAAATTATTATAGAATGTTATATTATATTATATATACATAGTATATATTTGGAGGAGAGTTTGGATTTTTTAGTAGTGGAAGCTCTGCCTTACTTAATACTTTTCTGTATGCTTGATCTAAAACAAACTAGAGCACAGGTTGGTGAGAAGGTTTCCTCTGAACATGGACAAGGAATTGGTTCTGTGGTTAACTTGAATTATGTGAATCAGGAAAATCAGTAGGAGAAGCAACTGTCTTGCTCTTAAACCCCATGAGCTTCCTTTAGCTTTTGTCAAGCACCAAGAGCCACTGAATGATTTCTCAATACTCCTTCTTTAGAGAAGGTACAGGAATCCAAAGGGTATAGAAGGATCACTTTCTCTTACCTCAGCACAGCTCAGTAGCAACATATCTTCACCTTTCAGTTGTTTAAATTTATTTCTCAGGAGCTTAGCATTTCAACGTAAGGCCTACAGACCAGCATTGGCCTACAATTAATGTTTATCCCATTCCTACTTCTCCTTTCTCTTTCCTACAAAGATTACCCAGGTGGTAAAGGAAGTGGTCCTGATTGTAACATACCATCGCTTGGTAAGTCAGAACAGGAAGAGAAGAATCAGCACTCTACTCACAGTGATTTTTTAGAAGTTTACCAAGGCCACATTGCCCATTATTCTTACCTCAACCCTCACCAAACACACAGAGAGTGGTTGAATGGCCCCAGTGCTACTTGTTATTTCTCTACTTCACTTTCTTTAACCATCAGAGGCATATCCAAAGAGGACTGAGTTAAAGTGGATAGCCCTGGAGGGGGATTGTTTCTCATGACCTTTCTATGAGTGTAAGCATAGGTAGGGACATTGAGGAGGTTAGGAAAACCCCATTTCCTTAGAAATTAAGGATGCCTATGCTATGGGCCTCAACACTGAAGGAAGCCACTGTCTAATAAAATTTAGTATTTCCAAGCACTGCCCTGACACTTTATGTATATTATGTCACTTAATCTTCTAATAATCTTAGGAAATGGTTTCTTTTCTTATTTAGTGATGTGGGATATAATCACTTTTTAATCCATTTCTCAGCATGCATGGAATCACAGGGGGAAAAAAGCTTTTTTTCATTCAATCTAGTTGAATCCTGGCTCTATAATTTACTAACAGTTTGAGTTCTGCAAGATCCCCATATGCAAAACGAGGATAATTATATCTACCTTGCAGGGCTGCTGAGAAGTTGCAAGATATTGTCTATAAAACATCTAAGTCACTACTAATCACATGATAGCTGTTTAATATGTGTAGATTCAATTGTTACTCACCAGACTTTCATTGAGCACCATCCTGGTACTGAGTACCCAGTTACATAATTATACACATAAATCAGATTATACCTGCACTTTGCAGACATTTACAATCTGGCTGAAAAAGACAAATAAATATAAAAGAAAATACAAGCATGTGAATTGGCTATAATAAAGATATTAAGAGAAGATGTAAGACTGTGAGGCAGAAATGTTTAATTCTACCTTAAGGAATTGGAAAATTTTGTATAGTAGAAGAGATATTTGCTCTGAACAACAACAACAACAAAAAGTAGGAATCCTATCTAATCTGATAGAAAAGCAGAGGAACAAAAGTTCAGGAAAAGGAAAGAGTATGAGGCATAAAATGATGTGAAAAGTTCCGGGGACAATAAGCAGCTCCATGGGCTCAAATGGACAAAAATAAGGCAACAATAGGGTCACTGTCTAGAGCAGCACCATCCACTAGAAACATACAATGAGCCACATATGTAATTTTAAATTTTCTAATAGCCACATTAAGGAAGTAATAGCATATTTTACTTAACTCAATATATCCAAAATATTATCATTTCAGTATATAATCAAGATAAAAATCTTATTACTGATTTTATTTATTATTTAATGCATGTCCTTGAAATCCTATGTGTTTTTAACAATTATAGCACATCTCCATTTAGACTAGGCACATTTCAAGGGCTCAGTAACCACATGTGGCTATTGAATTGAATAGTGTTTGAGGAGGCCAGAGGTTCAGGTCAGAACCATGGAGAGTACCAACAATTATGTGGGGTGGGAGTGGAAGAAAACAGAAATGACTTGTGGGGAGTTGAGGAAGGCAGTGGCTAAGAAAAAGAAATAGGAACTCCAGAAATAGTGTGATAGAAGTCAGGAAAGAGAATTTCAAAAGGAACTCATCATCTCCAAAGACAAACTCCTACTCTCCCCCTCACAGACCTGATCATCTTCCAGCATTCTCTATGTCAGTGAAGAGCACCACAATCCTTCCATGAGTCAAGCCAGAAGAAGGAGTCATTCTTGACACCTCTCACTCCCTTACCCACCATGTGTAATACATCGCCACCGCCTTTCCATATGTCTTCTAAATCTCTCTCAAATCCATCTATCCTCTACCATGTCCCTTCGGTCTACCTCAAATTAATATCACCTCTTGTTCAGACTACAACAAAGTCTTTAGTACCCTACACACATCCATTGTAGCACACTATAATTTATTCCCCCCATTTCTTCCAATGCAATCTTTTAATTTTAGGGTTTTTAATTTTTTTTAATTTTTTTTTATTATTTGAGAGAGAGAGACAGAGAAAGAGAGAGAGAGAAAGAGCCCGAGCAGGGGGGAGAGGGAGAAGCAGCTTCCGCTCCTGAGCAGGGAACCTGATGCGGGGCTCGATCCCAGAACTCTGAGATCACACCTGAGTCGAAGGCAGATGCTTAAATGACTGAGCCACCCAGGCTCCCCTTAATTTTAATTTTATTTTTAATCTGAGTGAAACCATTCAATGTCCTTCCCTTTGCTCCTAGAGGAAAGACAGAGCTCTTTACAGGACTTGTGAACTCCTTCATGGTGTGGTCCCATGGGCTTTCTAGTCCCTTCTGTAACTAGTTGCTTCTTCACTCACTACCCCAGCAGCATTGGCCTTTGTTCAGTTCCTTATACTTGGCAGGCTCCCTCTGCCACAGGATCTTAGCACATGCTATTCTATCTATATGGGCTGTTCTTACCTCCCTTTTTTCCTGGTCAACCCTTGTTCATCCTTCAAATCTTATTTTAAGCAACTTGTCTTCAGAGAGGGACTCTCTGATCAGGTGAAATTCCTGTTCTAGAGTTCCTGATAGCACAATTTTCCTCTTTTTCTAAGTATTCATTATAATTATAACTCTGCATTAGTTATTACGTCTCCCCCACAACTGTGGGGAGGATGTCATGAGACTTTGCTCAGTTTTGCACTGTCAATGCTTAGCTAATTGATAACATTCACTCAGCCATCCAGATAGCAAACATTTACAGAGCAGCAACTTGGGAGCAGGTGCCACACTAGCTGCTGGAGGAAACAGGAAACAAAACAGGCCTTGGCTGAGGGAGCTGGGAATCTGGAGACTCTCCTTTGCAGTTCCCTCTGCTTTAGTTAGGTTTTCAACCAAAAGTAGCTGTATATAAATTACACAGTGATATCAAGTACCTGTTATACATGGTTTCTCCCGCAAACTTACCCAAATAAAATTAAACATTTTTTTTCAGCTGAAGGAATAATGAATTCCCAATAGATGGCCTAAGACTACGCTGTATGGGATGTTCAGCTAGGGAAACACAACATGCCTGATTCCTGGCATCAGCTCTAACCAAAGTCAACATCTTTCCTTGCCCTAAGACAACAAATAATGAATGGTTGTCCAAGACTCCGAATTTTTTGAGGAAAGAAATTTACCTTTTCTTGAATACTACAATTATGAACAATTTAATCACACTTTTGGGGTCTTAACATTAGAAAAGACATTTTAGCAACTTCTTTTTATCCCTTTTTCTTTTTTCTTTTTATCCCTTCCCAAGTAAGTATAGCACCAAATTTAATATTTTAAGTCTCATGACAAATATTCTCATACTTCCTAAATGGAGGAAAATGGTGGATGAACATGCTGCTTAAAATAAGATTTGAAGGATAGGTGCAGAATGATTCGAGTCTGGCCAAGATACAGTCCTAGCTGGAACTCAATGCAGTGATGACTGCATACAAAGATTTAGGAGAAAAGTCAAGAAAGGTATTTTCAGGGAGAGGGGAGAAAGAAGCAGGTACTGGGAGGCAAGAAACTAACATTTATCAAATAGTTGCTAAATCAAGGTCTATTTTTAGTATTTAATTTCTCTTGTTTCAGAGAAGTGTTATAAATGACTTATTTTAGAAAACATTTCAGGCTAGACTTTTTCGACATTAATAAAAGAATTGTCAAAATACTTAGTTGCTTAGTTATTATCAATACACATGGCACTAACTCATATAATCTTCAAAACAACTCTTAAGAGAAGGGTATTATTATTAACCCATTACATGAATGAGAAAACCGAGGACTGCTGAGGATAAGTAACTTGCCCAAATCACAGAGCTAATACAATATAGGGCTGCCTTTGAACCCCAGAAGTCTGGTTTTAGAGCCAGTGCTCTAACCACCATGCCAGACTGACTCTCGAGAACTTCAGTTCTTTTCTTGAATGATTCCAAAAATGACTTGATCACAGACTAAATTCATATCTTTGTTACAGAATGAAAAACATAAAAGTCAGATAGTTACAATCTACCCATTGCAGAAGATCCACCATATGAAGACAAACAATCTCTAGAATAAAATGCAAGCCAAGAGAAAATATACTTTTACAAGCCAATTCACATGTCATTTCAGGCATTTAAGTCTACCTGGATCATTGTTTTCACTAAATTAGTGGTAAGGATAATATAAATTATAATTGCCAATACTGTGATCACACAATGTAGGTCTACATATAAATCAGTTATTAATCAACTGCACTGAGTTTGAAACCATCATTATTTCAAAACTCCAACTATAATATTTTTTGAATACCATCTACTTGGGTAAGAGAAAAGGCCATAAGTCCACCTGCTTATGCTTTCCAAAGAAGAAGAAAAAAAACTCCATTGTAACAAAAATCGGTGAAAATGTAATGAAAATTGTAGTATTATACCAGATTTTAGTAACTCAACTCATTTTCTTGATTGCTATTAGATTAAACCACATGAAGTTAATAATATTCAACCGTGGCCAACCTATAAAAATGATATTCCTATGGTCAACTTACTAGGAAAGTCATACTTCATCATATATAATAAAATCTAAGGAACTGTGTGTCATTGTCCCTAAAAGGAAGGACTGCTTAGCAGCCCATCAAGAGAGCTTTTTAGGAACCTCAGCTCTGGTGGACACTCCTTGGACTTTTACTGCAATAAAAAAGCCTTACCTTGGAATAAACTTAATATTCCTTGTTGCGATGCTATTGTAGTTTACTTGAATTAGGGACATTAAAATGATTTTTTTTTTTTAATTCTGACATCCCTCTGAAGACCCTAGTAACTGATTCAGTTCCACGTCAGTGCCCAGCTTGACTGGGCATTTGAGTTACACTCAGCACCTTTACGTCAGTATTTTGTGTTTCTTGATCCATCAGAGTCTTTATCTTGGCGGTCTCTATGCGTGTGCACGTGTGCACGTGCTCGCACATGCGTGTGTGTGCACACACACAGCATACCCCTCCTGCTGAGAACCATATGCATCAGAGATTTGGGAATGAAAATCGTCTGCCTTGAAGCCATTGACTAACATCCCACATGTTCTGGCAGCCAGTTCAAGTTGTCACTATCAGTTGTCTCATGTCAAATGAGTTAATAAGCTCATTTAGAGTCCTGGTGGGCAGATGTGCATGTAGGTCAAAGCCCTTTCCACAACAACAATTGCGGCATTACTAATGATTTTTTTCCCTTTAATTAGGCCCAGGACAGAAATAGCATTTAAACTTTGACATCTCTGAAGAGAAAACATTCGCATAGTTTGGCAGCTTGGCTCCAATCTTCATTCAACAGATATTTATAATTAAAATTGTAAAGGGATTCTTCCCTCTTCTTCTTTACAAGGGTATCTGCTGAGCAGTCACAACCTTGTTCAAAGTTGTTAGCTGCCCCGGGAACCAGAAGGCCCATCACTGGTTTGGGACGATTGGAAAAGCTGACATGTTCAAGTACCCTGACTTAAAATGCTTTAGTGAAGCAAAAAAATAGTCATTCTGTGAAGAGAACCGTAAACTTAAAAAGCTTTTCTCTTTGATTAATTATTCTACACTAGGGATTGTTGATGTCTATGTATGTTTCACTTGGTTTGCATCCTATCAAGTTATAAGGAATTATATCCTATTTCAAATCACGATTTTTTTTTACGGTTGAAAGCAACATCATGATGTCAGGAGATTGTTAGATTTTTGAATTGTGCGAGAGCTGAAATAAAACTTCACAGCATGCTTGTTTGAGGAGGAAGTTTAAAATTCTTCATAGTTGTTCATATCCGTAGTGTTGAACTATTTCCAAACCATAACTGAAATATTAGGTATGTTTAGTAAGTTGACCTTCTAAAGCTGTAAAGCTAAAGTTGAGTCGAATCAAGTATTTAAATAATGAACAAAACAAGAATATATTTTTAAAACTACTAAATTTTCATTAATGATAATTCTGTTCCAGAAAAAATAGTGGATGTTATAGAAAACGTGAGACTCTTAAGTTGTGTATTTGAAACTGTAAAAAAAATAATCATAATAACTCCTAAGTCTTCTTGACTCTCTTAAAAAAAAGTGGAAGTATAAGGCGGCCTGGGTGGCTCAGTTGGTGAAGTATCTACCCTCAGCTCAGGTCGTGATCCCAGGGTCCTGGGATCGAGCCCTGTGTTGGGCTCCCTGCTCAGTGGGGAATCTGTTTTTCCCTCTGCCTGACCCTCTACCCACTTAGGCGCTCTCTCTCTCCCTCTCTCTCTCTCTCTATCTCTCTCAAATAAATAGATAAAACCTTTTTTAAAAAAGTGGAAGTATAAGAAAACATTAGATTATCAAATGCAAGAAGCTTTCGATGGATTATGTCAACACTGTCCTGTTTCCCTGTGTTATCCCAGTATCTTGGGAAAATAGAATTCCTGGCTACTGTATCCTTCTCCTTTGTCACCTCCCCAATCTCTCTATCAAAACTGCTCCCTTAAAGATTCCCAATAATTTCAAAGTTGACAAACTAAATGACTCTTTTAGGCTCTTGCCTGTTTCACTTCTCTACAGTAGGATACTATTGACAACTCATTCCATTTAAATACTCATTCACCCATTCATTCAACAAATACTTCTTTGTTGCATATAATAATTTTTCCCTCAGATATGACAGTGGTGCTCCAGACCCATTGTCCCTGGATCTTCTGCCTTGGATTTTTTTTTTGAACAATGAAGGACCTTAGAAACAAAACACAGATGTTTCTCAGAATGAAGCTGTGGCCAATTTGTCCAATTCTCCTGCCAATGGTTCAGATCTGAAAGAAGGCTAGCAATGTTTAAAGGTATAATGCACGGAAACTAACAGGAAAGTACCAGCTACCAAAAATATGTGCTTGGGCTTTCCCAGTAGCTATTACAAAGGTTGACAATCAGCCCTCTTTTTAAAATCAACCTCTTTTCATGGGGTATTTTGAAGAAAACAGGATGTTGGGTAGAGGTGTTTACTATGTTTACAGTGTCAATTTTAGGATTTGTACATTTAGTTCTTATTTACGAAACTTCTTCAGAAGAATACAAGCTACTTGAAAAATACATAATGTGCTTGGAAAAGTCAAGAAATTAGGTAAAACCCTGACAGAGTTGGTGAAGGAGGAGTAGGGCGTCCAAGAATCACGGTGTGGTGCAGAACCATGGAGTGGTCTAACTGTTTGATGTGCCCTCACTCCTCTTGAAGCATAGATTCCATGTATTCATGGATACAAGGTCCTTTGTTCATTGTGGATGGATGGATAAATGCTTGATTCACTGGAGATTATTTACCCTCACTATATCTATTTATTAAACTGGATAAGACTGGTGCTATTTCTCTGTGGGGTTTTTGTTTTTGTTTTTGTTTTAACATTTCAGAAGTAAAAGTGAGTTAAGACAGAGTCTCATACATAAAAGGACTTTGAGTTTCTCACACTTGTGTGTAGTACAAGAAGAAAAATCTTAGGGGAGAAAAGCCCTGCAGGAAATATATGAATGTCCTGGAGTAAAACAATGGAAGAGGTTATGAGAAGCAAGGTAATTCATCCATTAAGATGAGTTAATATGTAATATAATATCATGGTCTTTCTAAGTGAGGATTAACATGTGGTACTTTGACTCGGGGAAGCCTCTCAGGGATAGTTCCTAGCGCTCTTTGGTCCTAGCACTAAAGCTCTAGTACTAGAATACTCTAACATGTCACAAGCTATTTTCTGCTCATGCCGCAGTGAGCAGGCCCTCCTCCCAGGAGCACAAAGAGGGTCTTGGAAAGAGCCAATTTGCATGAGATTTGAGAAGGAAATACCCTTCCAAAATAACCTCAGAAAGACATCAAGCAATGGCAAAAATTACCTAATGTGGGTTTGGCACACCCAGCATTCTACTGTGTTTATTTGTACAAAACTAATTTTGTAACTTGTTCTTTGTGATTTGAAAGCTCTGCCAATCTTGAGCC
Source organism: Ailurus styani (assembly GCA_002007465.1). Classification (NCBI taxonomy): domain Eukaryota; kingdom Metazoa; phylum Chordata; class Mammalia; order Carnivora; family Ailuridae; genus Ailurus; species Ailurus styani. The sequence continues at coordinate 411,235 of LNAC01000246.1, forward strand.
ATTTTTTCTCGTTATGAGAGGGCCCATTCTAGGACCAAATGGGATTGCAACTGAAACATCACAATAGCCCTTGGAAGTCGGCAGTAGGGTTCTTAGGTACTCAAATTTTCCTCAGAAAGAGCATTTTCCGTTTGGTCTTAGGGATAAGGCCCTTGTGTGATTATGATGCTAATTGATTTTAGAGACTGATGAGATGTTCTTCTTATGAATGCCACTGCATGACCTTCATATATGGGGAGGCTGAAGTGGCCTCAGAGCCACAACTTCATTCTGAGAAGCATCTATGTTTTGTTTCTAAAACAACAAGGTCATTCAGGGCAAAATAAGAGCTATTTTACCTGTGGAAAATATTAATGACGGAAATGATTTGTGAAACTGGGCCAGCATCACATTTTTCCTCGATTTATCATACGCTATTCTTTTCCTTTTGTTCTTTGACCACCTTTCTGAAAACCCTTTGATGAAGAAAACCCAACTACTAGAGCAATAGAATAGGACTGTAGCTCATGAGAGAAACCATTCATAAATTGAAAGACATAGGCCCAATCTAGAAACTCTTATGGAATCTTTGCAAGTGTTACAAGTCTAAAGGTTTCTGTTTGAAGGTTTCCTAAGAAACAAAATATTTGAAAATGCACATTACCATGCAATTCCCATCCTTCTCTTCCTGCATTTTCAGATGAACATTATAACCAAATAGAAATGCACCTCTCAACAGACTGTTGTTTCCAGCCAGAGTACAAGAGAAGGGGGACAGACACAATGTCCATACTGTCCAAAAGAAATGCATTTATCTCAGGTCAACTACTCAGGAAATTCAGCAATATTCCTAAGGTGATAAATACAATACGGTGGTTAAGAGCAGACTAGCTGTGTTTGAATCCTGGCTCTATTCCTTATTAGCTATATGGACTAGAACCCATTGCTTAACCTCTCTTTCCTTGAGTAGCCTAATCTGTATCATGAGGGTAAGATTAGGTCATGCCTCAAAAGATGGTATTATGTGAAGTGAGTACTTAGGACTATATGTCTGTACACAGTAAATATACAATAAATGTTATCGATTATTATAGAAGTTTCAAAATAAATAATCCTCCCTGTCCCCATAAGAAAATACAGAATTACTAGGTTTCAGAGAATTTTTTGCACAATTTACAAAATCAATTTCTTAAAAACATTTTATAATTAGATGGTAATGCATGAAAAGAAAAATCATTATAAACATAACATTATTTCCAGATTGAGGAGAAAAGAGTATATGAAGTCTTCAAGATGTAGAAGTACATCCTGAGACACAAGATGAAATCATTCCCTGAAGCCTGACTTTTAAGATAATATACTAATAAATGTATAAAATTTTAGAAAAATTAATGATCAATGCAACATGTATCTCTGGTTGACAGATCCAAAGAGAAGCAGAAATTAGTAATAGTCTTGAAGTGTGTGTCAAGAGACTACTTAATTTGTGACCTTAAACCAGAAATATTACTAGAAGGAAAAAGAAAAACCCACTCCAACTTCATTTGCTCCCAGCAACCCAGAATATTTTCTAAATATTGACATCTTTTCAATTGACAATGAGCTTTGTGTATTCCCCTGGCAGTGAATTTTGTGATTAAAGCCCAAGTGGTAATTTTATATTATGTATCCTTTACCACAATTTACTTTTTTTTATTTTTTAAGATTTTATTGATTTATTTTATTTGAGAGACAGTGCAGGGGTGTGGGGCAGAGGGAAAGAATCCCAAGCTGACTCCAGGCTGAGCATGGAGCCCTCCTGGGGCTCAATCTCATGACCCTGAGAGCATGACCTGAGCTGAAACCAAGAGTCAGATACTTAACCACCTGAGCCATCCTGGTGTCCCCTTAGCCACAATTTAAAAAAAAAATTTTTTTTTTAAAGAGGACCTTGGAAAATTCATGAAAAATATTCAAATACTTAGGATGATATGAAAGTCAAGCATGGAATGTTATCACCTCAGAAAATTGTAACTTCCCCTAAACACTCAACTTTATTTATTCTAAGACTTAATGCACTGTTGGAATTAAAAGCTAATATTTATTTAAATAAGTGTATGTGGGGCACCTGGGTGGCTCAGTCAGTTAAGCATCTGCCTTCAGCTCAGGTCATGATTCCAAGGTCCTGGGATCGAGCACCAAATTGGGCTCTCTGCTCAGTGAGGAGTCTGATTTTCCCTCTCCCTCTGTGTGTTCTCTTGCTCTCACTCTCAAATAAAATAAATAAGATCTTAAACAAACAAACAAACAAATAATTAAATAAGGTTTATGTTAAAAGAAAAACCTAAGTAGTAATTGTATGGAACATGAATAGAAGGGAGCGAATGATGGCACCTTTTGATGGGCTGCTACTAAGCATCTCCCCAAGCTACCTGCCCTGCTCCCAGCCCTCCATGGGCGCTCTCCAAAGCTGATGAGCCCAGTTGTGCCCCTGCCTCGAGCCAGCCATGTGATATCCAGACTTGGCTTCTCACTTTCCAAAACGAAAACTTTGGGCCAGGATGATCTCAAACATCCCTGGTGGCTCAAACATTCTGTAATTCTATCTCTGTTGCAAACTCCAACCCCTATCCCTGATGTTAAGCCTCTTTTTCACAAATGTGAAAACGATCATCTTAGGTAACCAAAGAATCCGAGAAATAAGTATTGACTGTCAAAATATTTTTTTTCTTGCTTCAGGATCTTATCCACAGCCAAAGCAATTTTATAAAAACTTCTACTCAGTATTCAGGAGATACATTTCTCTTCCCCAGAGAGGATTAATCATAGGCAAGGACTGGAAAAGGCAGTTTCCCCGGATGAAGCTTAAGCACACTCCCACTGAGAAGCTCATTCTATTTTAATTTGCCAATTAAAAGTGGCCTGGGAAATCACACATTGTCGTTATCTCATTAAAAATGCTATACTTGTCACTCTCTTTCCTCTCTCTGGAAAAAGAACACTCACGTGGCCCAACTGTTCCCCACAGCTTCGATTTGATAGCACTCTTAAAACACTGGCTTTATCTAGGGTCCGTTGGGGAAGGCACCTTCTGCTGTTCTGGCTGCCACAAGTGCCACAGATCTCCAGTCACTAACGACACAATTTATTGGATATTTGCTATATCCATGAAGTTTACTGAGCACTGAGAAGGGTTTAAAAGGTACTAAAAAGCTTGTTTTCATCAAATTAATGGCCTCCTTCATTAGAAAACCGAGTCTTATAACCAGGTCTTTTGAAAATCCCAACCATAGCATCTTCGGGTTCTATTCGGCTCTTACTCAACCGCTCCTGCTGTCTTGCTTGCTTATCTGTGGAATGACATCACAAGCATGGTACTGATGGTTGAGATTACACCCCTGTAATGACTTTTAAAAGCTCGATTTTTGTTGCCATGACGCTTATAAATTTCCTTCTTTTATAAACTACATATTGAATTGACATCACATATGGGAAAAAACAGTGATTTGAATTGATTATTTGTTACTACTTTTCAGTTTCTTGTGAACCATACAATGACTCAAGAACAGGAGTAAGAAGGAAGTACTACAGAGGTTCTTAATAATGGCTCGTATTTAATAATGCACCTTTGAGTGACATTATAATAGATAAATCTATGCAACTGACTTCCTGCATGTACTTGAACCCGATTCCGTGTCTACACCTACAGGTTATTATGATTGCCAGAGATACATCCTCCCAGACCCCACTGCCTTCTGCTTAATAAAAACACACATCGCTGTAGCTCCAGGGGGAAGGAACTCTGCCTGTCTTTAATCAAAGGGTACGATTACCTTATTGCCTTGAAATCCCTTTGGGCCTGGATCCCCTGGAGGTCCACTAATGCCCTGCTCCAAGGTGAAAACCAAGAATTAGCTCTGTATACAAAAGGCCAATTAGGAAGGAATCATTCATTAGGGTCCCTAGAAATGCTGAGTTAGAAGTCAGACTATAGATCTCATTACTTTGGGGTTACATGTGACTGAGAAGTGGAATGAGATAAAATTGCTCATGTCAAATAGGCCATTTCTAAAATAGTACTTAAGCTGAGAGCAAACATTTATTCACGAGGTGTTTGCTTTCTGTGTTTCCAACCTTACAGGACACTCTTTTTGAAAAATTTTGAATGAACAACACTTTTTAAAAGCATGTTTGAATATTTTAAATCTCTATACGTAATATAAATATAAATTCAGTTTATAACTAAAAGTCGGAATTTCTTATGACCCCGTGATAACCAGAGTTACTGCCTGGAGACAATTCTAGGCCAAAGCAAAGGAATCGATGGTTAACTAAATGCTGTCTAGGAAATCTTGGGTCAAGTTATAATTTTTAGTAGACTTTTCGAAATACTGAAATTAACTCCTCATATACACACACCCTCCCCCCCCCCCCCCATGAAAACTTTAGAGTAGGTGAGTCCCAAGACTGGGGGGAAAAAAAAACTGATGTAAATTTTTTTTCGAAATCCATAGAATAGGTTTAACTTAAATAAATGCCTTAAAGAATTATTCCATGTCATCAAGCATTAAGTACTTATAATGATGGAACAATACAAATACTGTAATGCAGATAAAATGCATAGTTCTTTTAACTATATTACAGCAGCAAAGCAAAAATAGTTACATCCTGTTTTTAATTGCCTTGGATTTATGGGTCTTCCCAGACCCGAATTTTTAAACTTTTATCCCTCTANAAAAAAAACTGATGTAAATTTTTTTTCGAAATCCATAGAATAGGTTTAACTTAAATAAATGCCTTAAAGAATTATTCCATGTCATCAAGCATTAAGTACTTATAATGATGGAACAATACAAATACTGTAATGCAGATAAAATGCATAGTTCTTTTAACTATATTACAGCAGCAAAGCAAAAATAGTTACATCCTGTTTTTAATTGCCTTGGATTTATGGGTCTTCCCAGACCCGAATTTTTAAACTTTTATCCCTCTACTAAGTAAACTCACCTACTGGTACCTATCTTTGGAGAGCCTGAGTTAGTTATTCAAAACATTGGGGCAGCGATTTCCAAACTTTGTTGCACATTGGAATCACCTAGGAATCTTTAAAACTACTGATATCTGGCTTCAGTCCCTAGACATTCTGATTGAATTGGCAGAGAGAGCAAACGGGGTCAGTGGGTTTTAAGAGCTTCCTGGGTGATTTTAATCCCATTATTTTAATCTAATCTAATCAGACACAGATTTGGTTTAGGCTCCTTACCTGAAGTCCTCTGGGTCCCTTTGGTCCATGTGGTCCTAAGGATCCCTGTGGAATAAAAGGAGTGATAAGTTGCTCTAAATATCCACTTTCAAAGTGCAATGATTTTAGGTGGAGAAGGGAGTGTGTTCTCAGTAATGGCCAATCTTCCCAGGTTATCCAAACAGCAAAGCCAACAGATGCATTGTCAACAAAATGATCCTAATTAATAAGCCAACTTGAGGTCAAGTTTCCCTTTAGTAAACTCCATGAAAACACAATTTTAGATATAAGTCCTTCACCTGTATATTGAAATTTTGGTCAGAGTAAAGAATTTATTTCTTAAGATTCTTTAGAAGGCAGTACACTTAATGGAATATTGTTTCTTTCCAACAAGGAAAAGTCAGTTCTACTAACAACTTAGCGAGTTTCCACAATGTCTAGATGACTCTTTTGCCCATCTTCCAGACATGAAACTTGACAGAAAGTGTTTATACTCAACCCTCTTTTAATAGAAAATATTTCAATATGTTCCATAACTAGGAAACCCTTTAAAATTTATTTTTAGGAGAATATAGTACAGTCTAGTTTCTCTTCTCTCACACATTCACTTTTTTTTTTTTTTGCTTACCAAAATATAACCTGTTCATAACAGACACACCTTAGCAATTATAGAAAAAAGCAAAGAAACGGGGTGGGGGGGGAAATCACACAGAAGCAACTGCCATTAACATTTTAGGCATATGCAATGATTGTGTTTCTTTAAATAAAGTGATTAAAGGGCATATACAACTTTGTGCCCTTCTTATCTGGTTTTCCATTGTATCAAAAATATTTTCCCATGTCATTAAAAACTCTTAATAAATGGAATAATATTCAAGAATATGAGTCTATCACACTCATTTCCCTAGTATAGACATTTAAATTGTTTCTGATTCTTACTATTTTAAATATTACTATAATGAACATCTTTGTGTATAAATCATGTACCACTTATGATGGATTCCTAAAGATGTTCTGGAAGAGGTTGACATACACAGAGATGATGAACACATTCAAGGCTCCTTCACTGTCTTTTATGTCTCACACCATACATGGAAAGAAAAAGCAAAACTTCCCTCCGTAGGGTTTGTTCAGATTTCCATTCTTACCCCCCGAGCAGAGAGAGTACATCTTCACCTTACACACTCCCCATCAACACTGAGTATTATATGTTGTCTCAGTGTTTGCTAATTTGATAAGTGAAATATTTTCATGTGTTAATTTCATTTACCTGAATGCTAATACATTTGGATTTTTTTCATTTATTAACCATTTATATTCCCTCTCTCATGGCTCTTCAGGTTCTTTGTATGCTTCATTTATGAACTTCTACGAACTCCTCATGTCGAGGACACCATTCCTCTGGCTCTAGTCATGCCTTTTATTTTTTTCAGATTTTTACATCTCTGACACGAAGATACATCTTACAATTAATTCCATCTTCTGTTTATAATTGGCAGCACTTTTTGGCACAGAAAATAATAGGGCATTTAATAATCCTTGACATCTTAGTCAATGAAATATGATATTTCAATTCTTTGTCAGCCATTTTCATTCCAAAGAGTTTTCACAGTTACTGTTTCACTCTCATTTTTGTTCTTCTATGTCCCTCCTCTTGTATTTTCTAGTCAGTGTCTGCCTCCCATTTTCAATTATCCTCCTGGCAGAATCTATTCATTACTACGGTTTCATTTTGCCCAGAGATAATTACCGAGCCTACATTTTTCAGATCCACCTGGCCTTTAACTCCGCAGTACTTTAAAAGCTTTCACAAAGTCTCAAGCTATTTCAAGTGCTTAGTTACATAGGCCAGTGTCATTATCTTATTCTCTGCTTTTCACCTTTCGCCTGTTTTTTTTCCCCCTTGGCTCTCTCCCATAATTAAGATACAGATATTGAAAGAGTTGAGTATCTTGGCTGCATGCTATTCATAGGTCTTAACTATAATGAATATTATTTTTACTCTGTACATTTTTGGATCCTTTGTCATTACGTTTCAAAGTGCTCTCTGTATGTTTCTGGTCCGTTAAGGAACTCCTTAACATTTAATGTTGTCTCCAGGTTAAATACTTTATTCATATTAATTCTTTGTGAAAGGTAAATACCTACCCAATTGGCTGTGGCTTGTTGTCATTTCAAAATTTCAAACCCCTGTCTCTGCCTAGTTCTGCCACATTATTTATAATTATTTCATTAACTTATCCCATAGAGTTCTTCATTCTTTTTTGGAAAGTGCTTGCTGTCCGTGTGTACATCTGAAAAACAATTCCACTTCGACCAGATTGGAGCTTGGGTTGACTTTGCAGGTTAGATTATTCTTTTCACCATAACATTCTGTAGACTTGGCCTCAAAGTTTAGGGGGCCACAACGCGAGGTCTTAGAGGTCCATAGGCAAAGCATGTGGGGGCTCCATTAACTAAAGGTAGGTATGGCTTTGTTTTCTGCTTCATGTTTTATAGATGTGAAAATGGAGCCAATGACTCTCCAACTCCAGTAGTGAGAGCAAGGTAATGCATCCCAGGAATTTCCTCTTAAGGAAACTCAGCCCCAAAGAGATCACAGCTGTTAGCATTTTAAAAACATGTTCCTTACTTTGTCACCTTTTATTCCTGGTTTGCCACATTTTCCATTTTCCCCCTGAAAAATAAATAAATGAAATAAATAAGAGGACATTTGCAGTCATTCAGGTTTAGGATTTTTAAAAAAGATTTCTTATGACATAAGCACTCTGATGGGTTATACACAAATCTCTCCTCAATCCTGTGCGTTATTTGGGCATTGCTCTCTGAAAAGTTTTATCCAGGAGTCATCCTTAACTTGACAGAATCAAATCCACGACACGACCTCGTGAGGCTTAACATTGTTGAGAGGCGGATGAAATTAAAAGGACCAGAAACCAAGGTTTACTGAGCATCTACCATAAGCTCTTTGCATGTGTGATGTAACTGAGTCCGTATCATGGCTCAATGAGATCCGTTTACAGTTTTATTCTGGAGATGAGAAAACTCCCGCTCAACAAGATAACTTCCCTCAATCAAGTAGCTCAGACTCACGGTCCATATTTTTTCCACGATACTCCATCCTGAGTACCAACTCTGATCAGTTAGTAGTAAGAGGAAGGTCCTGAGACCATGCCATGGGTTGGTGAGGAAAGGAGCCATGAAGAATTAGCAAGAGGGGGCGAGTGGGGTGACAAGCACGCTGTTCCTTCCCATCACCACACTCTGCTGTGCTGCCTTTCCTGGACTAGTAATGGAAAAAAGAACTAACGTTTAAATTATGCTTTACAGTTTCAGATCGATGTTGTCTTAGCAAAGCTGCCATCAACTTTCTGGTGTAGCTATTATTAGCCCAATTTTACAGACTGAGAATTTGTGATTTCAAAGGTTAAGTAACTTGCTCATGTAGAATGAGAGCTGGGACCTCTGAACACCAGTGCAGTGTGTCAGACTTCTAAGACTTGGAATAATTAGAACTAAAAGGTATCAACGGCAATTTGAAAAATAAGTTAGAATTTTCACGTGATTTCATATTTTTTTCTGAACCTCAAAGCAAACCCTTTTAAAATTTTCTTTTATTTGAGCATAACTGACACACGCAGTTACGTGGGTCTCCAGCATACATCACGGTGATTCAACTCCTCTCTACGCGACACTGGGCTCACCCCCGTGTAGCGACTCTCTGTAACCACACGACACCATTCCGTTATCGCTGACCGTGTTGCCTAAAAGCAATTCGTATCTTTAAGCTCTGGCAACCCAGCTGGAGAGGTGAAACGGGTTAGCTCCACGCACATGCCAGCCAGGGACTCCTAGTCCAGGGCCCTCACTACTGTCTCTGTGCTGCTGCTGTGTTGTCCACGAGCTGGAAGGCGCTCTACTCAAAGCGCCACCACACTGTGATGTAAGAAACTTGTGCTAAGGGGAACATCAGTGCCCTGCCTCCATTAAGGGGGGACATGCGGTGAAAAACGAATGTCACCTGAACAGTGTATTTAGTGATACAGCGGACTTCTATTCTGACGCAAGCTTTATCTCATCGCAAAATACCAGCAAGTAGTTCCCAGACGGACATCCCCCGGGCAGACCACACTTGGAATAGCACCGCTCTAAATAAGGGAAGTAGCAATTGTAACCACCAATCAGGGGTCCAAAGTCCTTTACTTTACTGCTAAGCCCCATAGCAGATTATTTTAGATTAGAGAGAGAGAGAGAGGAAAAGGAGGTTCAGAGAGATGAAATAGCTTGCCCATGACCACAGGCTTGGGTCTATTAGATGCCCAAGGCCATGTTCATCAACCACCCTGCCATGATCTGCAAGTTACTTTCCACTAGCCTAGGTACTACATGGGGTGTTGCTGGCATCAGGAGCAGGAAAGAGGGAGGTGCAATTCTTCGATCCAGCTATGCCTCTGTTCAAAAGCAATCTGTTCTCTCTCCACATCAAACTGAGTCAATCTGACCCAGGAAAACCTGAGCTTTCATTTAGAACAAATTGAACATTTATTTCTGAATGCAAATGGAAAATCACTCTTGAAGAATCAATTAGAAAGCAATTAATTTAATAATGTTGGATGGGAATAAAATGAGTCAAGCACCGAAATATAAAACAGGAAAGTACCATAAATACACTCAAAATTCTTTTGGCTTGGATTCACATTCCATTTGTCCAGACAGATTTGTTAGCTATAGGGTCCTGAGGACCAGCATTTGTTTTGGGGGCAGACTTCCATCAATGAAAATATTGTACTCGTGTTATTTGCCTCTGCAAAGGCGTTTTCTTTTTTGGTGGGCTCAGTAATCCCTGTGGAATGGCTACAATTACACAGTTTCTGAGAGCAAGTGCTTTAGAAAGCTATGAACAGATTAGCTCTGTTTCCAGCCTCTGATTTCTGATGCTGCTGTTCCTGGTCAAATTCTGGTTTGAATGTCAATGGTTCAGGGTCACTTTACTCTGACAGCTTGTATTTTCCAAATGAGAACTCCGCCAATGATTCTGTAATTTCCCAGAAGGTTAAATGAGTTTTTTCATATATATAAATATACACGAATATATATGTGTGTGTATATATATTTATATAAAATATATATATATAATGTAAAATATATATAAATATATATATAGTGTTTATGAGTAGCTCACATTACAAATCAAGATGAGGGGTCTGGATAATTTTCTTCAACTGTATATAGGACAGTTTTACAATCATGAAACATTCTTGACTTTCCTGTTTTATCTTTGGTTCCCTGCCTCTTTGTAATAGCACCTTACATTTATAGACCAGCAAAGAGTTTATAATACATTGTCACATCCATAATTCCATTTGATTCTCTAACCACCCTGTAAATTAAGGAAGCCTACATTAATCCAGTTCTATACAGATGAAGAACAAGGCACTTAACATTTCCAGTGACTGGGGATGTATTTATTTGCCTGTACGTAGACTCCCCTCTAATATATGAGGGCCCCGGGCAGAGTGCAAGGGGAAGCCTACATACCACGTATCAAAATCACGGAAAGCTATATATTAAGCTAATAACCTACTAAATGTTCCAACTTCCTTTTTCAACAAGTGTGCCTTCAAAAGGAATACAAAATGACAGAGTTTGGGTATTCCTCAGAGGTCCATGTGCAAGGAGAGCCCCATGGCCACAGCCTATAGCCCCGCCCCTGCTTAACTCCTCCCCACTTCTGGTTCCTTCCACCACAGGAGGAACCGATGCACACGAAGGTGCCCCAGGCAGCAATACAACAAAGCTCCCACCAGGGCCCCCTCCAGCCTCAACAAACAACTCGCATTTGGTTTCCCCTCAGTCCCAGGAAAAGATAGAGGAAAGAAGTTTGTTTCTGTCTTCCAAGCAGGCTCAGGCCATTTTGCAGGGACTTCTGGGGTCTTGGTTATCCAACGCACGGTCTAGGTTTATGGGGGCGCAAGCCTCTTGCCCTACAACTTCTTGGCTCCAATGGGGGTCGGGCTGGAGGAGATCCAGAGTGAGATCTCTGGCCTGGGTCTGAGGTTGTAGACAGACTGAATGAGAGAGGCACGCTCTGCTTTCAGATAGATAATCTGCTAACAGAACAGTGGCACGAACCTATGAATGAACCATTGAACACACTCAAAGGTTCTGCACCTCCCCCCTGCCCCGCCAGCTTGCTAACTTGTAACTGGCAAAGAATCCTAAAATAACCTAGCAGCTCATAACTTTTGTTTGTTTGTCAAATTTACCCCCCTTCCTCCCCCCACTGCCTACCAGACGCCTACTCAGCTCTACCCAGACTCCCGACTGTGTGAAGTAAGTGGTTCCTTATTGCTTCACCAGAATAAATCTTCTTGCCTCCGTGAGAGGTTTTGGTGTCTAGGTGTTATAGGAAGTGAGGCAGCAAGGGAGAAACCTAACTGTCATGTCGCTGCATCCATGTGTAGGTAGAAACTTTCAAGTCTGGATATCTGCGTTGCATGCCTGTTACATTGGGGTTCTCATGTTTGCAGAGCTGAGAGAGGCTGGATCCTGATCTCAGGAATCTTAGGGTGCGTTTCACCCCTACAACATGTCCCATATCTTAAGTTCTACTATTATTTTGTGTTAACAGAGTTAAGAGTACACTTAGGACTTAGGGAATCCACACTTACAAAAATAAAAGAAAACAACTTTTATTAAGGACATAAATACAGTTAGGCTTCTTTTTCTTTCTGAAATCCTGGTCTCCCTATTGAGTTACCAACTTACCTTCTCACCCTTGTACCCAGGAATTCCCTAGTTGAAAAAAGAAAGAAAGAGTGAAACATATTAGAAGACATTGCTGGAGGAAGTATTTGATGTTTTTCATTTACAAAGTATAACAAAACACATTTGTAAGTCAAGGAAACTAAGACCACATACGGAACTGTAAGCGATGTTACTTCTCTTTAAGTTTAGGGATTGTGCACTGATGAGGGAGAAGAAAAGAACCTACTTTTTCCTTAATTACATTCTATTCTCAGTTCTACATATTTTTTCAAACCCAGTTCCTTACCCTTGGGCCCACAGCTGAAGGAGAGACTAGACACCAAAACTTGTTGCAGAAGGGACAACCCATAATGCTCCTTTCAAAATTGTTATACTGACTTTTAAACTTCGAACCATCCCAGCTGGGAATGTTCCACAGAGGCTGGTGGAGAAATTGGCTTTGAAAATGAGCTAAGATAATGGCCTTTCCAATGTATGTAAATATTTATATCCATTATGGTCCTCCTTTCAAATTCGGGCCGGAATATAGAGCATCAATGAAATGAATGGTTCCTTTATCAACGCTAATGAGACAGTGACCTTTAAGCTCCTGTATTTTATCTCCCGCTAACCACGGGCCCGGCGTTTCTGCTCCTCTTCTGTGTCACTCCGGAGAATCCTGGACAGCCTCCTCCATTGTGTCCCTGCCCAAGAGCCCTCTAAGTAATATACTAATGAATATTAAGTGAACTGCGAAATTACCAACTTGAAGCAGCAGCAAGGCTTTTCAAATAGGGTTTCATGTTTTTTTTCCTACAACAATAGCTTTTAAGTATGAAAATAGAATTGTAAGACAAGTTTAAGTGAGCTGGAGAAACCAACGGAATAAACAAGCTATTATCGCAGTTACACGTGTCAGACTACAGAATTCTGTTTTGTATGACTTTCCTTACAAAAGGCAAAAAAGGAAAAACTTCAAGAAGGAAATAACACATCTCTCCAAATGAGCGGTCACTGAGAAATTGGACATAAAAATAGAACTAGAGTCAAAAAATATTGTTACGTTATAATTTAATTCATCTTAGAAATATTTATTAGCAGAAAGGGTTTGAGTTTTTGTCTTGGGCTTAAAATTAAAGGCTGCATTATAGACAGTTAAATTGGGGTTCTTTATGAAGAGAATTCATGTTCGTAGCACTAAGAAATGTTGGACATTCAGCCTCAGGAATTTGGGGGTGCCCTCCACCTCTGAGAGCACGCAACCATATTAAAATCCTGTCATTATTTTATGTCACAAGAGTTAAGACTGTATTTAGGAAGGAGACAACATAGCTTATGAAAAGAAACCTCATTTTTTATAGCATCCTCCTCCCCCCCCCCCCCCCNGTCAATTTATTGTTTGGTTGCTATCAGCTTCCTTCCTTCCTTCCTTTCAGGACATCTTAATTACTAGTTGTAAACTATTCAAATCTAAAATATCCAAAACTGCACTCATCGGTATGCCAAATTTGGGGTCTAGCATATAGCATGTGCTCAATAAATGTTTGCTGAATATACGAATTAGAGTCAGTCCCCACAGCCTTTTCATGGTTCTCACAATGGTCTCTTCTTTTCTATCCTATCATCATTGTGCCCAATTCTATCCAACAGAATGTGGGCCTTGTATGTAATTTAATTCCCTAATAGCCACATTAAAAAAGCAACAATGGACAGGTGAAATTAATTTTTAACAATATATTTTATTGAGGGGCCCCTGGGGAGCTCAGCCAGTTAAGTGTCTGACTCCTGATTTCCGCTCAGGTCATGATGTCAGAGTTGTGAGACTGAGACCCATGTCGGGCTCTGCACTGGGTGTGGACCCTGCTTAAGATTCCCTCTCTCCCTCTCCCTCTGTCCCTGCCCCTCCCCCCCACTCTCACATGTGTATGCACTCTCTCTAAAATAATAACAACAATAATAATATTTTTTACTGATCCTGATAGGTCTGAAATACATTTCAATATATGACCAGAATAAAAATTATTACTGAGAGAATTCACATTGCGTATTTAACTCCTACTGCACACCTCCATTGAGGCTAGCCATGTTTCAGCTGTTCAGGGAGCACATACGGCTAGCGGCTTTCATAGTGTCCAGAGCAGCTCTAGCCAAGTCCCTGTTCTCACATAGACCGTAACAGAAAACCTTCTTCTAAGTGCTCCTTTCTTCTGCATATTCCCACTTCAGTTTCTCCTTTAGAGTCACGCCAGATTAACCCTCCAAGTACACAGCTCTTGGGTTGTACACTTCATCTGAAATCTAAATCCCTCACCTAGCAGACCATGGAGCACCCACTCTGACCTTCAAGCTGTTTCTGGCAACACTCGTCTTCAGGCGTCCCCCCTCACTGTTCTCCAACACACCGCCTAGCCCCAGGTCGCTGCTCACGGCCCCCTCTAGCTGGAATGCCTGTCACCTTCCACTCTTCTGTTCTATCCTTGCCTGTCACCATCCTCCACTCTCCAGTAGTCATCCTGTAAAACCTACCCTGGTTTCACTATCCTCTGAGTGCCCATAATAATTTTTTGCATGCAACTTTATACTATTTTGACATTCTGCCTCATAGTGTAAATTTTTTAATTAAATTATAATTGACACACAATGTTACATTTGTTTCAGGTGTCCAACATAGTGATTCAATTTCTCTATACATTATGTTCTGCTCAACACAAGTGTAGCTATAATCTGTCACCACACAGCCCTCTTACAATACCATTGACTATAGTCCCTCTGCTGTACCTTTTATCCGTGACTTATTCCATAACTGGACGCCTATACCTCCCGCTCCCCTTCACCCATTTTGCCCATCCCCCCCACCACCCTTCTGGCAACCAATATTGTAGCTATTTTAAATATCTTAATCTCTCCCATAACAAACTTTCTGAAAAATATAAGCGCTTTGTCTTAATTTTATTTTCACAGAATAATATGCTTTATATAAGAAATATTTCCTAAATGAATAGCTAACGTTTCTGAATGAATTTCCATTGTTCATAAAGTTGATTAAAAACACCAATAGATCAGTTTTGAAAACCTCTGGGCCTGACTCCTGGGCTTTCACCAAGGGGACGAGCCAGGAGGAACAGTGTGACATGGCCTCTTTTTTTTTTTATTCACTGTGCATACTTCCCTGCTCTTTGCTACTTTACTGAAACTCTCCAGAAAAATCCAAAAGAAGAAATTTACTGTGATTATTTTCTCAGATAATCTCTAGCATCTTCTAATTTTAGGAATAACAAATCAGCTAGAATGATAGCTTTTTTTTTTTTTTTGGTCTGTAGATCAAATTTACAAAAGCATAGTTTAGATTATATAGTTCTGTGCTCCCAGAATTTTTAAATCTTTCTTTATTGGGAAAAAGAAAGAACACAAGATGCAAAGCAAAATATTTTTCTTATTCTAGTCTCCCACAAAGCTCACTTAAGTATCAGAGAATGTCATGTAGTTGAGTACCCTGGCCCATCATCCCTCCTGTTGAGCAGAGAATTTTCTCCCCATATTTCCGCTTCTAAGATCCTATCTGTCTGATTACCTGTCTGAGCCATCAAGAGCACACGTATATAGAAATCATTGTTGCATTTATTGTGCTACAGGGGCCACAATGATCAATTACAGAATCCTAGCATCCTGGATTACTTTCTTGGAAAGACATTCCAGTTGTATACATACCCCTGGGCCTCTTTCTCCAGGTTCCCCTTTTTGAGCATCACCCTGTGACAAACAAACAAAGAAACAAACAAAACTCAGTCACAATTCCACAGCCCTACAAAGCGGCTGTTCAATAAAATGCATTATTCAGAATTCCCAGATTAACAGGTTAACCCCATGGGGAAAAAAAATCTTCGGCCTTTACCACTGACATTTTCACCATGCCATCTAGGGAAAAAAATAGCAGCTCAGATAGCCTTTGCCCTCTGGAGTGAAGCCGGATGCATAGGGCGTGCGATCCAGGTACATTTGCTCAGCTTAGGCCGTTTTGCATCCAGTTTAACAACACAGCCATTGTTCTCAAATACAGCCTTGGACCCCATCGGAGCCAGCCATTCTGGCTTTCCTCCAAGGGGCTTTGGAATGTCTTCCAAAATGTCCTCAAGAGTAATTGCTTGATTTCAGCAAGACTTCGGAAAATATATTATGTGGATGAAAATTACAAGCTAAATAAATGAAATGTAAGCATAGATTTAAGGCAGGTATTTAACAAAACAGAAAGAAGACATGATGGCATCAGTTTGGACCTAAATATTGAGTGGGTAGGGTTGTGTGTGTTTGTATTGTAAAGACACCCAAGGATACATCATATTCCTTTTCTTTGAGAAGGAAGCAATTGACTTTCATGTATCCAAGCTAGTTTCATGCATCTAACTTATTCTATTTTTCATTACCTCCCTAAGCATAGTTTCAGAAGAGAAGTTATTGGGTTAAAATTTGAGTATTTGAATACTTCTTATGTAATGTCTAATTGCTTTCCAAAATGTTTACACCAAGCTACCTTTGCAATGAAGAGCAAGCCAACTCATTGCTTTCACTAGTTATTGTTACTTTAATATTGCTGTGTTAACTGCTACCAAAAAAAGTCATGTTTTTTAAAATCTGAAACACACACATACACAAAACACCCAAACTATGTGAACTAGAAAATTGCTCCTCTCCCAATGCAAAAAACAACCCAACAACCCTGAACTCTAAAGTTTCTAAAGTGTGAATAATTAATATTGAAGGGTACCTTATTGTCTTTATCTAAATTTCAGTAATTATCTAGTGAAATTAAATTATTTTCTATTTCTTTATTTACTGGTTTTATTTCCTCTCGTGAAAATTGTTTGGGTTCTTTGACCAACTGATTATTAGTAACTTGGTATTTTCTCATCCGTTTTATAAAGTCTTTATACACTATGGAAATTAATCCAATGTCCATTGTATTTGATACAAATATTTCCCTGTTTTCCTCTTTATGTTAATTATTATTATTTTATTATATAGAATTTTGCCATAAATTTTCACATAGTTATATCTCTCTCCTATGCTTCTTTTAGTCACTCTTAAACTTGGAAGATCATCATCTGAAATATTATCTGATTTTTTAAAATTAATCTAGAATTTTTTTATGGGCACGCAAAGAAAAGAATTGGGGAAGTACCTGAAGATGGTCTGTGAGTAGAAGATAATTGTTTTCTCTGTTATTATCATAGTTCAGCTTTCCATAAAATGGATCCATAAAAAACATAAAGTGTCAATGTCAATCTGATATGGACTATGTATTAGTAATTCATGGAACATTGTAGCAATTAATTTGGGTCAACACTTAACTACAGATTGCAATTTGTTCAGTATTCCTAGGTTTCCTAGACTTACTGACTAAAATCATATATTACTTAGGATTTGTAAGCTAACACAAATCAAATAGAAAATACAGGAAATAAGCATCATGTAGTCTTCACAGAAATCATCATATTTTTGGCATTGACATACACTACAGGGCTCTTTGTTTTCTTCATTTATTTATTTTTTTTAATTTTTAATTTTTTTTAATTAGGAGAGGGTATGTGCTATGGTGAGCGCTGTGAATTGTGTAAGACTGATGACTCACAGACCTGTACCCCTGTTTTCTTCATTTTTGTTCTTTAAATAAATCTAGAAAAAGATACAGTAGTTTATAAGGAAAGCTCTTTATTCATTTACCGGGTTTCCTTTTGGTCCTCTCTCACCTTTGATACCCGGGTTTCCATGTGTACCCTGAAGGCAAAGGGAAAAAAGATTGTATTGAGCACACATCCTATTGGCTTTTTACACATTACAATAATTTCTGATCGGCTTCATCCCATAAAAGGAATGAAGACTGTAAACAAACTTAACCTACCAAGCAGAGACTCAACTATATTCTCTCCTTTACTACACACCATGAAGTGTCTTGAACAGGTAAATTCTCTGGGTTTGCGCAAAAGAGGATACTGTCTCTGCCTGATATCCAAGGGATAATTTCAAAGATGAGAGAAGAGAGTATTCCAGTCCTGTTCCAGAAAGGTGTTATGTTTTCCTATTCTCAGACCCCAAGAAGCTGGCTTTTCTGAGAACTGGTTTTAGGGACACTCAATAAATGCTAGTTTTATGTCCATCCCTGTTCAAACATGGTGTGGTGCAGCATAGGGAATAGAGTGGATGGTACTGTAATCGCACTGCTTGGTGACAGAGGGTAGCTCCATTCATGGGGAGCACAGCATAACATATAAACTTGTTGGGTCGGTATGATGAACACCTGAAACTAATACAACATTGTGTGTCCACTATACTTCAGTTTTAAAAAAACAAAATATGGCGGGATGCCTGGGTGGCTCAATTGGTTAAGCAACTGACTCTTGATTTCAACTCAGATCATGATCTCAGGGTCCTGGGATCGAGCCCTGTGTTGGGTTCCGTGTTCAGTGAGAAGTCTGCTTGAGATTCTCTCTCTCCCTCTGCCCCTCCTCACACTTGGGCTCTCCCTCCATCTCTCTCTAGAATAAATAAATAAAATCTTTTTTTTAATGATAGGGGCGCGTGGGTGGCTTAGTCGGTTAAGCGTCTGCCTTCAGCTCAGATTATGATCCCAGGGTACTGGGATTGAGCCCCACATTATGCTCCCTGCTAAGCAGGGAGCCTGCTTTCCCTCTCCCGTGACCCCTCTCCTCTGCTCCTGTATGCTTTCTCTCTCTCTCAAATAAATACGTAAAATCCTTAAAAAATATATAGCACTTTTTAAAAAATGGTAACCTAATCTCTAACAATACTGAGTTACTGAAATTGTCAGATTAGCTCAGCAACTATAAATTTTCGTACTGTTCATTCCAAAACATAATTGAATATCCCAAGTAAGCCTTCCCCCCCAGAAATTTCTTGGTATAAGAAATATAAACTAAGACTTTATAAGAAGGGAACATTAAAACTTTAGCCAAAATCAGCTTTTACTGGCTGCCACATTGTCCTGTAATGTATCTAACTTACATTTTAGGAAAAAGAAAGAAAAGACAAACATCCCGAGTCTCTAACACCCTGATTGGTAGAACAGTTTGAAAAAGTATAGTCTTTGGACCTGAGTCTCAAGAGAAAATGTGGCATAGTCTAAGAAATTCACAGTACACGTTCTCTTCCCTGCCCCCCAATACAAGCATTTGTTCAAAAACTGTATCCATGCATTTTTGTGAAATATATCCACCGGGCTTTTGACCTATAGGGTTTGAGACTACACAAGTAAACTGAATACTGACTAAGCAGCATGGCTGCATTTGATGACATGTGTTAGAGAAATACATAGTATCTCTAGTCATTGCAATGTTGTTGCAAATACCTTCCCCGTGCATGCACGGCACCTCCCAGATGTTAGGCCAGAATATAAAGGAAGCTCTCCTTTTGGTATTGTTTTATCAAGGGTTGAATCATCATAATAAATCCTGCCTTTAACCTTTAGTTGCCAAGTTCCATTTCACAGAATTCACTCTAATCCCCAAAGCTTCCTGACCAGCTTCCTCCCCGAGAGGCCACCTGGTGTTGCTCTTGGATACATGTGAAGACACGCACACTTCCAGTGAGGAGGTCTGTGTCACTGTTTCTAGGCGGAGTATGCTAAAGCTTTCGCTAAAGCACCGCGGATTTGTATGATCTCTTTTCCTGTATTTTCGCTTCGGTGTTGAGAAATTCTGGCCCCAACTGTCACATCAGAAGGGATTCTGGAACATCCTTTGTGAGAACAACTTCATCATTTTAAACTGAATCTGTCCACTGTTCAGGTCAGCAAAATCCCAGGCTTACTTCTAAGGACAGAGTGTATCCCTCTAGGAATAAAAGAAAGAAAAGGCCTTTCCCTGTTTGCTGCTATTTGTATACAACTGCTTTTGAGCAGCACAAACCAGCCCTGGCATTTCCAAGGCAAGTAAAGCAATCATGACTAAGGCTTCCTGACTTGAACCTCCGTTCAAAGTGGAAACGTACTCACAGGAGGCCCCGGGTCGCCTGGATCCCCCTTCTCACATTCACAGATCTTGTGTTCGCACTGCATCGAGAATGAAACCCAATATTAACACACAACGAAACACAGCATTTCAAACCTTACTCAGTATGAAACTAGATAGAATACTCCCCTGGGGAAATTTTACCTTCAAATTTATGGAGATTTTGTTCTCCCTTTTCAATTCTTCTAGGCTACTCAGATCTAAGCTAATCAATGATTATTCAACATTGCCATGGTTAGATAACATAGACCTCCCATCAAAAATATACATATGACATCTAGTTGCTAGTGAAAAAGAAAAATAACTATTTTTAGTGGATCTGGGGGAATTTCTGCTTTTTCTCTTCTCTACAACACATCTAAGCTCAATAATATATAAATAACAACTAGTCCTGTAGTCCCAAAGGGAACCATTGTGACATACTATATTTTATCAATTCTAGGACATACACTTTTCCTTATTTTAACATGTCTGAAATCAAGAACGATATCGGTGGGGGGGGGGTTTGAGAATGAGGGAGGGCATCAGAGCCAAAAAGTGGTTCAGAAGATTCAGACTCAAAATGCGAAGAAGTTTTAGAAATGACCAGTTTACTTTGCCTCAATTGTCCTGTGTATGCATGCACAAAAGTGATAGAGGGTTTAAAAATCTATATCTAAATAAATCTAAAGGACTCTTACCATAAGTATAAAATCAAGAACTGTCACTTACAAGAAGGTGCTATATCGTAGTTTAATTGGCAGGGTCCTTTCCTGTCTCACTGGTACATAAAATAATGCTGCATCTGACCATTCAATGAAGTGTGGTGCTCTGTAAGGTTTGGTTGGCTCCTATTTTTTTATGCAATACTACTTGTAAATTTCCTGATGTTTAATCGGCAGCTGATCCAAGAAAATTTGCATGTTCCAAACTCTGTGTTTTTTTTTTAAGATTTTATTTATTTGACATAGAGAGAGAGAGAGATTACAAGTAGGCAGAGAGGCAGGCAGAAAGAGGAAGAAGCAGGCTCCCCACTGAGCAGGGAGCCCGATGCGGGGCTCAATTCCAGGACCCTGAGACCATGACCTGAGCTGAAGGCAGAGGCTTTAACCCGCTGAGTCACCCAGGTGCCCCTCCAAACTCTGTTTTAAGAACACATGTCTAGGGGCACCTGGGTGGCTCAGTGGGTTAAGCCTCTGCCTTCGGCTCAGGTCATGATCTCAAGGTCCTGGGATCGAGTCCCGCATCAGGCTCTCTGTTTCCCCCTCTCTCTCTGCCTGTCTATCTGCCTACTTGTGATCTCTCTCTCTGTCAAATAAAATAAATAAAAAAATCTTAAAAAAAAAAAAAAGAAAGAAACACATGTCGAGTATAGAAGTCCTTGGCAACCTGGTGGTCATCTATTGTGCTAAGCACCATCCAAACAATACTGGCCAACTGCTTCTGCTACTTGGTGTGGTTGCCACCATCAAGGCTTAAAATCTAATCAGCAGGCAGCACTGGGAGACTCTGAGCTGTCTGTTTTGGCCAGGGATCCTGGCCAACTCCAGGCACACCTCCCAAAGTGAAGGACCGTTATGAGTAGCTGGTGTCAGACACGTGCTTAGAATAAAGGAAGTCATATCAAAATAAGCAAAAACTATGTCTTTTGCAGGGGGCCTGGCTGGCTCAGTCAGTGGAGCATCTGACTCTTGATCTTGGAGTTGTGAGTTGGAGCCCTGCATTGGGTGTAGAGATTACCTAAAAATAAAACCTTAAAAAACAAACAACTAAACTATTTGGTTATCAATGATTTCTAAAATTACTCTCTAAAATCATATTAAAATATTTCCTACTTTTTCCAGATTTTGAAACCTGCAGTAGACATATCAGCATAAAGAAATCAGATGGCTGCCTCAGAATAGAGTGGTTCGTTTTTAAAAGAATTAAGCATTTTTATGTAGACACACCTTATCTTCTAATGTGAATTATAATGCTGATTTGATTATGCAAACTATGAGAGTTCATTCACAGTAATCAAAGCATGTGATGCTTACCTTCTCTTCAAATAAGATATCCTAGGAGAGAAAAAAAGAGTAAAACATTAACTCGATTCATGGTTCTGCTTCCAGCTTCTTATTAGTCTTAATTATTCCCCATGGGATATGCAATTTCCAAGAAGGATAGCAATTCAGCTTTTTAACCTTGTAAAAGCAGTAGAGCCTACCTGCCAAGCACCGAAGGAACACTCCGAGCCATATAATAAGAGACATGAAGAGCACTAACATTAAAAATTATTCTGTTTCCTGGGAACATCATCCTGTTGCACCTAAGTTCTATCTTTCTGTCTATCAGCTCTCTAAATTCCATAATTTGGCTACAAGCTTAATCAGTCATAATAGAAATTTCTTACTTTTACTTATAAAGACTTAGCCAGAATACATAATTATGTGTTTTCTTTTCTTTTGTTTTTCCATCTCTATACATACATGCACTTGTTTTTCAGCATTAAAACATTAATTTCAGAGTGATCATTTCATAAAATATCAATAAGCCTTTGGAGTCAATCAAATCCAACCTTTCATCTTGTCCTAGGGTAACGTGGGTCTGCAGGGCTGTGACTGGCCCAAGGTCATACACTTGATTGGACCACCTATCCAAGATCAAGTGCTACTTTCTACTTATACAGAAATGAATTAAGGAGAATTTTTTTCAAAACACCTTTAAATTAGAAATTCACAATCTAGTTTTTGTCTGGCATGTAGGCCTCCTACCCTATTTCAACTTAGTGGGGCATTTTCTGGCAAGTGTACTGAAGGCCATGTCTGAAGGCAAACACGGGAAAGAAATTAACCTATGCTTACAGGTTGAACTATTCCTTTCATAATGTAAAACCTGTGGGTCAGATTGATGCCTTATGACAGAATCCAAAGGGTCAATTTGCATATGATAAAATAAAAATGGGAGGAAAAAACACTAGAATATTTGTTGCAAGATAATAAAAATAAAGATTGTAATGAGGAAGTTAAAGATAAGTCAGAATTGTACCTTAGGGAGAACCCCACATCACTTTAGTTTTAGTTTTACTTTACCTTTATTTCCATACAAACTAATAATACAGAGGGAAGATATAACAAAATGCTTTAAGTGGTCCTTGTGAAATAATGGGAGGAAGAATTAGGCTGGGAATTTAGTATCACCCAGGGTTTTCATCCTGTGTCTACTGTTAACTAGCCATGTGGCCTTGGGCAAGTCCCATGATCCATCCAGGTGATTTTCCACATAGGTGAAAAATAAAGTTTGACTATGTGGTCTCAGGAGTTGTAAAACTCCGGCTACAGAGCCTATCTACAAAATTTACAATCTTACCTCTGGTCCTCTTTCCTCCCATCCTTCCCACCCACACCCACCCCAGTGATTTAAAATTTCCAGCCAATGTAAATCCAGGCAGAGAGCAGTTGAGATACTTGTAACTTTATGAACTAGCAGGTCATGGGAAGAAATGGGAATTCAGATATACTGACAGTCTCGGTGTAAAATGGCATTTACCCTCTCTAGAACATTTGGCCGTGCCTAGAAACCTGAAGATGTGTGTGCTTTCCTTCTAGGCTGCCCAAGACAAGTCCTTGTTCCCACCTGTTATTCTAACATTCCTTGCAGACATGTCTTAGGGAAATTCTTGTAATTACTGTATATTTCAGCATTCATTATTTTTAATAGTGAAAATTTGGAAATAATTTTGGAATTTGGAAAGAATATCCATCAGTATAAGAATGGATCAATAAACAAAATATTATTCAATGGTTGTGGTAAATGCATTGGATCTACATATTTCAACATAAAAAATTTTCCAAAGACACTAAATGAAAACGCTAGTTCAGATGGATCTATAGAGTATGATCCAAATTATAAAAAATATTTTAAACACATTTAGTTTTTCTAGGAGGGAGAGAGAAAGGAATTTGGAAAGAGTTCAAGAGATAATAAACAACTAATAATTCAAGTCAAATTGTGATATTCGAAAACAACTACTGAGATAAAGAAAAATCCAAATTTTTGTTACCTTACAACCTTTTATAATCAGCAACACCTTTCTATTATCCAGTATCAATTTTTAAGCTCATGAATTTAACTGCTATTTTTCCTGATGTATAATTTGACACTTTTTCCAGCTTTTCCTTTGAAAATGTAATTTCTGCTTTGCCATATTAACTCTTTAAAAACATGCACCTGGGGCGCCTGGGTGGCTCAGTGGGTTAAAGACTCTGCCTTTGGCTCAGGGTCCTGAGACCGAGCCCCGCATCAGGCTCCCTGCTAGGCGGGGAGCCCGCTTCCTCCTCTCTCTGCCTGCCTCTCTGCCTGCTTGTAATCTCTCTCTATCAAATAAATAAATAAAATCTTTAAAAAAATAAATAAAAATTAAAAAAAAATAAAAACATGCTCCATGGGGCTTAAAACCATAACAACATAACTAACTAATTTTGGAACTCATTTGATTTTGTGTTTGCTGGAATTTATATTCCTATGGAAACAAAAATGGGCCCAAGACTGCACAATAGATAAGATTGTTTCAAACAAAAAACAAAGCTCTATCCCTAAGGGCACGTAGAGTCTATAAGCCCCAGGACAGAAAACAGCACACAGCAAGCAGCATGGGAAGGAGATCCCAGACTGGGTGGGGAGGTGGGTAACAAGACATTTTCTTGAAATAGGTGCGTTTTCTGGAAAATTTCCAAGAGCGAAATGCGAAGGGCCAACTCTGATGGAATGCAGTTCTATATATCAAAGGTTATGAGGAAAAAAGTCATAAAGACCAGTGTGGGCAGTAAGACAAAGGAAGCAGTGAGAAGGGACATTTAAAAAGGGTGGGAAAAAAGGCCCATGAGCACAGAGCTGGACACCTTGGGATGAAGTGAGTGCTTTCACTTAAGCAGAGAAACAGGTGGGAGAACATTGTCAAAGCCATGGGGAAGGGCACGTTCAGTGGGGGTCTAGGTGGATGCTATAGTCTAAATGGAAAGGACGAATAAAGACAAGACTTCCTAAAGTAAAAGAAGGTTCATTTTATTAATGGAGGAAGAGTTTTATGATGGCACAGATGTAAAAGCAGAAGGCTAGACAGGAACTGCAGATTTTGTGAATGAGTATGAGGTCAATGCTATGAGAAAGGGACAGAGGAAATACGAGGAATGTGTCAAAGTCATTGGTACAGTAGCAAATGGGATGAGAATAAAGAACTTAGTAGGTTAGGATTACAAACTCTATAAAAAAAGATATTTGCAGCTTAGTGTAGTAGTCAAATAGCCACCATAAAATCTCTTCTAAAAGACCAACTAATATATATGGACATTGGGTTGCAATTGTTTCTTTGGTTTCAATACTGGTAGGTAAATCATAATAAAATAGTATTAAAACATTGTATATATCATCTTCAGTGTGGAATTATCAGGTCTCTCTGAGGTTATTCAGAACCGAAGTGTTTTCATGGGGTTCTTACATGACCCTTTTTACTAGAGATGCCAGGGAGTTGGTAATGATTGACTTGTCGTGGCTCCTGCAAGATCTATTCATTGTGGTCACTCATGTCCATTAAAATTCAACTAAAGTCTACTCCACAACAACCACGACAAAATAAACAGCTGACACAAAAACCAGCCCAGTTGAATTCCAAAAATCATTATGCCGAGAGTAAGAAGCCTGACAGAAAAAGAGTACTCACTGCCTAAATTTATTTGTATACAAGCCTAGAAAGTGTACACCTACCTGGAGTGGCCAAAATCAGATCAGGAGCCAGGAGGCAAGGGAAGGATGTCTTGCAAAGAGGCTTGAAGAAGTTTGGGGGTGACAGAAATGTTCTGTATCCTCTGTGTTGGTGGGTTCATGAATGTGTACATCTATCAGAACTCAGAGAATTGCGCCCCTTACGTAGATGTAGTTTTGTACTTAAATTGAACCTAATTAACTTATTTTAGAAAGTCACTACATAATTATTTCACAATGAAAAGTTTAGGAATTCAACTAAAGATGTAATAGATATAGATAAGAAATTTTTCCAAGGGTCTGATCAAGAATCAGGTTCTGCCTCCTACACAATGGCGATTTGAAACATTGAAACAGTTTATTGTTCTTTGAAGGGCCTAATAAGCCCTTTGGATGTTGCAAGTGTTCAGAAAGCAGCGTCTCCTAAGAAGTGGCTTGTTCATAGAGCTTCCATCTGAACAAACAAGCTGAAATCACAGGAGGCTAAGGAAGAGCAGAGCAGGGTCGTGGGGACACTTGGTCATTCTCTGGTTTCCTCAGAAATGAATAAATAGTCCTGCTTCACGTCTACTGCCAAGATCCTGTGTTCTGGGTTGGGCAGGACCTCTCTGCAAGGAGGGTGTGTCTGGAAGGAGTAGGAACCTCCTGAGACTATACACCACTGGCCAAACAAGGAGCTGCCTGTCCAGTATCTTCCAGTCAGCAGTTGGTGACTCGTTATCTCAACTCCAGAGTTCTCTCCTGCACAAGCCGGAATCTTCTGTTTTGGGTTGAGTGGTAAGGACTGCTTAAATTACGGCCCAGACACCCGTGGGCAGGGAGCCAGGCACCCCTGCTCATTTCCCTTCTATGCAAAAGAGATGCTCAGGATGAGCCTTCATTCTCAGTCCCCTGGGGGCCGAATTCATCATCTCAAGCCTAGGCAGAGTTCTCCCTATCTACCCCCAATGCCCAGGAAGAAGAGGCTAGAAACAACAGAACTTTGGAAGAGAGCTATTGCTTAACTGTTTCAAGGCAGTTCTGACTGAGAAAACCTTAAAACACAGTGACTATTTTCCCCTTTCAATATAACTTTACAGGATTAAGCATGAAGACCCCAGGGCCTTTGCCTGTCCTTACATTTTCAACTCTAAAGTGGGGATAATATAGTACATACATCATAAGATTGTTGTAAACGTGAAATCTGTAAAGTGCTCAGAAAAATGCCTAATACACAGAGTACTCAAGATGTGGTAACTATTGTTTAGATTTTTTTCTTAAAGTCAACGTCTTATGCTGAAAGCAACAGTTAAAACCATAACTTGCCAGTTATTATCTTGTAATTTATATCGACTTGTAAGTTATAAGAATAATGTTAGGCAAAGGATTGGGGGAAGGGACAGAAGGGTCAAGACAATCTCTGAAAGAAGGCTGAGTTTTTTTGCAACCTATAGAAAACAGCTATATGAGATGCTCATCCATAAAGGACACATTTGCCCTGCTCTCTTCTCAAGTAAAAAAAATCAATATTTTTAAGAAAATCAATTTTTAACACTTAACGAAGCAACCACTTTTTCTCCAGGAGTTTTCTTCTTGAGAAACACTGTGAAGAGGGATTTTATTTTGATGGCTTTGCCTTGTGAGTTCCCAAGCAGAAAGAAAAGAATCTCACACACAGCTGAGCAATCAACAAAGATAAGCATTGACACAACTAATCAGACCAATCAAATGGCACTCATTGATCTGCAGGGAGAAACTGTTGGGTGACTGCAAGTCGTAGGTGATTTTAAATGGGTGGGCTTGCTAACCCCTAAGAACAAGGACATAATAAAAAAAAATGGAAGTCTATGAACTTTGCTTGAGTACCATGATATAGCAGTAGGTGAGACATCAAGTCAAAATATTTCTGCAGATGTTAAATGGGAAAAAAACCAAATTAGTACAAATACAGCAGACCACAAGTTGACCACAAATTGAATATAAGTCAGCAGTGTTCATGATCCCGGGATATATAAACAGGAGACTGAAGTGTATGATTGGAAAGTAATTCTTCCAAAATCCTCAGCATTGGCCAGCAATAAAGTTAGGAATGCAATTCCAGAGCGTGAGCCTCATACTTTCCTAGTTTATCTGGTGTAAACTATCAAGGAAGTAGAAAGAGACTTTGGAAAGATTCTCCTAGCTGTTTCCAAGGTGGATTCTTTTTCCTTCATCTTTCTGACCCAGTATCTATCCTTATAGAATTTTTAATTAAGGTATCAATATTATGATTGGGAAGATATACATAAAACCAACTCATTAGGTACCTACCAGGCGATCTCGAATTTTATCTACAAGGGTTGGATCACTT
The DNA here is from genome assembly GCA_002007465.1 of Ailurus styani. Taxonomy (NCBI): domain Eukaryota; kingdom Metazoa; phylum Chordata; class Mammalia; order Carnivora; family Ailuridae; genus Ailurus; species Ailurus styani. The sequence goes on from LNAC01000246.1 coordinate 439,250, forward strand.
AACAGTGGAATGGGTTCACTGGATGAATCCCCAGATATCAAACGAAGTTTGGCTTCATTGACTACGGCGGAAAGTCCAATGGTGATAAATAATATTCCTGCAGTTCTGGCATCTTCAGAAAGACTCTGAACATCTGGATTCTTTGGATGGTCAATGCCATCGGTCATCAGCAAAGCCACCTTCACACCATCTTTACGCCCTTCTCTCTTAAGTAGTCCAGTGGCATTGGAGATGGCATAATAAGAGAAGGTGCCTTGCCCAATGAAATTCATAGACTTCACCCTCTGTTTAAACGTCTGCAGATCCTTCCAAGAAGAAAAAGGTGGATCGATTTGGACAGAGCTGCTAAACTGAAGCGCTGCCAGTTTGATGTCATATTTCAAGGAGCCAGCTGGGATCAACTGGAAAACCTCGTCACTCAAGCTAGCCACAAAATCTTTCTGTTTATCAAAGAGAATAATTTTAGAACTTTCGGAGCTGTCCACAGCGAAGACAACATCTATGAAGCAAGTAGAGTCTGAAATAGAACAAAGAAGTTAGGCAAAATATTTTTTTGATGCAAAAATATTTTTTTCTGCAAACCCTCATGAAATGGGGTTTGCATAAGGAAAGCCTTGAGGTGGTGTGATCTGTATGGGTTTGCTGTTGTGGTTTTGGTTTTTTTGGGTTTTTGTTTTTTGTTTTTTTGGGTTTTTTGGTTTTGTTTGGTTTTGTTTTTTGTTGTTGTTATTTTGTTTTTTGTTTTTGTTTTTTGACAGGAGAGGAGAGTGAAAAAGAGAGGCATCTTGCAGGTAGGGCTTAAGTTGTGAAGAATTAAATCTCTTTCCAAATCTATAAATTATTTGCCTCTTGTAAAATCATGCAAGTCAGAAGCAAACAAATAAGCAACATTCCATGTATTTTGAGCATTTTCCCATTGTTTAAAAATTCAACAAATATATACTTTTAAAATTTTGTTTATTCAGAGAAAGAGGCAGGGGAAGGAGCAGAGGCAGAGGGAGAGAGAGACTCTCAAGCAGATTCCACACTGAGTGTGAAGCCAGACATGGGGCTCAATCTCACGACATGGGGCTCAGTCTCATGACCCTGAGGTCATGACCTGAGCCAAAATCAAGGGTCAGACGCTTAACCAACTGAGCCACCCCAGCGCACCAAAATTCAACAAATATTGGGCAGAGTTGTCTAGAAGTAAATAATGCTTTGCCTGATTATCAGGTTGTGTGTCACATTGGTGAGGTCTCATCTTGTTTTGGGTGGGCGGGTGGTTTTTTTGTTTGTAGCATTTTTAAAATCAAGGGAGAAAATGACTATACACATCACACTGTAGCAATGAGGGAGAAAGAAACATAAAAGCGGAGAATTTAAGTTGAATTCTAGCTCTTACTAGTTAATTTGCCAATGGCCTTGGATGTGCCACTTAACGTCTCTGAGCCACAGTTTCTGTAACTATGAGAGTGGCAGTCTCTGTCACTCCCATTTTATAAAGCTACTGTGAGGCTCAAATGAGATAATAAGTGTACAGGGCTCTGAAACACCTGATGTTTTTGTAAGTACTCTCTACAAGTATAGAGGGTATATTATTATCCTAATATAAGTATGTTAAAATAGAATGTTGCATATATGTTCATATATATGGTTTGCTATTTACATCAACTGCTATTTGGAAAAATTCATATTAGTGTTTTAACAGGCTAAAACTAATCATCAAAAACAAAGCTTTTTTTTTCTTTTTTCTTTTTCTTTTTTTTTTTTTTTTTACCCTGGAGATCATTTTTTCTTGCAAGTAAGTTGGACTTTGATCCTTTCTTTCTTTGTCCGTATATTGTTTGACTCATAAAAGCTGGCAAAAGCAGAAGATAGAAGACAAAATGTCTGTTCCACATTATGGTAGATGGTGAAAAGTCATCTGTCTTGCAGCACCTTTAACAGAAAAATCAGTTGTAAATACTTCTATAAAATACAGTGTTTGCTATTTTTAATTTCAAGCCAGCAGAACTGAAAACTGGCATGTGACAGGAGCAAAGGGTTTTGATTCATACTTACAGAAAAACATCCACATCAAGATTTTAAAAGATTCAAATCCAAGTAAATCATGGCTCCACAACCAAACATTTATTGGTGAATATTTCTATATAGTCAAAGAATTACATCCAAGTAATCTGAATTTCCCATTTTATTATGGGGAGCAGAGAGTGGGGTAAGCCATTTAAAAACACTTCAGTCCTACTTTATTTGATGACAATGGTTCAACCACAGGGTCTGTTTTGACGTTTTCACATTCTTCAAGGTGATATCAGATTGCTACTTGGTTGTTTCATTATAACTAATTCCTGAAAATCTCAATATTTTTACAGGGTTGTAGAGAACCACCATCATTTCAGTCTTAACAATGCTTGTACAACTTCAGTGAGTTCAAAAGACAAGTCAAAAATGAAATTGCCCCTCTAATGCCCATAGAACACCAATTGTCTTTTATACTCTTACTTGGAAACTTCATCTGCAACAGAGTTCCAACCTGGACTACAGCTGCATACATAGCCAATGAATCAAGAGAATTCGAGAGCAAAAATAATAGATATGCTCACCAACACAGTTCTTCCAGTGAAAAACTGATGGACAGAAATGAGACTTGAAATCTGGAAGCACTTCCTCTGAGCATTCCTGTGAAACTATTTTTCTGGGTAGATTAACAATGAAAAATCTAATCCTGTATTAAAATCTACAGCCATCTTCATCTCTCAATATGCCCAGCTCTATACCAAATGACTTTTAAACCCACAGGCCTCCCTGGCAAGAGAAGAATCATGTGGGGCTAGCTCAGTGTACTTGAGAAGGGACAAAAAAGCTTTTTCTGAACCCACGTTCTGCATGGTTTGGAAATGCTTTCCTTCTTAAACCATATTGACTTCAAAAGTTCCGGAAAAGGAAAGCACATTTTCCTTCACTTTGCCTTCAGGAAATGGGAACTGGGAAATCATGAGCACGATTTTTCCAGGCTCAAATAGGGGGTAGAAATATATGCAAACGCAGTGAGAAATGGAATGGATGACTGGCTCCTTTCATACATGCCAGATGGAGAGACCCAAAAAGGAATCAAAGCTGTTGGGTTGAGGATGAACCAAAGGATGGCTCCATGCCATAATCTGTTCCTCAACTGACATCGTCTAGCAGGAAGTTTATGAAGCCGACTGTGTATCAACGGAGCAAGCACTTCCGTTGGCAAGGACATCAAGTGCAATTGGCCAATGTCAACTGTTCTTCAGACCAGGTGTGCTAAGATGTGAAGATGGCTGGGTGTTAAAAAAGAACAAGGCATTTGCTGAGGAAATAAAACACATAAAGGACATCCCTCCCCAAATAATTCCTTGTTAACCAAAGAGAAGAATACAGAAGGATGTACATGTTTAACTCTGAAGACTAGTGTAAGAATAAGGCTATGTAGCAAAACACAGCTGCTATGGCATTTGCGGGGAAGGGGAGGCAGGCGGAATAACACCGTGTCCCTGGTATTGCACATAACCTTTCTCTTTTGTTGAGCCCATACCACAAAAAGTGTCTCAGAAGTTCTGGAAATAAGAGGCTGAGAATTTGATTTCATTAAAAATAAGAGAGATTTTACAAGCTACGTGATCAATACAACTCTTCAAAAATCTAAAGAGGGTGATTCTCATGCAGGATCCTGAGCAGAAAACCACTTTCTCCTCATTTGTAGGCCTCATTTTGGGCTTTAGAAATGCTGTCTTTAAATAAACACTTGTCTTTCCTAAAACTAAGCACCAGCTCCTACAGCTTTTTGGGCATATAATCATGAATGCATACCTGAAGCTTTGTACATACAATGTTCACTATCACACTTACTCATGAGCACTCATCACTATGTCTTATATTTCGTTACGATTTTGCTCTGATATGTTTTATCCAGCATTCCCAAAGCAGTCTTGCTGTTCCCCTCTGTCTACTGACATTAGCTAGAGCACACACTTAACACCTTTGGTTTTTTAGTGCCCTGCCTTCCTAAAATCTCTCTTTTTTATTAGTTTGTCATCTTAAGAATATACCCATTTCTAACCACTTTTGCCATGTTTTATTTTGCCTCATTTAAAAGTAATTCTTAACCTTTCTCTCATTTAGATATCATATACAAGCAAAATAGGTTTCAGGGGAAAATGCCATTAGCTAAATGAGAGAAACATAAACCCCTATGTTCACTCTAAGTTATATTTTATAAATGCAGAAACAATAATTATCTTTAACCAAATGCCGTATATTTGCCTTTTTTGCCTAAAATTTATTTTGGGTAGATATCAGAATCAGTAAATCCGAGAGACTTTACATTTTGTGGTTTTTTCAAAACTGAAATTCTTTCAGCACAGTTTACCAATTGTATTCAGAGTGTTTGCAGGTCATTTGTTTCACAGAAGGATAAAATTACCAAAAGAAGACTTTATTCAAATGGCCAAACCAGCCGAATTATAAAATATTCTGTAATTAATACTGAGTTATAAAAATATGTTCCAAGTTAGGAAAAAGAGGTCCCCAAAAGTATTAACATCATTGCAATGCTAGGTAGCAGAGTGCAAATTAAAAATCAGTTTTAAACTTTGAAATAAATTTTAAATGTCAACATTTTAATAATTATTTATATTTTTGTAATAATTTAAAGTAATAGCAGAGAAGAGAAAATATTGATAAGTTTTCTTTACATAATAAGTAGGCAAACCTCTTAGCCTTTCACAGTGCCTGCATGGTCCTATCTGATTTCAAGTGATTAAAATAAAACAGTGATGTCTTACCTTATCAAGTTTGTCAAACAGGAATTAAAGACTGATTAAGCAAATGCCAACAGCAAGGACCATTGTTGGGGATGGAGTTGGCTACTTGATAGTGTTCTGTTCTGTGCAAATAAAAATTGTCTTTGGTCTTGGAAGTTTTGCAATCTTTGATTCAAGTTTATTAGCCTAAGTTAAAGCAAGAGTGGTCAGGCATTTGGCCAGGGTGCAAGATCTGGGTGGGATCAGTAAGGAATTTAAAGGAACAGTGTCCTCTCAGAGCAAGTCTGTGTTCTCCAGATGGTTATAAAAATAACTTGAGCAGATTTTCCACATTTTAGGCACTTATTGACAGCCTGCTGTTTCTCATACCATGTCCTCCTTCTGTTTCTACCTTTCTTTGCCTGGGGTCTTCTCTGTGTGTTATTGGTTCTGAACAGCTCTGTCAGGGAGCATAACTGACAACAAACTCAGACCCAAAACTGGTTTTTCAAGAGAGGCAATGGGTTGATAATTATTAAAGGTGGATATATAAAGAGTATAGAGAAGTTCATTATCGTAGCCTTTCTACATCTGTGATTTTTGACGTTTTTCATAATAAAAAGTCGGTAGAATCTACAACGGACGAGTGATCCGAATTTAGCCTTGGTTCTGTCTCTCATATGGAAACCTCAGTTTCCCATCTATGAAATGAGGGAATGAATTTAATTAGCCATCAAGATCCTTCCAAACTAGAACACAAGAGCTAGGTTTACAGTGGTCAATACTCTGCGCTCTCTGTCCCAGCAAAGGTAGTCACTTAAGTGGCTCCATCCTCTTTTTTCTTAGTTTCTACCTCACGGATACGACCCATTTTAAGTCCATGTTCATCAGTGCAAAGCCTACTGCGAAGAAGCCACTGGACTCCTAGACAATGAGCAGACAGGCTTCTCAACAAAGTGCCACAGAGATAAAGAGATGATCAGAGATAGCAATATAAATATTCACACCCCAATTATTTAAAATCAGCTAGCTGGCTTAGGATGGGATTCGGATATTTACGAATCTGCTTATTGTAACAATAACAGCTTCCATTTCACGAACACTTTACCAGGTGCGAGGCCCTGTGCTAAGTGCTTCACACACCTTACAGCACTTACCCACCCCCACCCCCCACCGCGCCACCACCTGGGGAAAATACGTGTGGAGATTTTACACATTTTGGGGATGAGGATGTTGAGGCAGAGAGGAATGCGGTCACTTTCCTGCTGTCGTACCAATGCTAGAGAATGCCAGAACGATATCTCAACCCAGATGTAGTTGACCCCTGAGCCTCACTTATACTAACTACTGCATCATTAAATCACACATCTGTGTGAATGTTCATGTTTTCATCGTCTCTGCTCCACAAAGCAGTTTTTGAATAACTGAAGAAGTTTTGTGAGGCTTTGGTAACAGAAGGAAGGAACAGTGGGTACCGTGCAGAAGCACAAATGGAATTTCCCAGGAAGCAACCACATATATACCTTAAATAGCCTGTGGATGTGAGCCACTCTTGTCACTTTTATGAGTTGAGACTCGGGGGACGAGGAAGTGGCTTTTTTTTTTTTTCCAGCAGATCACCTTCCTTTTTTCTGGAGTAGAGAACCAACTTGCAGAATAATATACCTATAAGCAGCAAACGGGTAACTGCTGCAGGGGAGATAGGGACGAAAGCCACCCTGCTCCGGAACTGTTCTGACTGAAGTCAGGGACGGGTTGGAGTCCTGCCTGCTCACCCCTGTCCTTCCAACCCCCAAAGTCAACTAGAGTAACCCGAATCCAGGGTTTGTCGCCTTTCATTCCCAGGTGTGGCCATCAGCACTAAGTTGATTGGGTAGATGACTCCAAAAACAATCTTGTGTCCTGTCCACCTATATAAAGCCATTCATTTTGCCCCCAGAGAAGCAAGATTCCATGGGTGAAGACTGCAGTCTTAATCCTAATGGATGGTCTGGAATTAGTGTGCAACTAGATGTACACAGTCTGAATAAGAGCACATGGATAACAATGATGGCTAGAAAAGTCAACTTGAAGTCCAAGCCCTCCTGACAGTTGTTCTGTAGCAAAGTCTTGGGTTTTTCTATGTCTTTGTTTTCTATGTTTCCATGTTTCTATGCCATAGTTTTCACTATGCCTTTATTATTGCACATAGGGGCCCTACTTCCTTGATACACCCACTTGACATCTACCTTAATATCACTAATTTTTCTATTACTTGTAGTGCACAGTGCCGGCTGTAGCAAAGTCTTTATAGAAGAAAGCAGCACGTTATTTTTCTATTATTACTGTAATGGCCTAGAGTGAGCACTCAATAAATATTTATTAAACGAGTGATTATTCAAATAATTACCTAGTATTCATCAATCACTTGAGAACCATGATACATTAGGTTGCTCTCTTCCAAAGCACTGCTAGACAAGAAATCTTTTTTCAACTTTTTCAAAAATTTTGAATAATCTACCATAGTACAACCTATGTGGGCTTTATTTGTTTTGGTACTGGTGCCAAGATCTCCATTTCAGTAGTGGAGGTGTTTTGGGGTCTAGAAACATTTAAAAGGAATCCAAGTCTGGGATGATTTGTATATATCACAAGGTTTTATCTGCATGAGGTTATAGAAATGTTAAAAAGGCTAGTAAGGTGTCAGCTTGAACTTGTATGGAAGTTATACATCTGGACCAAGACCAAGGCAGAAGACAATGTTCCACACTCCCCTCCCAATTTTGGCCACCTTTCTCACTGCTGACCCAGAGTAGAAAAGAACATTATCGACTGAGAAAGGAGAAGTCAAAGATCTTTTTACCCAACTTGGAAAAATCTGTCATTGGAGATCTCCTTCTATTTTTTCTTTCAGTATAAAATCTTGACAGTGGATTTTTTTTTTCAAGAATTTCTAACATCTTCCCCAAAGCTCCAAAGTTTCTGTATTCACCATCCTTTTTGGCTCCAGGAATAGGACTTGGACCTTCTCTATCATCATTCATCAGAAAATTAGAAGAGCACCAAAATGGATTTGGTCCTAGTTACCAACTAAGGGAAGGTCTGAAAGCATTCAAAGACAGAAAGGAGTGAAAATCATCATTGGTCGTAAAATGTAGGCAATGCGGCATTGCTTCGGTCTGGAGCAGCGTGATTACAGTGCACCTCCCTTCGCCAGATTCTGATTGAATTGATTCTTCCACCTTCCCTCTGCTCACGTATGTTTGTATTATTTACTGCCTATCTTGCTTCATTGTTTGTCATTTGGTCCCCAGTTGAATAATTGTAACCCAAATGCAACACGCAGTGGCCTAGACCACAGTGACAGCTCACTGTACCAATCTGAGGATCACTAAAATGTTTCTTTAAAAATGTTTGAATGTTCAGGCTTTTTCTGTTTTAAATTATTCCCTTTAGTCAGTGGATAAGGCAGTCTTAACTTTTTCATGCAGAGTCTACCAGAAAGGACAGGTTGCATCTATATCAGCCTTGACCAAACTCTTGTTTTATTAGGGAAAATGTTTTTTATTTTTCATTCAGTTGAATATACTTTCAGGTATTAGAAAGTGTTATACTGTATTTGGGTGAATTGTTTGATTTCCCCACCAGATGGTATTTAAGCTTTTCTTATATTGGGGGCAAAGAATGGAATCACAGAACTGAAAGGAAACTTAGACACGACTTTTATTTGAGTCTTCCATTTCGCAGATGAGAAGCTAGAGGGGAGGTGTTGAGACCCACTCGAAGGCCATACCATGAGTCAGTGAGGGAATAGATTTTATCTTCGTGTGGCGCCTGAACATCTTTCCTTAACCCTGAAGCCCCCAGGAGGATTCTTGGCCTTTGTGTCATCCGGGCTTGTGGCACAGCAGGAGAAAAAGGAGGCTGGTCTATGGCGGACAATTTATGCTTGAAAAATATGGATTTACTTTAGGGGGCATATGGCTCAGGAAAATTATCACGGGCTAAATTCCTGCGCATAATGAGTCTCACATCTCACTGTGTAATGCCTGGGCCATCAAAGGCAGTGCAGACCAATTGTTAGAACCCTGAGTTGAAGAACTGTCTCCTCCAGGTTTGGGTTGGTTTGCCTGGGTAGCTGGGAATTATTACACAGATACCTGTGCCCGCTGGTGCATGGTATTGATACCTGATCAAAATACAGCCAGTAATATCAGAAGATATCATCATCGGTGTGAATAAGTTTCAGAAACTCAACACCCATTTGAGGGTTCTAGTCAGTCCATTTGGGATTTAATAAGAATATCCAAAAAGGAAAATTTTAAAACAACTATCAAATTTCTGGAACTAAAATGTTTTTAAGAACATTAAGTAACTTACTATCCCACATTATATCAACCCATTGCAATTCTGGTTTACACAACATTGTCCCTAATTGAGGTAAGAGAGCCATCTGCTTTTTGAGTTACATCTAAGTTGTATAGTTTCTCCTGGGGAATAGTTTGTCTCTTCTGTCCACTTAAATTCTGTACTAAAAGCAAACTATTCATGGACAAAGCTTACGGTGAAAGAGACCTGACATGAATTAATATTTTTGCTATCTTGGGATATAAAAAGTCTTTGAATGATATAAAACTCCATGCAAATATAAGGTACTTATTATAATCATTATTTATTGTTTATATCCAGAACTATAGATTCTGAAATTACATGTGTACAATTTTTAATGTAAGTAATTTTTACTTAGTTATATAATTTCCGTTATGTTAATTGACCAAATTCAGAAATGCCAAGCACACAAATTAGGACTGACCCTGGGTCCTGAGGAACTATTGGTTGAAAAAAGATATTTGGGCACCACCTTGTGGAGCTTTGTGGAAAGACACAGTGTCTACTATCATTAACAGATTAAAATTCTTAATTGTCTATGATTCTAAATGGGTAGAACTTAAGTTCCTTTCTATAAAATTTTCTGGGTAGGGGAATAAGAGAATAGGCCAAAGAGGATGACAAAATTACTTTTATATATGAATCAAGAAGCTAACATCTGATGAAATCTCAAATGCATTTATTTAACAAACACTAAAGCGCATATGGTTCCTACTACGTGTGAGGTACTGGATGGAAAAGAAATAAGATCTAGTCACTTCAGCCCAGTGAAAAAGATAAGGAAGTAAAAGGCAATGGCAAATTTCACCAAAAATATTTTTTTAAGTAATCAAATGACAAACACTAGTTAATGATATCGTGCTGTTGTGTTTGGAAGAAAAGTGTACTGTTATCTGAAACTTACCTTGAAATGCATCATATGGGCGCCTGGGTGGCTCAGTGGGTTAAAGCCTCTGCTTTCGGCCCAGGTCATGATCTCAGGGTCCTGGGATCGAGGCCCGCATCGGGCTCTCTGCTCAGCAGGGAGCCTGCTTCCCCCTTTCTCTCTGCCTGCCTCTCTGCCTCCTTGTGATCTCTCTCCCGCTGTGAAATAAATAAATAAAATCTTTAAAAAAAAAAAAGAAAGAAATGCATCATATAAGAGGCACCTGGGTGGCTCAGTCAGTTAAGCATCTCCCTTCAGCTCAGGTCATGGTCCTGGGGTACTGGGATCCAGCCCTGCATCGGGCTCCTTGCTCAGTGGGAAGCCTGCTTCTCCCTTCTCCCCGCTCATACTCTCTTTCACTAGCTCTGTCTCAAATAAATAAATAAACATAATCTTTAAAAAAGAAAGAAAGAAACGCATCATATAAAAAAAGATGGATGAAGGCCTGGGAGAAAACAAATATGTCATTTACAGATCAAATGTTACTCGTGGAATCTAGTTGGCGGGTAGTGAGTTTATAATTCTGTCAACTTTTCTGTATGTTTGAAAATTTTCATAACAAAATATTGGCCCCCAAAAAGCCAGGTAATGACAATCTAGTACAATAATATCTATAAGAGAGACCTGTGAAGAGGGCACCCAGTCCAGACTATGACATGGAGGTCGGAAGCGCAAGGAGCACAAGAGAAATAGGCATTTCTTTGATGCCGTGTTAAAGGGTTTATCCTGAAAGCAGCAAGGAGCCACTGAACGGTTTTAAGCAGAGGAGGGACATGATCACATTTTCACTTTAGGAAAATCACTCTGGTGACTGTGTGAACAATTAATTGCAGAGAAGCAAGCCTGGAGACTAAGAGACCTATTAGCAAACGTAGCAAAATACCAGTGAGAAATAAGGCTCTCCAGTACCAGCAGTGGGGATGGGAAGAAGCGAACAATTCTGAGAAATACTGAGGAAGCAGAATCAAAGAGCTTTGTACCTAACTGGCCTAGGAAAGGGAAGGAAATGAAGAAGCACAGTATCCAGTGGTTTGCTGAAGGGTATTTAACAGTTGGTTCTCTGGAAGAAGGTGTGTGTGTGTACACAGGTTTACAGAAGTTTATTACAAATGCTGCTGATAGAGTTGTGGTATGCAATTTACAGATAAAACAACATACACAATTTTCTCTATTATAAATTCCGTAGCAAGTTGATTCTCATAGAATGCTTTCATTTATTTTTGCCAAATCCTTGTATCCTTACTCAGTCTCTGGTCGCAGTTGATACCTGACTGGAGTTCTGACAAGGATGCTGACTGATATTTCCTTTTTCTTTATTTTTTTTAAGATTTTATTTATTTCACAGAGGGAAAGAGATCACAAGTAGGCTGAGAGGCAGGCAGAGGGAGAGGAGGAAGCAGGCTCCCTGCTGAGCAGAGAGCCCGATGCAGGCCTCGATCCCAGGACCCCGAGATCATGACCTGAGCTGAAAGTAGAGGCTTTAACCCACTGAGCCACCCAGGCGCCCTATTTCTTTTTTCTTTAACAAGCAAGTGTGCCCTTGCTTTCATATTTCTGTGGCACTTATGTTAGTGTATAACTTTTGGTTTCTCTTTCTTCCCATTATTCACAAATCCCCACAGGAGGAGGAATTGGATTTATCCTGAATGATGGGGATGATAGTGTAACACGCATTGGTCCATGTTTCCTTCCTCAACATCCATCATCAAAAAATAATATTTCAAGTCTGCGCAATTACTTAATTTATACACCGTGTTATACACACATGCTTCTCATGACATGTAGTATTACACATGTAGCATACACTATCATACCCTATATTAGAAAAGTGCCTTGTTCTCAAGGCTTTTATGGCCTCACAGCTGTCAGAATAATCACAATGCAGATGACCCTTCTGGAGGCATTTAATGCACAACCACAGAACTGTAGGCTTCAGCCTATGTAACATCACACTGTTCATTCAATTAACATTATGGCATAGAGTTGCAAAATCTTTTTTGTAATTTAGTATTACATTTTATAATTTGTGTTAACTTATTAAAGGCTAGAAATTTCAGTTACATATGATATTTTGCTCATTCTGATTTCATGTGAATGTCATCAATTCTTTGAAAACACGAGACTCTGTGGGATGCATTATAACACTTTACTTTTTTATTTTACTCCTCACTATCCTTTTGTTTCTATTTTTGAGGGCAGGAGGGGTTTTTTTTTTTCCCCACTTGGATGACATCCCAGGCAGGTGCCATGAGTCTTTGGATCAGCCTTTTACATAAAAATCACTTCTTTCACATTTAATCATAAAAACTATGTATTTCCCACAATCAAAATGTCTATTCCCATGTAGTAGCCAAGACTCTGAGCTTGAAGATTGTCCTCTCTGCAGCTGGGGCTTGCTTCGGGCTGGAAGCCTGTAGTGGGAAAAGCACCTCTTTGCCATTCACACACTCGTTAAGAGTAGTCTGACTCTTCCAGGTAGACCAGCAGGAAAGAACTACTTCAGTCAACTGCCTTGCTCTGGTTTTGGAAGGTATTAAAGTGATCTCTTTCTCCATGTTAGAGCTCTCCCTCGTTCTTTGGAGACTGCTTCACTGGGAGCTCTCATCCCATGTTTTTTCAAAACCAGCTAGGTCTCTTCTCTGGCGGGTGTCCAACTCCACCTTCTCTGACCCCAGCCTGTTACCAAAGGAACCCCACCAGTGTCCCTCTGCTGAGTCACCTCACTCTGCCAGAAAGCCTTCTTATTTGATTATGCTGCCTCTCTGACCTTGTGGCCCTCATCCTGTCCACAGGGCATGCCCAGGCATCGTTTATCCTGACCAACCCCAGGAGTGAAGGTGGTCCCACCAGACGCGCCTCTCACCTCTTGGCCTTCAGAACAACCAGCTGGCCTTTCCAGTTTTGAGGCACAGCTCAGACAGCGGACCAACATGTTCTCTACCCACGGCTCTGTTCCTGTTTACACAGCTCAAGCTCTCCATGGACAGCAGCGCCCTTACATCTCTCCTAGGGGATTAGGAGTAAAACTCTCTGGAAATGAATTTCTCCAAAGATATCCCTCTCGGATATTTTAGTTCAGAACCCCCTCCAGGAGTGTTTGGGGTCTTCAGGCTACAAAGTCTGTTCCAGTTCCGCAGGTGGTAGCATCTCACTTTGGAACATGGGAGTATTCACCACCTATTGTCCTGTTTGGGTCTAGAGGGGCTTTAGCAAGTTGTTAGACATGGCCAATTCTATTTTTGACATCTTATTACTCAAACAATTATGTTGTATGAGCACGGATAAACCCTGAAAGAGGAACAGAGAAATGAAATCAGTTGTGCATGGTGAGAGTAGCTGAATTTTAAAACATTTCCTTCAATGTTGTTTTCACAATAATATTTTTAAATTCTTGAGTTGGAATGGAAGCGTTCATATATTTGTGTCATTTTTTATCCTGCATTCCTTACTTTGATTCAACAAATAACGAGGAGAACAATGATGACTGTAACACATATCCCATCCTCAAGGAATTCGCAAACTACCTAAGTAAAAGGTGATACAATAGGTAGTAGCATTATTACAGTATATTATTGTGCATGTTCGTGTGTGTGTGTGCACGCATGTGTGTGTGTGTGTGAAGAGATGAAGAGTCTGACAGAGGCACAGAAGACAAGGTGCCAAGTGGTTTGGAAGGTACTTCCAGCTACGGGGTATTAAGGAAGAACTGAGTAATACATCTTGAGGGATGAACAGAATTTATTTATTTATTTTTTGTAATACTAGGAGAGGGGCACGCCAGGAAAAAAAAAATTGGAACAAAGTCATGTTACCAGGCGGTGGACTGTGGAATTCCTCAGTTCTTACCTTCTCAAAGGAAAGAATTCAGTCGAGACACCCGATAGAATGGTAAAGTAGCAAAGATTTTTCATTTACCAAAGTGAAGGTACACACCTGGGACCGAGAAGCGGGCTGCCCGGAGGATGGTGGCAGGGTGTTCAGTTTCTCAATGTGTTCTTTTATGGGGTGTTATTTGGTCTCCTCCCTCTCCCCCCTTCCCCATCTCGTTATTATCACTCGACCCCTGAATCTGCCTCGGTTTCCTCCCCTCCAACCTTTTGGGCAAGTGTGTGTTTGTGTGTTAGTCATCTTCCCATGAGCGCTTAAGCACAACCCATGGTGGGGGCCCAAACCTCAGTGCAAATGGTATTATAATGATGTTATAACAGCTTCTGGGTTACGAGTGGACGAGGTCTTTCTTAAGAGTGCATGCTCCAAATTTGGGGAAATCCCCATAACCTGTATCTTCTGCTTATCAGTCCGGGCTAAAAAGCAAACAGGAGGGCGCCTGGGTGGCTCAGTGGGTTAAAGCCTCTGCCTTCAGCTCAGGTCGTGATCTCAGGGTCCTGGGATCGAGGCCCGCATCGGGGTCCCTGCTTGGCGGGGAGCCTGCTTCCTCCTCTCTCTCTCTGCCTGCCTCTATGCCTACTTGTGATCTGATCTCTCTCTGTGTCAAATAAATAAATAAAATCTTAAAAAAAAAAAAGCAAACGGGATTGATCTAAGGGACATGGGACAGTTTCTTGGACAGAGACCCGGTGGTCCCTAGCAACTGTCCATCTGTCTTCCTCCTGTCTCTCGTCCTCCTCATGTGCATCTAACTGCCCACTCTCCCAAGCATGTTAGAGGAAAAGCGCTATGTGAAAATAATTAGGGACAATTCAGTAGGGCTAAAACTAGTATGGGCTAAGGTAGCAAATGGGAAAAACATACTGGACCAGAATGGGGACATCTTCAAGTTGAAAACTTTTTTTTTTAATATCCCAGAAGCTTTTGTGCATGTCACATGGAGAAGAATATCCACCATTGTATGTAATTTATTAATCTTTAAATCATTAATATATATTTGCCCTCATTTATACAAGTACTTTGTAAATGTATTAATTTAATGAGCTAGATTTCCTCAAACTCATAAACATTGTTGCAAATAATACTTCTTCTCGAGTTTAGAGTATCAAATTCCTTTAAATGTTTTTCAGAAGAAGATAAAATACACTCCACTCTACAATTATAAAACTGACTGATTCAAAAGTTCTGAAAGGGTTAGACCTTAGGAAGTAAATTTGTTTCCTCATCATTTCTATCCTGATTCTCTGATTCTCTTTCTACTTCTGATTTCTTACCTCTTGAATGTCTTCCTGAGGTTGCAATTACACTTACTAAGAAAGTCAGGCTTAGCTTTTCAAATAAGCTGCTGATGATCCAAGATCTTGAACATGAGAATCAAATCCATTATCCATTTGAAGTTTTTATAGTAATACATTGCACATTATTTCAGAAACATTCCAAATTATTGACCGTGCCAATCAGATATGCTTTGGTTTTTCTGGGACCTGGTCTTTTGCTTAAAATAGCACTGATTCTGAATGCATCAACTTCATGGTTAGATATCTAACTTTCAAGTGATGGTTCTAGGAATCTTTTTCTCATCTTATTACCAAGAGAAGCCTGCCTTTACAACTGCTTTGGGCTTTGTTTAGATAATTCTAAAATAGATAATTTTAGATAATTCTGGTTTAGATAATTCTAAAATTAATTCGATCCACTGAAAACACAAGTTTTCTTTCTCATTGACTGCTAGGACTTACAGTATTGACATCTTAACTGCAGGCTGAGGAGTTTGGTTGTTGGTCTGTAGGAAATAGGAACCAATGAGGAGCTCTACCTAAGAGGGTCACTTGAGATACGTTCAGGAAGATCAATCTGGCCACACAGAGGAGATGGTTTGGAGGCAGAAGGTAGGAATGGGGGAATCAGAGGCCAGTTGGGAGACTGCTGTCTGGGTGAGCAGTAATTAAGACCGAAACCAGGGCAATGGCTGTGGGAACAGAGAGATGAGCAGAATTTAGCCACATCATCTGTTTCAAAAGCCCAAATGTGATTTATTCAAGTCCCCTCCGCGGAGGGGAAGAGACCAGGCAGTGAGATAGACTGTGTTTCACTAGGATTAACAGTGCTGATCTGATAGTATTTTGATGGCTGCTGCTTTACTTCTTCAGTGCTCCTCAGAAGGGATGAGCCAAGTTTCTTAGTCAGTTCAGACTGCTATAACAAATTACCATAGACTGCATGACTTGTAAACAACAGCCATTTATTTCTCATAGCTCTGGAGGCTGGAAGTCTGAGATCAGGGTGCCAGCATGGTGGAGTCCTGATGAGGACCCTCTTCTGGATTTCAGAGTGCTGACTTCATTATGTCGACACACATGGCAGGAGACGTTTGCGAGAGCTCTCTGGGGTCTGTTTTATGAGGGCATTACTCCCATTCATCAGTGGAGGTCACATTCATGTCATCTTATCTCACAAAGGCCCCAGCTCCTCATATCCCCACATAGGGTGGTAGGATTTCAACATATCAATTTGGGGGAGACACACACATTCATCCCATAACGCCAAGTTACCCACAAATGAAACAGAGACCCTGCGAAGAAGTAATGAGCAAAGCAGGAAATGTTAGCATCCTAGAACGGTTCCAGTTATAGAAGCATTTAGGATGCTGCTTAAACCTTATTATTTCTGCCTTAACTCCGTAGGTACAGGATTATGATGTATCTGTCTGTCTATTGTTATGGAATTAAGCATCCTAATTCCTCCAACTATACTCTTGAAAATAATACTCATTGGTTTTTTCCTCATTAAAAACATTTTTTTACATTTTTATCTTAGAAAACATAAAGTGTAATGAAGAAAATAATGATCACTTTTAAACCTACCACACAGAGGAAACTACTAATAAAATGTCGCCACCATTCGTCCTTCCAGTCTTTGAAAAATAAGGTTAGAATTATGATGTTTATTCCTTTTGGTATTATTTTATTCCTATAACATAAAACATGAGTGTTTCCTGTATCTTTAAATGTTTTTTTCTAAAACAGAGTTTAGCCAATAATCCAACCTGCCACCTGTTTCTAGAAACACAGTTTTCCTGTACCACAGTCACACCCCTTTGCGTGTGTCCTATCGATGGCGGGTTTTGCACCAGGACGGCAGAAGGGAGGAGTGGTGATTGAGGCAGTACAACCTGAAAAGCTGGGAATATTTACCATCTGCTCCTTTATAAAAAACGTTTGCCAACTCCTGTTTAAAAGATCATTTTAATAACACTTAGAACTACATCAAGTAGTTACCATTTGATAGTTAGAAGCACAATGCTGTGGTCACATTGTCTGGGTTCCTAACCTCCCTCCACCACTTAAGAGATATCTTGGGCAAGGCGTCTGGGTGGCTCAGTCCATTAAGGGTCTGCCTTCAGCTCGGGTCATGATCCGGGCATCCTGGGATAGAGCCCCACGTTGAAAGCTCTACTCAGCAGGGAGTTTGCTCCTCCCTCTCCCTCTGCCTGACCCTCCCCCTGCTTGTGCTCTCTCTCTCTCTCTCTCTCTCTTAAATAAATAAAATCTTAAAAAAAAAAAGATTCTCTCTCCCTCTCCCTTTGCCCATCCCCTCATTCCTCCCTATGCCCCTCCCCCATTCCCTCTCTAAAAAGAAAAATAGCGAGACCTCAGGAAATTTATTTAACATTTCTGTGCCTCAATTTTCTCATTTGTAAAAGGGGAAATCACAGTATCATCCTCATAAAATGTGATGGAGACATGGTGAAGTCCATGATGCACCTCTCCAGTGTCCTCCTTCAGTAATAAACGACTTAGTCCCTCAGCTGCTGAGAAAGTTGTCAGCAGATGGCCTGCAGCTGTCAACCATCTTTGGGGACTGCCTTGGCAGAGAAAACTGCCTCACTCAAAGCCCTTTGTCTTTCGAGGGACAGGACACATTAGTGACATATCCACATCAGTGAGGTGGTATGAAGTTCTGAATCCCGTGCCCCAACTCAAGACAACTCTGAGGGGCCAATCCACTTTCAAAGTTTCTAATAGATTGGCTGAGGCCTTTGTTGGTATTAAATCATAGCTCAGCTCTTCCCTCTGCCCTGTCCGGCATCTTCTTCCTTCCTCCCAATGGTGTTGACCCCATCCCTCCCTCGTAAGTATTCTACATCACCATCTCCATCTTGAAATATGGTTCTAAGGCACCCATCCCAAGACAGTGTTAAATGAGTCTATGTTGTAAAGCACCTGGCATGTAGTAAATGCTATGTAATTGTTTATTATCAAACAAATAAATACTTCTGGGAGAAAGTAAAATGGAAATACAAGATCAAGAAAAAAACAGAATAATATAAAATTTCCTATAATTAAAGAATAGCTTAGTCACAAAAATTTTAAATGAATGATTGTAAGAAACTCTTGCTAAAGTATTTAAATTTCAAGAACTACATTTAAAGTGTGACACAACAGTTTTGTTTACAATTTAAGTATTTAAAATTATTAAAAAATCATATTCTTAGAACTATGTAAATTTATTATGACAATGTTAGAAGCACTCCCCCAAAATATATGAATAAGTATACTGATTTACGAAACTAATTTGGGAGTATGCTTGAACACTTTTTGAAGGCCACTATCTTAAGATATCTCAGATCTTCTCATCCACAACCTTTGTAAAAAGATTACCTAAGCCATGTCACATGTTTCCAGGGCCTTAATATCCCCTTGATGTCTAAAAGCAAAACTTGCCCTCAAGTCCACACTCATTTTGTGCTGACTGACTTTGTGGAAATAAAGGGAGTTGGGATCAGCCAGTCACAGACTCTACAGAATGTTCCAGTAGTAACCGAAGTACTGCTAAGGGCAGCAGGAAACAAGAAGGAAATAAGTACTTCTTCAACTGTTGTCTTTTACTGTTTTAAAACCATAACAAACCTCCTGGATCACTACAACATACATGAAGGAGCTTAGAAAGAACAATATCTTGTAAAGGACACAAACATTTAAATTAAAAAACAAAACAAAACAAAAAAACATCAGACTGAACTCTACCAACTTTGGCATCCATTACAAAATCCATGTTTGATAAAGACAAGTAGTGTAACCTCAGAGCGATGTGTTAAGATCTCTGACACAGTTTAAGCTTCTAAAAAGTATAATACACTCTCCCACTCAGTAACTATTTTTGAATACGTATCATGCAGCAGAAGCTATAGGAAGTCCAGAGTTCTATACTAAAAGTTCACTACTCACAAGGAAAATGTTGTCTGCCATTTTCCAGACAGTGGGAAGGGAGAAGAGGAAGTGAATGGCACGGAGCTTCTCTTCTACAGAATCTAGGTTGACTAACAAGGAACATGGTTTAGTCGAGAAGGGGAATGGATTTCCAAGGAGAATGAGAAAAAGTGTCACTTATTGCTCTAGGGACTCTAGAGTGCAAGGAACTGGTGACGGCGTGACAAGAATACACTTTCACAAAAGCTTAGACGGAAAAGGAAGGGGGGAAATATATTAGCTGGAGGAGAATGTAGAGAAAGACAATTGTTTTAGGATTTATCCAACCAATTTTTATTGAGCACATACCTGTACTATGCACTGTTTTATGTTCTGGAGATTAAGCAGAGAATAAAATAGATGGAGACCCTGTGTACTAGGGAATATGCCAAGGTGCTCTAACAGGTCCCAACAAACAGCAATTTTTAAAAGAATATAGTTTATCCTCTCTTGTGTAATGGTCCAGGTGTCTCTGGTTGATCCAAAGGAGGAGGAAGCTCAGCTTTCTGAATTAGGCTAGGACTTAGACCAACGGGGCAGTTTTGTCTCCCATAATACATGGCCTCCGTTTCTATACCATGTTTCTTTTTGCCATTTTCCAGATAGCTGGAAGGAGGAAGTGGAAGTAGATGACAAGAAGCTTCTCTTTTAAGGGACAGGATCCGTTTCTGTTCCTATCTCATTGGTCACAACTTTTTGATATAACCACACCTAGCTGAAAGGGAGGCCTTTCAAGGAATTGTCCTCTCTAACTGGGTCACCAAGTGCCTTGCTAACATTTGGGGATGGAGGAATAATGGAATGAAAACTGGCGATGTGGAGCATATATTCGAGAAGGGGAAGACAACTGTAGGCAAGTAAAGAGCAGTTTTGGTGAAGAGGTGGCATGAAGACCTGAGAAGAGTAAATTCAGGGGAAAACAGGAGGATGTAGGATGAGAGAGAGCCAGCATGGCCTTCTCCTTTGAGGAGAAAAATGGGAGTGACTTGAACATACATTGAAGGTAAAGAAGCAGTAGAAATGGAGAGGCTTAAGACACATAGAAAAGGAGAAGTCAATGGTGAAAGGTCCCAGAAGAGGAGAAACATGTAGGGTCCTTCCTGTTCCTCTGTGTCAAGTAGAAGAAGGTAAGAATGGGAATGAATGATGATGTTGGGGGGCAGGAAAGAGAAAATAATAGGAGGCTGTGGGGAATTCCTACCTAATTACTTAAATTCTTTCTGAAATAGGGAAACAGTGTCATCTCCTGAGGACAGACTATGTATATGGTAGAACAAATAAAGCAGAGACTTGTATTGATCAGGAAATTTGGGGCCGGGGCCTGAACCATTGAAAAGATGGGGAAGATAGTGTATGAAGTGAGGAATCTTCTGGTATCTCCCTGCAGCTGTACAGCACTTCCTTCGGCCTCCACTTCTCCAAAGGCAGGAATGACTTACGGGCACCAGAAGCCTAGAATCCTCTTTCTCCCTCACTTAAGTCAATCATCAAGCTCTGTTCATTCCATCTTCTAAATACTCCTGACACACTTCTCTCCACCCCTGCCCTCCATACCACTGGTAGTTTGGATTACCATGACCTCTCACTGGGATACTTACCCTGTCCTCCCCTTTTCTTCCTGAAAAACTGATGACACCACCTGTCTAGTTAAAAACCTTCCATGACTGCACCATTGCCTTTAGGAAAAAGTCCACCCAGACTCACCAACCTCGTTTCCAAATGCCTTTGTGATAGAGCATCTTGATCTCTCCCCACTTCCTCTGCTCATCCATCCATCCTTCACTACTTCCCCACTGAGATGCCATCCCTTTTCAACCTGCACTTGATCTTCCTCGGCCTCCTCCGCTGTTCCCTTTCCCATCTAATTCCGTATTCATCCTTCTCGCGTCAGCCTAGTGGTCCACAAGAAAGCGTCCCTGACCTCCCAACACCAAGGGGGCGCCCCTCCTGTGGAGCACTGTGTTAGCTCTAACAAGACATTCCTAGTTTTCTGCCTGGACGGCGTCTTTATTGTTCACTCCAGTGCCCCCAGCATTCCAGCAATGTGCTAGGGACACAGTAGGCACTCTAGATGTGTTTGTGGAATGAGCAAAGGAATGAGTAAATCGTGAACCCTGGAGTTTCTACTACATCGATGGCCAGCAATAAATGGTTAATGGAAACTTAAAGTGATCAGATGAGCTGAAGTGTGTGTGCTAGAGATAACGCACTTCCGAGAGGAAGTGCCCGGGACACCTCGGGCAGGTGCGCGTGCCCGGGATACCGCCCGCAGGCCGCAGGGGCGGGGCCTCCGGGGGCGCCAGGGAGCGCTCGGGCGCAAGGCGGGGCCTCCGGGGCAGTGGCCCCGCCCCGGGGCGGTGCGACTCCCAGGCGACCGAAAGGCGGGGCTCACGAGCGGGGAACTCCCCTTCCAAAGCCGAGGCGCGTCCGCGCGTCCCGGAGGCGCGCGGTGTGGGGGTCCTGGGCCCCGGCGGGGTGCCCCGGGTTGCTGGCCGCGCCGCCGCCGCCATCTTGCTCGCGTGCGGACTCCCACGGCGGGAGGGGCGGTGACCAGGCCGGAAGTGGCTGTGCGGCGGCCGCGCTGCCTTTTCAGGTCAGTGAGTTGTGGCTCGGGCCGCGTCTGGCATTCCCGACGTGGAGGCCCCGTGCGCGGGCTCGGGAGTGCCGGGGCCACCGCGAGCGGCCCGGGAAAGCCCCGTTAAAAGGCCTCGGGCGGGGGCCCCCCCGAAGGCCTCCTCGGGGCGGCGGCGCGGCACGTCGCGTTCCGCGCTGCGGGATAACCGCGGCGGGCGGCGGGCCGGGCCTCGCAGGGAGCCTCGGAGCTGCGGGCGGACTTCCTCGGGGGCCCCGGGTCCGCGCGGCCGGCACACGCGCGGCGAGTTCGTGCGGACCCGGGCGTCCTGGTGCCGGACCGGGGGCTCAGCCAGGTGTCGAGCGTGTGGGAGTGGTCCTCACATTCCTGATTTACCCCCAATAGCGACGAGCCGTGCTCTCTAGCTGTACGCTCTGAAATACTTCCTAAAGGGCCTGGCACCCGGTTAGCCGCGCTCTCTGCTTGTACGGCTCATGAAAATTCCGCATGAGGATGAAAAAAGCCTTTCACGTGTGCCGCGAACATTGCTAAATTGCTTAGCAAATGACTGCTTTTACAGGCCTTCTGTATACCTATATTTTTAAAGGAAATCTATGCAGTGCCTCTCCTTGAAGATGGTGAGGGTGAAAATTTCTTTAAACTACTGTTGTTACTGTCATAGTAAGAAAAGTAGGAGACAACAACGAAAGGATGTGCAAGGGTAGTTGGGTACCTTGTATACTTAGTATTATGGATCTTCCCTGTCCAGTAGCCACATGGGGTTGAGATGTGCCATAAATGTAAAATACACATTGACTTTACAAGACTTGGCACCAAAGGAAAAAAAATTCTCAGTAATTTTTTACATTGATTACCTGTGGAAAAGCGTATTCTTTTGATATGTTTGGTCGAATAAAATATTTTGTTTAATTTCATCTCTTTTTCAGTGTGGCTACTAGAAACTTTTAAATCTTTGTTAACACTGTATTTCTGTCGGACAGTGCTGCTATAGATATTCTGGCGAAGAATACAGAATCAACATGGCTTTCCTTTGCTCAGAAACCATTGATGGGAAGTGAACTCTTGTTAAACTTGAAGGTGAGGATGTAAACGTAAGCTGTAATTATTGCAGATTTCACCCCTTCTCCTCCCACTTTTCACTATCTCCAGCATTTGAAAATATAGACTTCCAGGGCTGCTTAAGGACATCATAGTGATAACTAATAGCCGTGTGATGCAAAGAACTCAATTTTTCACAACTTTGTGAGATGGAGGTAGGGTGGGTTCTTTCTCTTATTTTATATAGTCTTGGTGTATTAACAGACTTGTTAGAGTCTAGCCAGTGAGTGGTTGGAGGTCCTCTGACTCCAGGTTCAGTTTTCTTTGCTCTTCACCATGTTCCTGTGTTCACGAGCCAAGATCCATCTGTATTGTGTGTTGGATTATAAAGGAAGATATTTCTTAAAAGGGTGCTTATGGATGTACCTCTCTATTCAGGGCCAGCTTTGTTTTATGCAACCTGTGCCATCATATAAGTCCCGAATACAGGAGACAGGGGGCCCTGTATTTTCATTTTGCACTGGACCTTGCAAATGATATAGTTGATTTTTCTGCAGTCATCTAGGGTGGGAGTTGGGAGGTGTTGGACCAAGAACTAAAACACCTGGTCTTCACTTTACCCCTTTGTGAAATGTAAAGGGCTTGCCAGTCTCTCTCCAGTTTTGTGATTCTGTATGAATTACTGTAATCAGATTTTGTGGCTGGTAATACAAACATTGTACAAACATAATTACATCAGGAGAAATGCTGATAGTCCTCCATTGAGAGTCATGCAAATCAAAGATTTTTTAAACTATAGTAACACTTTTTTTTTTATGGTGGATTTTTCCACGTGGCACCAAGTTTTCTTATAGATCATCCATGTAAGGAATATGACTATTGGATGGAGGCCTGTATGGAAGGTGTGACTATTTGAGCAATTATCTTTTGATAAGAAGGTAGGCCACATCTCCAGATACCTCTGTTTAGGAGGTTTCCTCTGTGAGGACATGAGTGTGAACCCTTACTTGGCAGTATCTGTGCCTTCTTTTTGTTGTCTTAGCTATGTCCTATTGCATGAGGTGCCTCTTCTTTCTCATTCTTAATTTTTAAATTCTCTTTAAGATTGAACATAACGGGCGCCTGGGTGGCTCAGTGGGTTAAAGCCTCTGCTTTCGGCTCAGGTCATGATCTCAGGGTCCTGGGATCGAGGCCCGCGTCGGGCTCTCTGCTCGGTGGAGAGCCTGCTTCCTCCTCTCTCTGCCTGCCTCTCTGCCTCCTTGTGATCTCTCTCCCTCTGTGAAATAAATAAATAAAATCTTTAAAAAAAAAAAAAAGATTGAACATAACTTCTGCATTAGAATGCAGGCTTTATTAGATCAGTTTATTAGTCTACTTGGGCTGCCATAATAAAAGACCACAGAGTAGGTGGCTTAAATAACAGAAATTTATTTTCTCACAGTTCCTACAGGTTGGAAGTCCAAAATCAGGGTTCCAGTATGGTCTTGTTCTAGTGAGAGTTCTTTTCTTGGCAAGTAGATAGCTGCCTTCTCACTGTGTCCTCACATGGTGGGGAGAGAGCTCTGTTGTCTCTTCCTCTTTTTATAAGGGCACCATTTCTATCAGTTTAGCACTCTGTCTGTAACACCTCCAGTCACTACCGTGTTCTTAGCATTTAGAACAGTTTCTCCCACATACACTATGCTCAGTTAATATTTACAGAATAAGTGAAAGGCAGGGATTAGAGTGATCCTCTCTTGGAGTGGCTCATTTTGGGCTCTTGCCCGTCATTGGAACCATGACACTGGGTACTTCACTCTTGGCTGAAGCCAGCCTCTACTAGGAAGGATAAGGCATAGAAGCATGAGGAGATTGGTAAAACTTGGATAGAGCAGTGAAAGAAATGTCAGATGGAGCATTTAACAAATAATTATTAAGTATCTACTCAGTGCCTACCCTATGCCAGGTATCAGAGATATAAATGGAGAGCAAAAGATACTTTTCCTGCTCTTCTGGCATTTATAATTTAGCAGGAGAGACAGGATGTTTAAAGGAAGGAATACTGTTCGCTGAGAGTACTATCTAAGTAACCTGACAGACCAGGGAGGGGATAGAGGATATTTGACGTCAACCATGGTGGTTAAGAGATGGTCAAGCATGTGTTAACTTGGCCTACAAGGGAAGAAGAATGCTCCAAACAGAACAACATTTGCAAAGTAGTGGTGGTGGGGGGCAGAGGAAGATTACATTCTAGGAACTGAAAAGAACAGTGTAGCTACATGGAGCGCCTGGGTGACTCAGTGGGTTAAAGCCTCTGCCTTCGGCTCAAGTCATCATCTCAGGGTCCTGGGATCGAGCCCCACATCAGGCTCCCTGCTCAGCAGGGAGCCTGCTTCCTCCTCTCTCTCTGTCTGCCTCTCTGCCTACTTGTGATCTCTCTCTCTGTGTCAAATAAATAAATAAAAACTTAAAAAAAAAAAAAAGAACAGTGTAGCTATAACACAGCAAGGAGGAAAATGGTGTGCCTTGATGCCAAACCAGTAGGTAGAGACCAAAGTATTTAAGGTTTTATAGGTTATACTGAAGATTTGGAATTTTATACCAAGAGCAGTTGGAAATCTGATTTTAAGATTTAGAGGATTTTAAGTAGGCATTGTATAACCCAGCTAATTTTGCATTTTAGAAATGTCCCTGTGTGTACAGGTTATATTATATAAAGATGAATTTCATAAAGGCCTGAGTATACAGATGAGTAAAAGAATTGCTGAATCAACACCATAGGCCAAGCATGTTGCATACCTTAATTTCTTACAGAGTCAGTCCTCAGAGCTGTGAGGCTTGGCAGCCTGAGTGGAGGAAAGAAGAGTAAATAATTGGGTTGATCTAGGCTTGGGGAAGGCAAACCTACAGTGAAAAAGAAGTGAAAAAATTGAGAGTCTAGTAAAAATGTAATAGAAATGATTGATCTTGAGCGTCAGATCTCTAAAGGAAGGAAATAAACCAGTGTAAGAATTCTTAGAGGTTTTTCCCAGTCATCTAAATTGTATGAGTATATTGAATTCTAGACTGATAATTCCTGACAATTTCTGACTGAAAGTTTTACAAGATAAAAAGTAAAGCAAATATGTTTGAGTTGAGTTTATTTAGTGTATCTATATTAGGAGTCTGTGCCTGGCTCCACATCTGGTACAGGGGACCAGGGGATGAATGAATCACAGCTTCACCTTTTAAGAACTGACAATATGGCTGTACAGATTCTAATTGCCATGAAGATACTAAACATTTGTTTCCTTTTTTAATCCAGACTATAACCTCTAGCCAGAACTGGTTAGAAACAGATATTTAAATTTTCGTTAAGTAGCTTTTGCTTTTAAAATACCATTTCTTTTAATTTTTTTAAAGATGTATTTATTTGAGAGAGAGCGTGTGCATGGGCACACATGCGAGTATGGTGAGGGGCAGAGGGAGAGAATCTTCAAGCAGATTTCCCCCCTGACTGTGGAGCCTGAATAGGGGCTTGATCTCATGACCCA
Organism: Ailurus styani; assembly: GCA_002007465.1. NCBI lineage: Eukaryota > Metazoa > Chordata > Mammalia > Carnivora > Ailuridae > Ailurus > Ailurus styani. The sequence goes on from LNAC01000246.1 coordinate 465,574, forward strand.
TGAGATCATGGCCTGAACCAAAACCAAGAGTCAGGCACTTTAACCAACTGAGCCACACAGGCGCCCCTAAAATACCATTTTTAACATAGCTATTTTTAGTTTGTGTTTAAATGACTATCTTTTCAAAATTCCATGTCAGTATTAATCAAAGTTCATAGAATTGAAAATTGGAAGAGCCTTTAATAATCACTTAATTCAGTTTCCCAAATGCAGTGTGTGTACCACTGGTCGTAAACAGGATGATTTTAGGTAAAACATAATCAAGCATTTTTTTTTAAATTCCATTATAGTTACCATATCAAGCATTTTAGGGGCGCCTAGGTGGCTTGGTTAAGTGTCTTCCTTTGGCTCAGGCCATGATTCCCCGGGGTCCTGGGATTGATCCCCAAGTCGGGCTCCCTGCTTGGTGGGGAGCCTGCTTCTCCTTCTCCTCCTCCCCCTCCCCACTGCTCACATTCTCTCTCTCACATGCAAATAAATAAATAAAACCTTTTTAAAAAAACACATTAAGCATTTTAATAGTTACACATTTATTTTAATGTGTCTTAGAAAAATATTTAGCATACCATACCTATGATTCATGGACTTCATGATGAGGTTAAAATCGATTTTCTTATTTTAAAAAAAGTCACTTTAAATAAAAATATTAAATAAAAATAGATGGTACATGTATGAAGTTTGGGAAACACTAATCTAAACCAATTCCTTTGTTTTATAGGTGAGAAAACAAAAACCCCTAGTCACAAAGACCCTTCTGTGGCATATAGCTAATATATGTCAGAGCTAGGAATAGAAGTTAACTCTGTTCAATACATGTTGTTTTTCTGCCATATAGGGCTGCTTCTTATTGTTGAAACTTGAGGAAGAGACCTCTGTCTTAACAGTGGCATTGTACTTTAAATCTTCATTGCCCATTTTGGTGGCCACATGTGGCTGTTTATATTAAAAATAAATGAAAAGTAAGTAAGATTTAAAATTTGTACTAGTCACATTTCTTGTGCTTGGTTAGCCACATGTGGCTAGTAGCTACCCTATTGGACAGTATAGCTAGAGAACATTTCTGTCACTGCAGAAAGTTCTATTGAATAATGCTGCTGTAAACTGTTGCTTAAGAACATGATTCATAACCCTTTAAAATTTTACCCCCTTCAAAGAGACGATGCTTATTAATTTGCTTACCGTACTGAAGTTCAATTAACCCTGAGGTTAACGAAGTTACTAATAGCAGTGCTATTAAAATAATTGATCGTGGGAAATAAGGCCAAAATGTATTTCTCAGAATCTAACCACTTCATCTTATTGGGGGAAGTTCTTTTTCCCTCTTTAATTTATAAATATTGTCATGAATTCATAGCAGTTAGAAGAAATACATTGAAAGAGTACTCGAATAGAGAATTTCCTAACTTTCTGAATAGTTTATTCATCTTACAATTGTATTTTGTTAAGATTTTAAAGCTTTTTATTTTTAAACCGATTTTCAGTGAATGGACCTGACTGGACTCTTTGACCACATGAATAAACATGAGCGGTACCAAACCTGATATATTGTGGGCACCACACCAAGTTGATAGATTTGTTGTATGTGACTCTGAACTGAGCCTTTATCATGTGGAATCTACTGTGAATTCAGAACTCAAAGCTGGATCTTTACGTTTATCTGAAGACTCTGCGGCTACGTTACTATCAATAAATTCAGATACACCATATATGAAATGTGTTGCCTGGTATCTCAATTATGATCCTGAATGTCTCCTAGCAGTTGGACAAGCAAATGGTCGAGTTGTACTTACTAGTCTTGGTCAAGATCATAACTCAAAATTCAAAGATTTGATAGGAAAAGAATTTGTTCCAAAACATGCACGACAATGTAATACCCTTGCGTGGAATCCTTTGGATAGTAACTGGCTTGCTGCTGGGCTAGATAAACACAGAGCTGATTTTTCAGTGCTGATTTGGGATATTTGCAGCAAATATACTCCTGATATAGTTCCCATGGAGAAAGTGAGACTTTCAGCAGGTGAAACTGAAACAACATTATTAGTAACAAAACCTCTTTATGAATTAGGACAAAATGATGCTTGTCTCTCTCTTTGTTGGCTTCCACGAGACCAGAAACTTCTCCTTGCTGGTATGCATCGTAACTTAGCCATATTCGATCTTCGGAATACAAGCCAAAAGATGTTTGTAAATACAAAAGCTGTTCAGGGGGTGACAGTAGACCCCTATTTCCATGATCGTGTTGCTTCCTTCTATGAAGGTCAGGTTGCAATATGGGATCTAAGGAAATTTGAGAAGCCAGTTTTGACTTTGACTGAGCAACCAAAGCCTTTAACAAAAGTAGCATGGTGTCCAACTAGGACTGGTCTGCTGGCCACTTTGACAAGGGATAGTAACATTATTAGATTATATGATATGCAGCACACACCCACTCCCATTGGAGATGAAACTGAACCCACAATAATTGAAAGAAGTGTGCAGCCTTGTGACAATTACATTGCTTCCTTTGCTTGGCATCCAACAAGTCAAAATCGAATGATAGTTGTAACTCCCAACCGAACAATGTCTGACTTCACTGTTTTTGAAAGGATATCTCTTGCCTGGAGCCCAATTACATCTTTAATGTGGGCTTGTGGTCGTCATTTGTATGAATGTGCAGAAGGAGAAAATGATAATTCATTAGAAAAAGATATAGCAACGAAGATGCGCCTTCGGGCTTTATCCAGGTATGGACTTGATACAGAACAGGTGTGGAGAAACCATATTTTAGCTGGAAGTGAAGACCCACAGCTCAAGTCACTCTGGTATACCCTGCACTATATCCTTTTCATTATGAATTTCATGAGATGAATCAGGTAGAAGTGTTCTTAAAGTTTGCTGAGAGATCAGTCTAAATTTTATTCTGAATGTCTTAGATGCAAATACAAGTTACATAATGCTAAAATTGTAAAATTATTTGAAACTGTTGAACTGAAATACTGCTTTACAAATTGTGTAGAAGGAAGAAAAGTTTATATCTGCAATAAAGTAGGACCATCTTATTTTGGCTGATGCCTATTATGAATTGGCTCCAAATCAAAATAAATTTAGCTTTGAAATATGTTATTATGCATCATCATTAATATTTCCTATGCATTTAAATACTTATGAAGCAGTATACAGAAGATATGGATCAGAAATCTCCAGGAAACAAAGGATCATTGGTTTATGCAGGAATTAAATCAATTGTAAAATCATCTTTGGGTAAGAAGATTCTGTATTTTATTTTCTAAAGTATAATTTTTGTACTCTTATTTTTCTCCCTTGATCCCCATCATTTAGTTACTTCAGAATAATGTGCATAAATTTTTTTGTTTTGTTTTGGGGGGTTTCTGGTTAGATATTTTAGTGAATTGTTAAATGTGTTTTTTATATCCAGAATTCTTTTTCAGGGGGAGTCTTGGTTCATTCTAATCTATTCATTTATTCACTGTTATTTTTTTTGAAGACCCACTGTGAGAGGTTTTACATTAGATGATTTATAGGATCCTGGTTGTTTGGATTTTATCACAGTATTTTGCTTTTATAAAAGCTAAATAAAAAGACATAGTTGAAGGAGGTCTCTTTATTGTGCTGCCCAGTTGCTTTTACTTCGCTATTTTATTTTTTATTTTTTTTTTTAAGATTTTATTTATTTATTCAACAGAGAGAGAGATCACAAGTAGGCAGAGAGGCAGGCAGAGAGGAGGAGGCAGGCTCCCTGCGAAGCAGAGAGCCTGATGCGGGCCTGGATCCCAGGACCCTGGGATCATGACCTGAGCCGAAGGCAGAGGCTTTAACCCACTGAGCCACTCAGGCGCCCTTACTTCGCTATTTAAAGGCAAGGTTTGGGTAACTATGTCATGAAGTGTGGCCTTACCTGAAGGAGCCTTGCCTGAAAGAGTCCTGGATGATTAAATGAATGTATGGGTCAGTGCAGGGTTGAACTCGATCAACTACTTAAGAATAAAGATGACAAAAGAACCAAACTTACTTTTTCACTGAACAGTTATTCTTACTGATTTTATTGGAATGGAATTGTGCATTATACTATAATCCTTTCCCCAGTCTATGATTCAGTCTAGCTTTTGATAGCATTCAAATCTGGGCCCAAGTCAAACGGCTAGAAAAGTAGTTTATATTTAGTCAAAGTGGTAGTTCAAGTAATAAATTCAGCTTGGTCTTTAATAGGATTTTCATAAATACTATACAAGTAATACAAAATACAAAAAATGCTAATTTTAATAAGAATAGGTTAGGCATTTCAATTAAACTATTATATTATTTAAAAAAATTTAAAGGACTTTTGCATTACTTTGTTCCACATTACTGAAGATGCAGTAGACACTATTTGATTGATTTCATTTTGGTATTTTCTCACTAACTCTCCACCCAAAAAGTAAATTTTATTACATATAAGTTTATTAGAAATAATAAATTTCTAATTGGGTCCAATTAGAAATTTCCATTTTTGTTAATATAAGTAAAAGGGCAGATATACTATCATACCCCTGTAAATGAGCCTGCTTACGACTTTAGAACCGCCACTGCAAAGATTTAAACACTGAGTTTATAGAATTTTTAGTATTTTTCCTATATAGGAGGTCAGGCTACATTGCATTCTCAGTTTTTCTGAGGTTTATTACTGTTTTTGTTGTATTTTGATATATTTAGGGGAAAACCTACAAAGTGCCTCTGAGGAAAAGCAAGAGGAAAAAGACTATATTTATATTTTTGTTGCAATAGAGAGAAACTGAATGTCTTGACTTAAGAGTAGTCTTTACCCAGATTAAAAAACTACATTAGAAAGATTTCCTCAGGGCGCCTGGGTGGCTCAGTGGGTTAAAGCCTCTGCTTTGGGCTCAGGTCATGATCTCAGGGTCCTGGGATCGAGGCCCGCATCGGGCTCTCTGCTCAGCGGGGAGCCTGCTTCCCCCTCTCTCTCTCTCTCTGCCTGCCTCTCTGCCTCCTTGTGATCTCTCTCCCTCTGTGAAATAAATAAAATCTTTAAAAAAAAAAAAAAAAAAAGAAAGATTTCCTCATTCCTAGACTTTCAGCTTTTTGTTTGTTTTGGTTTCAATATTTTTGTTTCTACAGCCCCAAAGTGAAAAGTAGAGAAATAACTGTCAAAGATGGCACTTGTGGCCTTCAGTTTATTATCTGGCCATTCTTCTTTCTCTAATTGTATCTCTTATGATTCAACACATAGTCAACTCATTGAGCCATCTTGCTCACTGTATTAGAGCACACGGTGAAATTTTTAATTTTGGTGATAAATAATATGTACTGAGTGCTTACTGTGACATCATGCTAGTTGCTTTCCCCATGTTACATTATTTAATTCTTACAATTACAATATGAGGTAAATTTATTTATTCAGCCAATATTTATTATTTGCTTATTATGTGCTAAGAATTGTCCTTGGAATAATAAGATATAACCGTCAACAATCTAAGTCTCTTCCCTTATAGAGACTGAACAAGGTAGATATTACCCATGTTCTTGTGAGGTTTACATTCTAGTTCAGAATATGGACAAGTAACTAGGCAATTTACCTTGAGGAAGAACAAACAATTATTTATAGAAGAATCCTTATCTGGGTGTAAGGATTAAAGAGGGTTCCCTGGAAGAGGTAAAAGCAAAGGCAAGGAAGGTCCAGACAGGGAGCAGCATATGCAATTAGCCCAGAGGAGAGGGAGCATAGCACATTTTAGTATTGCTGGAACAGAGTGTGAGAAAGGAAATGAGGGAAGAATGGAGATTAGAAAGGTAAGCAGTGAGGTAAGTAACTCAGGACTTAGAAATCATGGTAAGAATTTAGGGAGATTTATCATCCTGTAACAAAGGGAAACCAAGGAAAGATTTTGAAGAGTTTTGACAGAATTAGATTTGTGTTTTAGAGCTGTTGCTGTGTGTGGAATGAATTGGAGAGAATCAGACAGGGACCTCAGATAAAAGCCACAGTAATTCAGGGCACCTGGCTTGCTCAGTCAGTTAAGTGTCTGCCTTCCGCACAGGTGGTGATCTTGGGGTCCTGGGATCAAGCCCCTACTCAGGCTCCTTGGTCAGTGGTGAGTCTGCTTCTCCCTCTCCCTTTCCCTGTGCGCTTGAGTGTCTCTCTCTCTCGCAAACGAATAAATAAAATATTTTACAAATAAAAGCCACAGTAATCAGGCAAGACATGAGGGTGTTCCTACCAAGGTTAGTGGCAGAGGAGCTAGAAAAATGTGGATAAATTCGAGTGCGACAAAATTTAATGATCAAATACAGGAGATGGAGGGGAAGGAAAAGTGAAAAATAGCACACACATATATATTGGTTAGGAAACTGGGTTAATACCAGTACTATTAATTACATAGGGTTAACATAGGAAGAGGGCATTTGAGAAGAAGAAAAGTTTGTTTTGGAGAACGTTGAATTTGAGATACCTAGGTGGAGATGTGCAGTAGGCCAGAAGTTTAGAGTAGGTTGAAGAAGTAAAGTCATCCATTTTAAATAATTCTTCCAAGAAATTTGACTAAATGAAGGAGGACAAAGATATAGTAAAAACAGCGAGTGAATCTGGAGTCATTGGAAAGAAGGTTTTTGTGTTTCGTTGCTTCTGTTTTTAACATGGGATTGATTTAAGCAAGCTGAAATGCTGATGTGAGGAAGCCCATACAAAGAGGTCGAAGATGCGGAGAGAGAGGAAAATTCCTAGGAATATGTGAGAATGGGATCCAGAGCACAGGTGAGAAGACTAGCATTAAATAGGAGGGTGTGTACTCTCTCCGTATCAGCCAGAGGGGAAGGGGAAAGGTATGCAGGTTGTATAAGGTTCAGTGACCAGAGGCTGAGGAGCTTCCCCCAACGGCTCCTCTTTTCTAAATGTAGTGTGTTTGCTTATTGAGAAGGAACAAGAAGGCTATAATGAGAAGACACTGAGAAGAGGGCCAGAGTTGGCTTGAGAAACATGGGAGGATTGTGGGGCACTGTTGTTTTACTAGAAGATAAAATAAAGGGCAGTGGACTGAGAAAATTAGGATACTGGCAAGAGAATGATTCATGTGTTGATCTTTGGAAGGGAAGTGACAGAAGACTGATAAATAAAAATAAAAATATGAGTGACTAAGAGATTGTGAGTTTGAAAAATTTAGAAGTGAGATTTCTGGAAGGCTATGAGGTTGTGGCAAGAAAGTGGTTCTTTTGAAGGAAGAACAATTTGGAATATGTCTATGAAAGGAGTGGGTGAAGTCTTGGAGGTATGAACCACTGGAGATAAGGAAGCAAAGGAACAGAGAGGTTGTTTATTGGGTGGACCAAGTGTTGAAATCAACCGAGTGTTGAAGATGAGAATGCATGCTCTAAGGGAACATCTTGTACAATCTTGTGGAGTGTTCATAATGTTAATAATTATAGTTCTTTCCTTTTAGGATGACAGAAAATTGCATAGTAAATGTTGGTCAGCCTTCCATCCAGTATGATGAAAATATTTTTATACTTTAGGGGTAAATTCTGATCTAGAGAACTTGTCTATTCAGACCTACTTTAATGGACAGAATAGGTAGGGCTGAATGTTTTTAACAACAAAATGTCTTTACAAACACTGGATAATTTTACTGCTTTGTTATATAGATGTAAAAATCCAACAAATTAATATCTACAAATACCATAGTGTCTGATTGCTTGGTGTAGTATTTGAAACCAATTTTTAAAAAATGTTTTTTAATGTCTCAGTGAAGTTTCTCTCATACCCATCAATAAAATGTCAATTCTATTATTTATGTATAGTATAATCTCAAATTTAAGGGATACAGTTTTGTCACTTTAGTATTGCATAACATGCATAAATAGATTTTAATTTTTTTCAGAGGTAGTTAAAATCATGTATTTTAAAATTCCTACCTGTTAAAAATAATGACTATACACTTAGAAATGCACAATATCATGTTGCTTATTTGATAACTCTAATTAACCTGTCATACTGTTATCAAGCTGTAAGAAGGCCTCTGGACAACCAAAATACATGACACAATATCCAGGCATTTGACTTAGAGGATATTTTTCCACCTCTTAGTAGTGAACTCTTCGGAGTCATATGTATTGATCTTTATTCCATGATATACTTTCTGTAATATAAAAACTCTAAGAAACTGGAATCTTATTAAACCATGAGGAATTGTTTGGAAAATGCTGTTTTTTGTTCAGCTGTTTAAAATTTTTTTTTTTACCATTTAATATCCTCAGCACTGAATCCAAGATTTATAGGAGAGATACGAAAATAAATACCTTATGGTACATTGACAGCCTGTTCTACTTGACATGTAATACGTTCATTCTATCTAAATTTAAATTTGTTATTCAGAAAAGTAATGTTGTATTTAATTTTTAGCATACATGTTTTAATCGTTATTCAAAATTTTCTGATAGTTGTTAAAATTTCACTTTCATAAGCTAAAAGTAATTTGTCTTGACTAATTTTCCTCATGGTTGCAAACAGAGCATTATACTTGCTCTTTTCAAAGGGCAGGTGGTTCTCTTAAGGAAAGAAAACTTTTCAGAAGTCTCCTGACTCCTTGACCTAAATGATAAATGACAACAGTTTCCAACAGTAAGGTTAAAAATAAGTACTTTCAAGTGTAATTATTTTAACTGTTTATTAAATTTCCAGAATTTTACAAATAACTCATCTTGAAATTTTTTTCACAAAGCAGTGATATATAGCTTAAAAAATGTCCTAACATGAATAATACTGTAGGATTTTGCCACAGCCTAACATCATATAATGAAACAAGTTATTTAAAAGTGTGAATTACGTTTGGTGAGTTTAGACTTTGGCTATGTACTAATTTTACTCTACCCATGTATTTAGAATAAATGGACTTTAAGAAATAATGTTTCACATTATTTATATATGTATACATTTGATTTGTCAGTGACACCTGATTCAATTGGGTTTTTTTTAAAGATTTTATTTAGAGAGGGAGAGAGAGAGCATGCACGTGGTGGGGTGGGCAGAGGGAGAGAGAAGCTCAAGCAGACTCCATGCTAAGTGTGGAGCCCGAAGCCCAGCTGGATCTCCCAACCCTGACATCATGACCTGAGCTGAAATCAAGAGTTGGATGCTTAATTGAGCTACCCAGGTGCCCTCCGATTCAGTTTTTAATATTTTCTCAATTTTCCTTGTGTTCATTTGTTTAATGCCTTGATCAGATGAGTAGAAAGTCAACTTTGGACAGTATATTAGTTTTATATTATGCATTTATTATCATCATTTCCATGGTCTAGAGTCTTGGCCTACCTTCACTGGGTCCTTTGCTCGGGGTCTCACATTGCTAAAATGAAGATGTGAGCACTCTTTTCAGCTCATATGGTTGTTGACAGAATTGGTTCTTTGAGTTGTGGGACAGAAGTATCCTTGCTGCCTGTCACCAGAGGCTGCCCTCAGCTTCTAGAGACTACCCACACTTCCTTGCCACATAGCTTTCTCACAACAAAGCAGCTTTTACTTCCAGTCCAACTGGAGAGTCTCATTTCCTCCAGACTCTTTTAAAGGTGTTACCTGGTTATGTCAGGCCCACACAGTATAATTTCCCTTTGATTAAGTAAGAGACAATGGAATAACAACCTTAATTATATCTGCAAAATGTTTTCACTTGTACTATCTTGTGTTATTTAGAAGCAAGTCACAGGTTTCACGTGTACTCAAGGGGAACGAGATTATGCAAGGGTGTGGTTATTAGGGGGCAAGAATCATGGAGCCCACTTTACAATTCTGCCTACCATAGACAAGTTGAATTACTTCTTAAAACTTATTTATTATTGATCTAGTTATTTATAAAGGTATAATTACTGCATTATATATAAGTAAATAAACATAGAATTACTGTAAGTTACCCCTAATCAGAGATATTTGTAATGTTGGACATTCTTGCTGCCTAATTCATAATTTAGTTTATTCTGAAAATCCTTTTTGTTAAAAAACAACACATAATTCTACAATGACAGTTTTGATGGTAAAACTTTAGAGAACATTTAGGAATTTGAGTTGCAATTAAGAGTCAAGTTTTATCTTTGTTTTACCATAATTTAGTACTATTAGGATCATTTTGCATGATCGCAATCTAATGCTGGATGAATTAGATTCCTTATGAAAAGAGAATGGGGTGGGTGGCTGTGTGGCTCAGTTGGTTGGGCAGCTGCTTGCAGCTCAGGTCATGATCCTGGAGTTCTGGGATTGAGTCCCGCATTGGGCTCCCTGCTCAGCGGGGAGTCTGCTTCTCCCTCTGACCTCTCTCCTCTCGTGCATTCTCTCTTATTCTCTCTCTCTCTCAAATAAATAAGTAAAATCTTAAAAAAAATTTAAAAAAAAGAGAATGAGAATATGTCTTTTGACTTAGCAAAGAGGAAGAAACCTTAAATTATTGCCATTGTATTTTAGCTTTAGTATTTAAACTTTTGAAGTACTTTTATATTTCTCATTTTTTCATATATATGCATACAAAGAGAAAATGGAAAATGGAGAGAGTGTATTGGATCTTAAGCACTGGGGATAACCTTTCAAATAGAAACAAGATGCCTGCCCTTTGGAGCACATGTTCTAGCAGGAGAAGAGATAAGTCTGAAAATTAATAAAACAGGGGAGCTTACATTAGATCTAAAGGAAATAGAGGTAACGGTTTCACATCAGATAGCAACAGGTGACACTCTTAGATTAGGTGGTCAGGGGGGTGTCTCCGAAGCAGGGAGTCAAACTTTTATTGTTATCAAACATTAATTGTTCTTCCTGTAGCTCTTTTTGATACTCAAGGAACTGTTCAACTTAACAACATGTAAAGTATGTTTTGTTTGTGGCATATTTTACACTTATGCTGTCATGAATTTCTAGTTAAGAAGTCAAATATCCAAAGTATGATGTTGAAGTAATCCATGTAAAACTGACTTATGTTCTAAATATATTTCAAAAAAAAATAATAAAGCAACTAATATAAAAATACTTCTCGTTTTAGGAATGGTGGAAAGCAGCAGACATAATTGGAGCGGTTTGGATAAGCAAAGTGATATTCAGAATTTAAATGAAGAGAGAATCTTAGCTTTACAGCTTTGTGGGTGGATAAAGAAAGGAACGGACGTAGATGTAGGGCCATTTTTGAATTCCCTTGTACAAGAAGGGGAGTGGGAGAGAGCTGCTGCTGTGGCATTGTTCAACTTGGATATTCGACGAGCAATCCAAATCCTGAATGAAGGGGCATCTTCAGAAAAAGGTATCCGGTTGTAGTCTAAGATCATCATAGTTCGTAGAATCCCTTAAAGAAAAGATGCTGATAACTTTCAAATATTTAGTCAATATATTTGTGTAAACTTTTTTGAAAGAGAACACAGAACTGTACCTACGAAAGTATTAGCCCATCCCTTTTGTTTGTGCCTTGGTTTATGTCTAAACATAATGTGTGTAAAGACAAAGTGTGTCTTAAGTTCTAATAATATTACCGCTAATGCTCAGATGCATCCATTTTTAATGCTTTTCCTTTAAAAGACATTCACATTTTTAAAAAATGTATTTTCTTGAAAATTAGGACTAGTTCAGTTTGCAAGCATTCTTTTGTTTGTTTGGAAGCATTCTTTTGGCAAACATTTGGGAGTATTTTTACTTCATGTTTTGGATGGTTATTGGTTGGTTTTTAGGAAATTCTAAATGACACTTTTAGTTAAACTGATAGTATTATAAAAATCATACTTTGAGCTGCAGAAATGCTTCTGCTTGAGTCAGCTGATTTAAAGTTTCCATTTAATATGATTTTAAAAGGAAGAAACAATGAAATGTGTTAAAGTTTTTACTCTGACATTTTGCAAGAGAATACTTAGGCAGATTCAATCCAGATATTCAGTTTTTTTTTTCTTATTAGGAATATTTCACTTGAAATAACTAAGATGTACATAGGTATTGATTTTTAATACTCCTAACAATTATTTCTGGTATTCAGAATGCTTAATTCTTACTGGTCCATTTTGAAACCATTACATTTCTGTTGTACCATAGAGAAAGACATGAAATTAACTGTAACGTATTTTCTTGCAGTAAAAAAGTTGAAAAAGCTAATGTTTTGCCCAGATTGGCCTCTTTTCTTTCACTTTTGCTCTAATGTAAGTCTTCCATTTGAGGGTACAATAGAAGATAATGTGGTGATGGAAAAAGAATTTGATATTAAAAGCCATTTCTAATTATAATTTTGCTATGACCTGGGAGCATGATACTTCCCTGTCATGTTTACCTGGAAAATTTGGTGTTAAATTTGAACACCTATACTGTCAGTAGGGGACAAGTATCTTTCCAGTAGATTTCAGTAACTTTAAGGACTAAACAGAAGATTTCCCTGAATCAAATGTTCCTTCCACTTGGACATAAATTCTTTTGAGCAGGAGTTAGGAAGATATTCCTTTGTTGTGGTGGTGGTTGTGGTTGTTAATCTTAACAGACTTTAAATCCAATTTAATAGAATAGGCAGAGGAAGCAAGCACAAAGCAACTTGGGGAAAGTGTTTATAGAAATGAAGAACAAGGTTATTTAATAACATAAAGTGGGAAATGCTGTTTTATTTGGAAAAGAAGCAAAATGATTAGGATCCAGGAAAAGAATAAGAAAACTGCTATAATAAATGTACAAAATACTTAAGAGTAAAAGTTAAAAGTGAATTTAGTTTTTTCTCGAAGGTAAACTTAGTTAAAAGGCTAGCCAGTTTAGCACCTTATCAGTGACTATAAACTGCTAAGAACTAATGTTTAAAAAACTTGATAACAGATACTTTATTGCAAATGTGTCCAAATACAGTGCTCTGGTAATGCTGATAGTTAATTTTGTCCTAGAAAAATTAGAAGTGTTAAACTATTATAAGAATGCTGAAATACTGGTTTTCAGAACATATGCTTAAGTATGAGCATTACATACTTAGGAATAGGAAAACAAAATAATTTGAAAATTATAGCACTGAGGTATGGTAATATTTACTGTCAATGCTTTGAAATATGTTGACATAAATGAACTTATTAAGGCTGACAATGATTCTGGTAGTATGGCACCACTCCTCTTCATTTAGGCCCTAAACAATAACTGTATAGGAACTGCCTGGAATGAGAACTTGGAAATTTAAAGATATGCTTGTCTTGCACAGGGTTAGCAATATGGACCAAAGTTTTATAAGAATGGAAATTTTTGCTTCTGGTCCTTGCCAAATTTTCCAATCTGGATCAAAACGCTTAATTCTAGTGGGCTTATTTTTCTGTAGGTAAACATCACCCTCTGATCTTTGTTTATGGTTTAAGAACTGGAAGAGGAGGTGTTCAGCTTTTGCTCACTTTGATCAGCTGACTCTTTTTAATGTGCAGGTGATCTGAATCTCAATGTTGTAGCAATGGCTTTATCAGGATATACAGATGAGAAAAACTCCCTTTGGAGAGAAATGTGCAGCACTCTACGACTACAGTTAAATAACCCATATCTGTGTGTCATGTTTGCATTTCTGACAAGTGAGACAGGATCTTATGATGGAGTATTGGTAAGCTAATTTCTGTTTGAGAAGACTCCTTTTAAGTTAGGAGTTTTTATCTAACCTTGTTAAAATTTTCAAGTGCCCATTGCATAAAATACTGTTATATTTTTATGTATCTTGTATTATTTAAAATAAAGTATCTTAAGTATTTTTGAGCAGCTCTTCTTAAATGTCATTTTACAGTTAGCTGATAATCTTGATTTTTTAAAAAAATTTTAGCAATATAATTTACAGACAGAGAGGGCTTAGAGTTTATCCTTCAGCTTAAGAGCAGCTCTAGAATTCTACAACTACATAAATGTAAGTTTTATATTGAACTGTAATTTTTTAAAAGTGCATTTTTTGTTTTAGTTAAGTAAACAAAAACATGGTCAATTATGATCAGAATGACTATATATCTTGTCCAAGTTAGTATTTGTATTCTCAGACATGTACCAGTTTGGAAGATACATGATCACACTTAGTGAACTATTTCATTTTTCCATTATTTGGTCTTTCATTGCTTTATCTCTCCTGCTTTAATCACCTGTAAGCAGATCACCAAATAGATTCTTTATCACAAAGTGGGGAAAGGAAGAATGAAATGAGATGTGCTTGTAAGTTTCAGGTATTGGGTTTTAAGCTTCACATTAGTACTACAACTTTCTTTGCATTGTTGGACCTCTTTCTACCACTGAGAAGAGCTTTCTAACATGAAATTTATTTGTGTTTGCCATTATAGTGCTTCATATAAAAGACACATTGCTTGAATAATTGATTTAAGTGTCAGTCCCTAAGAATTTATAAAAACATGTATTTTATTGAGATATCTTAATGATTTTAATAAATGTTGTTAGTGTCCATTTTGATAATTCCTTAGTTTATATATTTTGCCCATTACTTTTAATAAATGAACTGTTGAACTTTCTAACCACTTCAGATTAATAACCAAGAGTATGTTGGGTTTTTTGTTTCTTTTTACTGTTATTACTCTTTTTGTTAAATGGAAAACTTTAAGTGTTACATTTTAAGGAAATAATATAATATTTTCAGGAAGTAGTAAAGTATGGTGAAGAATAGAAAAAGTGGATTGTTCAAATTTTAAATTGATAGAGAAGTATTCTTTAAATATTAAATTTCTGTGTTTTAAATGACCTAATATAAATATCTTCATTTTCTTATACCTAAATTTGGGTTATTAGGTAAGGTATATCTTAACCTTCAATAGGAAGTTCATATTTCCAAACTGTCTTGAGAGTATACCTGATTATATTTTGTGTATATAACTATAATTAACATATCCTTTGTTAAAAATTGTTAAGTCGTAGTAATCTAATGAAAAGTACCCAATTGGGAAATCAGAAGATGAAGATCTGAGTCCTTGCTCCGTTTAGTTACTTCAGCTGGCCAGTTAACATTTTGGGTTTTAGTTTTCTGAGCTATAAAATGGGACGGCTAATATTTATAACACTTTCCCCATCAAACTAGTAACACCTCTGCCTGAATCTAAAGAGTTAAATCAGCTTGGACCAAACATGTTCCCTCTTAAGGGCAGAACCATATTTTATAATTGAGAAAACATGCTAGGGTAGATACCAACTGAAGTGATCTTATCTTTAAAATAGGAAAACTATTTCATAGAATGACTTAAGTGGAAATAGGATCTTTTTTCCACCTTTAGACGGTTGATTACTTACCACAAAATTAATTACCTTTCTACATTTATAGAAATTCAAAATAGTGTTTTACAATATTGAAAGATATACAGAAATTTAAACATTCGAAAATTTTGTCACAAACCACCTTTATAACTGTATTTTACTATGGCCACAAAAGTGTGTCTATAAAGGTATATTTTTAAACTTTCTATTTAGAGACATGTGTTGATAGTCTTTCCAAGTTCTGTATTGGTATGTTCACACTGATATATTCACTGTGAATATATATATATATTCACAGATTTCCTAGATTTGTTGATTAACTTAGCATCCCAGAAAAGATTTTCTCAGTTTCCTCAAAATTAATTTATATGATGGAAGAATTACATGGCATCTAAATCTGTTGAACCATATATCACTGCTTGTATTTTATGTTGCAGTCATATAAGACTGAACTGGAATGTTTTTAAACTGAATTGGTCAGTATTTAAGATATAAATTTTTACTTTGCAAGAACAATAACCTGAGCACTGAGTTTCTAGAGGGATACATTAAGAAAGGCATCTTAGGCAATCAGTGGCTCTGCCAGTATATACACAATAATGTACTAATACTTTTGAATTGCATATAAAATTGCATATTAAGTATTTAAAATAGTCTGCAAGAATTTAAAACTCATAACGTCTACAAGTAATTTCTTGCTCTTCTTTTCAGTATGAAAACAAAGTTGCCGTACGTGACAGAGTGGCATTTGCTTGTAAATTCCTTAGCGATAGTCAGGTAAAAACTAATTTAATTCTGTATTTGAAGTAATTATTATTTACTTTTATTGGATTAAGAAGTGAATCTTTATGTGAAAATATGTGTATGTAACATATATAAATTCTTCTAAAAAATACATAATTTGTTAGATCAAGATACTATAGACGTGTGTATCATAACCAAAATTATTTGTTTAAGAATCCTGACTTAATATTTTAGTTTATTTCTGCTTTTGGTGTACAGATAAAGACACTGAACTCACCCCTTTGGGACGCTATGAAAGAATTCCTTCATTTCTTAATACAATAAAAGTATTGAATGCATATTCTGTGTGTCTAGTGAGAAAGGAATGCCCATAAACAACCAGTAATACAAGGTGCTAAGTGCTATAATAATGAGGTAGTGCTGGGGGAACATAGAGGACTCTTGGCTAGAGGTTGGGATGGGATGAAGTCAGAGACCTTACCAAGAGAGGATTATTTTTGATAATCTTCAAGTTCCCTTTCGTCTTAGATTCTGTGATTCTCTTATAGCAAGAACTTTGCAGAATACTGAGGGACAGTTCTTTTTAAATTTAAATAGCTAACTCTCTATACTTCTTTTATAGAATAATTATTAAAACATAAATGCCTTTTTAAAAAAATTTTAAATAATCACGGATGCTGCATGGTAATTTATGATAGATACAGACTTCTTAAGAGACCATGTCTAAATATTCGCAAGGGCTTTGTTTTAAAATGTTTTCCATAAAAATAAAACTGTTTCTAAAGTACAAGTTTTGAAGTACAAAGTATATAGTGAAACAGATTGTTTCAGAAAAAATCACTTTGAATTTTCTAGTTAAATAGATATATTGAAAAGTTGACCAACGAAATGAAAGAGGCTGGAAATTTGGAAGGAATACTGCTTACAGGCCTTACTAGAGATGGAGTGGACTTAATGGAGAGTTATGTCGATAGAACTGGAGACGTCCAAACAGCAAGCTACTGCATGTTGCAGGTTAGTGCAGTGTGGCACCAACTTAAAGAAAAACAGTGGTTAACCACCTTCTTCCTTCATTGAGTGGATATGTCTTTTGCTTGCTTAGGATCTTTAGAAAGCATTTAATTTAATATTTTTAATTTAAATTTTAGGTGATTAACATACAGTGCAATATTGGTTTCTAGAGTTGAATTCTGTGATTCATCACTTACATACCACACCCAGTGCTCATCACAACAGATGCCCTCCTTAATACCCATCCCCTGTCTAGCCCATCCCCCACCCACTTCCCTCCATCAGCCCTCATTTTGTTCTCTATCTTTAAGAGTCTCTTACGGCTTGTTTCCCTCTCTCCTTTTTTTCTTTTCCCCCTTCCCATATGTTCATCTGTTTTCTTTCATAAATTCCCCATGTAAGTGAGATTATACGGCATTTGTCTTTCTCTGGCTGGCTTATTTCACTTAGCATAATACACCCTAGCTCCATCCATGTCATTGCAAATAGCAAGATTTCATTCTTTTTAATGGTTGAGTAATGCTCTTTTGTATATACCACATCTTCTTCATTCATCAGTCGATGGACATTTGGGCTTTCTCCATAGTTCAGCCATTGTGGAATTGCTGCTAGAGACATTGGGGTGCATGTGTCCCTTTGAATCTGTATTTTTGTATTCTTTGGGTAAATAACTAGTAGTGCAGTTGCTGGATCATCAGGTAGTTCTGTTTTTAACTTTTGGAGGGACCTCCATATTGTTCTCCAGAGTGGCCGTATTAGTTTGCATTCCCACCAACAGTACAAGAGGGTTCCCCTTTCTCCTCATCCTCACCAACACCTCTTATTTCTTGTGTTGCTAATTTCAGCCATCCTGACAGATATGAAATGGTATCTCATTGTGGTTTTGATTTGTACTTCCCTGATGCTGAGTGATGTTTAGCATCTTTTCATGTGTCTTTTAGCCATCTGGATTTTTTTTTTTTAAGTGTCTTCATGATTTCTGCCCATTTCTTAATTGGATTATTTGTTTTGGTGGGGGTTGAGTTTGTTAAGTTCTTTGTACATTTTGGATTAAACCCTTTAACTGATAAGGCATTGCAAGTATCTTCTCCCATTCCATAGGCTGCCTTTTAGTTTTGTTGATTGTTTCATTTGCTGCACAGAAATATTTATTTTGATGAAGTCCTAGTAGTGTATTTTTGCTTTTGTTTCCCTTGCCTAGGGAGACATGTCTAGTAAGAAGTTGCTGTGGATGAGGTCGGAGGTTTCTGCCCATGTTCTCCTCTAGGATTTTGATGATTTCCTGTCTCACATTTAGGTCTTTCATCCATTTTGAATTTTTTTCTTTGTGTATGGTATAAGAAAGTGGTCCAGTTTCATTCTTCTGTATGTTGCTGTCCAGTTTCCCAACACCATTTGTTGAAGAAATTGTCTTTCTCCATTGGATATTCTTTCCTGCTTTGTTGAAGATTAATTGATCATATAGTTGTGGGTTCATTTTCGGGTTTTCTCTTCTATTCCATTGATCTGTTGTCTGTTTTTGTGCCAGTACCATACTGTCTTGATGATTACAGCTTTGTAATGTAGTTTGAAATCTAGAATCATAATGCTTCCAGTTTTGTTTTTCTTTTTCAGAATTGCTTTGTCTATTAAGGGTCTTTTGTGGTTCCATACAAATTTTAGGATTGTTTGTTCTAGCTCTGTGAAAAATGCTGATAGTATTTTGATAGGAATTGCATTAAATGTATACATTGCTTTGGGTTAGAAGGCATTTAACTTCAACCTAATTAGTTGATCTGTAGCGGACTTCTACTTTATCATACTGTCCCTCAGCCTCCTGCATTGGGTTATCCAATTTTTCCTTTCATTTTGGGAAGTGTCATTGTCGAACTTATATAAAGCTCAAACAGAGTAGAGGAACCTCTCTCTAATTTGTCCAGTTCACAAAACTTCACCTTCTACAAAAGAAATTACCTTTCCCTGATCTGAAGTACAGTTTCACTTGAAGTGCAGAAAGCAAATTATATCACAACTCTCTTCACTCTCATTTTCCCTTTTTATGAGTTGGGGTAACCAGTTCATCAATTTACTCTCAGTTCTCACTGTCCAGCAGTTAAAAACAGATTTCTGGCAAAGGTTCCCTTCTTTACTTTTGAGAGAAATATAGTGAAAATTCAGCGCATTTCCCTGAGATTTCCTATAGCCCTCCAGCTAATCTTATCCTTTCTTGATGTCTTCTTTCTAACCCTGTCCTTTCATATGCTTGATAGCATGCTGTATACTGGGTAAACGTACTAAAATGCCCCCTCCGACCCTACTTTCTTATGCTCATATTACACATATATTAAACTATTTAATAGTGTTCCATAGGTATCTGAGGTTTTGTTCATTTTCTTTCCATCCTTTTTTCCCCTTCTTCAGATTGGTTAAATGCTGTTGATTTGTTCATTGACTCTTATGTCACATGATGTTAAGTTTTTCAGAAAATTCTTAATTTCAGCTATTGTACAATTTAGTTCTAGAATCTGGGTTTTTTTTTATAGTTTACATTGTTCACTCAGGTCCCTCTCTGCACACTGATTGAGCATATGTCTAATAGCTGCATTCAGGATTTTACCTGCTAACTCGAACATGGGGTATTTTAGGCTTAGTTTCTATGGACTGCCTTTTTTCCTTGACTTCGAACTATATTTACCTGTTTGTGTCTCGTAGTTTTTCATTTGAATGCTGGATATTGTGTATAGTACATTATAGAGATCTGGGTTCTTTTACCTTTTTCTTAAGAATGTGGAAGTTCAGTTACTTGCTGCTCACTTTGGTCTTAGGTTTTGTTACAGTGGATCTGTGGGAAGCCCAAGTTATTTCCTAAGCCTTTCCAATCTTAATCCCTGAACTGTTTTCCTCTGCAAATTTTGTGGAGCTTAATTTTAGGTTTATTTGGGGCAGATCTAGAGAAGATTTATCAAATATGAATTGACCAAATTGTTTCTGAGTTTATCCTTACTGCCATGGAAGGGGAAAGAGTGGGATATGAAGATTTCTCCTTTTTTCTGTGAATTTTCTTTTTAAACTAGGGATTATAGTCTGCTTTAGTACTTAGATCTGGCTAGTTGGTCATTATCAGGACTAGGAGAGATGTTTACTTTTTTAAGAAGTGAAATTATCCGCTAAGAGTTTTCCACATATTCTTTTAGCTGAATTTACCTCTGATAACAGAAGTGAATACCTAATTAATAGGTGAAAGATAAGCTCCTTCTGTTTTGATAGAATGTCTAAAGATAGATTGTCTATTAACTGTTACATTACAAGTTTCTTCCCTTTTTCCATAAGTAGGATACACTAAGTTCTCTCTAACATTTTACTTTTCTGTCTGGTTCCCCAAAACTGGGCTTCAAATTGAAGCCCATGGCATCATTGGAGGTTGAGACTTTCTCTACTTTCTTTATCATGTGAACTTAAGGAAGATACCCTGGACAGGACTAAAAGCATTCTATGAAAACTCAAAGCAAGCACAGGTGAAATGTGAAATGTCACAGCTGCCAGGGAAAATACAGCTTTAGGAAGAGTCTTACTGGCAAGAAATTGAAGTTCTTGTTGAGAAGAAATCTAAAGTAAGCTTAAGGTAAAGAAATTGTTGCTTTTCATTGTGGCCTAGGGACAGAAGAATGAAGAACGTTTTTGGTTTGGTTTTGGGGTTGTTTTTGTTTTTGTTTTTATTTTAATTTTTAAGGTAATGTATGTTTTAATTGAGGGCAAGAGAATAGACAGGTTTTAACTTTCAGATAAATATGTATACAAAAAGAGCATTTCCATTCACAATACGTGCTAGATACAAAGGTTGAGGCTCAGTATTGTTTTAAATGCGATGAAGTAATTTTGGTATGCACTTGTTAGATAGTAAACAGATTTTATGAATGCAGAGGTTTTAATTTTTGGGGACAAAGTATTCACATCACTTCTTATTTTATTCAAATAGGAAAGTGAATTGTTTATTCTTGGGTCCTTAATTTAAGTAAGGGATAGAGAATTACACTTTCCTAGCCAGGTATAATGATAATATGTATAGTACATATTTATGTCATTAGTAGAGGCCAGCTTAAAGTAAATTAGAGAAGCTTCCGTCAGTTATTTTATCTATATCCTCATTATGAACCAGCTTTTGGCAAAAAGGGAGCCTATTTTTTTTGTGTGACTCATACTCACATGTTACCTGGAATCCTCTGGCTTAGCCAGAAAATTTTTAAACAACTGTATTAATTCAAGTTTTCTTTTTAGGGTTCTCCTTTAGATGTTCTTAAAGATGAAAGAGTGCAGTACTGGATTGAGAATTATAGAAATTTATTAGATGCCTGGAGGTTTTGGCACAAACGAGCTGAGTTTGATATTCACAGGAGTAAGTTGGATCCCAGTTCTAAGCCTTTAGCACAGGTAAGTACATTGTTTTGGAGAGAATCAAATTGTAACATATGCTTAATGTAACCCAAAGAGAAGTGTTCACAGCATGTTATATTGGGTAAATTTGAGCTCAGTTTAATAAATTATTATTAGCTCATCCTTTTGGTTATATCGAATAGCTATTAATGTCTTTATCTCAGACTGCACTCCATCCTTGACCATCCTGTTTTTTTGGTCCTGCCACTCCTAACAATCATTTCAGTGGCTTGAGCTTTAGTCTGAGCTAGAGCAAACAACAGCAGGCCTAGAGGATCTTAGGCAAACCTAAATCAATCCGAGAACTCAGCTTTCCTAGTATATTCCAAGCCCTTTCCAAATCTAAACCATTATACTATCTTCTAAATTCCATTTATATGTTAAATTTCTCTGCATTACTTATGTGTAATAAGGCAGGATTTGGTTTTTTTTCTCTAACAGTATATACATATGTCTGTATGTCTAATTAAATATGAAAATTGTTTTCTTCTAATATTAGTTTAAAAAACATGAGCTCAGTTATCACATAAGACACATGACATGAGATCACTGTATCTAAATTTAGACATTAAATACCAAGCATATCCTCAATGTGAGCACTGGATGGTGCTGTTTTCTTATTTTAAAAAGTTGAGAAATCAACCTGATTTTTGTAAAATAGCATTACATGATAATATTTGTCATTAATCTGTATGTGTTTAAGAGCCCAGGAATTTATTGTAAAAGCAAAATGAACATTTTCTATTACTATTATTCTAAAATTCTAGCTATTTGACATTATAGGGTCCTTGACTGCTTTTTGTTTTAGGAAATGAGTATTTTCTTTACAAGAAAATTTTGTTGAGGAGATGAAATCATTGAACCTTGGATCAGAACTTACACTGGGTTATTTTGTAATGTTCCAGTATGAATTCTAAAATCTTTGTTATTTCTAAAATGTTGTTATCTAATGTTTCCAAGTTTTTCTGCAGATGTCAGTGTTATTAGAAAGGATATAACTAAGCAAAGGTAACAGAGAAAAAGTACTCAATGTCTCTGCTAAGTGAAAAGCCTGGATGAAAACTAGTCAGATTTAGCAGATAACAGATTATTTTATAATATAAAGTAAACCTTAAAAATTATTTAAGAGTAGTTTGTTAGGATCAAACTTTGAATTTTATTTATAAAGTTTGCAATTATACTTACTCCTCCTTTCATTTGTTGTATAGGTGTTTGTGAGTTGCAATTTTTGTGGCAAGTCGATCTCCTACAGCTGTTCAACTGTGCCTCATCAGGGCAGAGGTTTTAGCCAGTATGGTGTCAGTGGTTCACCAACAAAATCTAAAGTCACAAGTTGCCCTGGCTGTCGAAAACCCCTTCCTCGATGTGCACTTTGCCTCATTAATATGGGAACACCTGTTTCTAGCTGTCCTGGTATGACATAATTCTATAATACATTTTCTGAGCTGAAATTGTTCCTATATAATTGATTTAATGTTGTCAATAGAAGACATACAAGGTTGAGTTTATATTATTTCTGAGAACAGGCCACTTTGCTGGCTCAGATGTTTTATGTTTCTCGGAATTTGTAAAATCTATACATGAAAAGTAAAATCTGTGTTCATGATATCACAAGTAACCTCACAAATGATGGCCAACTTAAAGTTTGTGAAAAGAGCTTAAATATTAAGTAGTCCTATATTATGCTACTTTCTTATCACTTTTTCTAGGAGAAGATCCGTCAGATTTTTTGTTTAGAAGTCAGTTCACCCTCATTTATTAACAGATACTTTGTATGCATAAAGAGCTTTTGGTTTCTCAGAGCACTTGCACATTCTTTTTTAATCTTCAAAAATCTACCTGTGAAATACATAGAGAAAGTGTTCGTCTAGAAATCACATCCCTTTACTTCCAAGTTTTGGTGCTGCTTCTGCTATATTTGTCAGTTACTTAGTGAATATATGTATTTTTTTTTAATGGCTAGAAATATTAGGATTATTGTTTACTGCTTATGGTACATGTAGAAAAAAATTTTCAGAACAGTAGATAATTGAATATAATGTATCCAGTGCCTAGAAATATTTGAGCTATTTAACTTGAAAATTACACTATGGCAGAAATTTTAACTAAAAACATTTGGGTATTTAGTATACTTGTATAATCAAGAACTGGATATGGTGTGAGAATGCCTATTTTATTAGTTCTAGCTCTGTGACATTCAGTCTGTAACACTGAGAGTTACTTTAGCCCTCATTTATATAAGGTGTTCGACAGAGATTCTTTTTAGTTATGAAATTTTATGATTCTGTTCTGCAGTTGGTTCACGTCAATAGTTTGTTTTATTACATTAACATCTGTGAAAGAGGTTTGCTGGTATCATTGGGTGAATAATTATTTTTCAAGTTAGATGCCTTTTTTTAATAAAGGCAGTTTGTAATATTTTCAAATTTATATATTAGTTTTTATTTAAATTTTAATCAGGGATTTTCATTTTATATACTGCATGTTGATCACTCCTATGGTCCTGATACTAGAAATAGAAAATAATTTGGAATAAAAATCTACTACAGGGAAAGAACAAGGCACAAAACATTGAATAAATAAGTTATATATGAACTGGGATACATAAAAATAGTTGAATTCAATACATCTTCCAGACCATAAGTTCCAGGAAGCCATAATGGCTTGAGTGCTGTTCTTTTTTGCTAGATATTAACTTTTCAGTCTTTTTTTAGTTTTGAAATAGTTAAAAAAAAAAAGAGAAAACCAGTTTTCTAAAATTTGAAGAAAGAGCAAAACATTTCCGCCTCTCTGCTATGGAGACTGTTAATGAAAGAATAGTCAACACTCAGGTTTACAAAATGTTAACATTTTTTCATATTTGCTTCAGAAATTTTATTTGAAATATGCTTTAATAATAATTTTTTGTATATATGAATACTTGCTAAGATAAGACTGAAATGCTGAGATTAATCAAAGATCCTTGTGGAACTTATAGTGTAAAATGAACATAGATAAAGTAAGAAATGATATGTTTAAGAAAATAGTGGTCTAGAATCCCTTATCTGTCATCCCAAAATCTCTAAAAAGATCTGAAAATCCAAAGTGTTTTGTTTTTTAATTTGCAATAATCTCATATGATCAAAAACAACAAAAAACACCTGTTTAAAATTGACATGAGGCTATTAAGGTCTTTGATTACAGAATTTTGCCTCAGACTTTCCTAGAATTGTTATATTTGCTGATTATTTTTCTAAAATCCCACACATTCTGTATTCTGAAACATGTTTAGCTCCCTGAGGTGAATAAGGAATATTGTATAAAGAAAGTATTAGGAATTTTGAAAGAGGGAAACATTACTTCTTTTTGGAGGATATCTGGAAAACTTCAGAAAGAAGATGCTCTTTAAGCAGGTCCTTTAAAAAAGTTTGGGAATAAAGATTTTAGAGAAGCCTTTCTAGGTATAGACAAAGAATGAAAAGCATGAACTACGGTAGAGATTGGTGAATGTTAAGTACAGAGAGTGTATGGGAACAAGCAGTTGTATCTGTATGACAGGGGCCTAAGAAAGTAGACTATCAGGAAATAAATTTGTTAGGAAAATTAGAGAAACCTGAATATAATCTTTACAGGATTGCTGAGCTGAATTAATTACAAAATATAGTTATCCTTGAACAACATGAGGGTTAGTGGCACCAACCTCTGAATAGTCAAAAATCTAGGTATAACTCTTGACTCCTTCAAAATTTAACTACTAGTACTTTACTGTTGACTGGAAGCCTTACTAATAACATAAACAGTTGATTAAAATGTATTGTATGTTTTGTGTATTAGATACTGTATTCTTGTGGTAAAGTAAGCTAGGAAAATAAAATGTCAAGAAAATCATAAGGAAGAGAAAATATATTTACAGTACCTCACTGCAAAAAATCCACATGCAAGCAGATTCACACAGTTCAAACTCATGTTTTTCAAGGGTCAGCTGTAATAAGCATATTCTTTTTTGATATATAAAATCATAAGATTCTGAGTTCCAAAATAAGACAGGACCTAATAGAAATGAAATGCTAGCTCAAAGCAGTTTAAAGATTGAGGTGTGCAAACCCTCCTGATGCTTTGCAATTAGAGATGTCATCCATCCATCATGGTTCATGATCCAAATGGCCAGGATTTCCATAAGCTTATTTAACTGAGGGTTGCATATTTTTATACTCAATTGTGCTTTAAAGATTGGAACTCTATTGAAAATAATGTTTATAATTATAAGCCTTTATAATTATAGATATTTATAACTATAATGTTTGTTATAAACGTATCTAGCATTTTTAAATGTTATTTGTTCAGCAAGTATCTATTTAGCACCTATTGTTCTAAGTGCTAGGTATGGTACAGACAAAAATCCCTGCCCTTATAGAGCTTAATGTAAAGGAGTGATAACTTTTTTAGAGTTAGATTATATACTGGTTTCCTTCCTACTCTTAGTAGTAGTAGTAGTAGTAGGTAGTGACTACATGAAACCCTAGTTTCCCTCAACTGTCCTGTAGCACTTATCTTTGTAATTCAGTATGAATCTCTTAAAAGTTAAAACTACCTAAAATAAGAAAAAAAATGAAAGGTAAACTATTTGATCTTTTTTGAGTATAGTTGACACACAATGTTACATAAGTTTCAGGTGTACAACTTAGCGATTTGACAAGTTGATACATTGTGCCTTGTTCACCACAAGTGTATAACCACCATCTATCCTATTACATCACAATTACAGTATCATTGACTATATTCCTTATGCTCTGCCTTTTGTTACTTATTCTGTAATTGAAGGCCTGTATCTCCCTCTCCCCTTCATCCATTTTGCTTAACCCCCCACACCTTCTCTCCGGCAACCATCAGTCAGTTTGTTCTCTGTATTTATGGGTCTGACTTTACTTTTTGTCTTTTTTTTTTTTAATTCCATTTACGAATGGAATTGTATGGTATTTGTCCTTCTCAGTCTGACTTATTTCACTTAGCATGATACCCTCTAGGTCCATCCATGCTGTCTCAAATGACACGACCTCATCCTTTTTATGGCTTTGTAATATTACTTGTTTATGTATACCACATTTTCCTTATCCATTTGTCTATTGATGGAGACTTAGGTTGCTTCCATGTCGTGGCTATTGTAAATAATGCTGCAATAAACAGGGGTGCATATACCTTTTTGAGTTAGTGTTTTCATTTTCTCTGAGTAAATATCCAACATTGTAATTACTGGATCATACAGTCATTCTGTTTTTAATTTCTTGAGGAACCTTTATATTGTTTTCCACAGTGGCTGCTCCGTTTGCATTCCCAACACTTCACAAGAATTCCCTTTTCTCCATATCCTTGCCAGCACGTGTTGTTTCTTGTCTTTTTGATTCTAGCCATTCTGACGGGTCAGGTGATAGCTTATTGTGATTCTGACTTGCATTTCTGTGACGATTAGTGATATATATCTTTTCATGTGTCTGTGAGCCATTTGTATGTCTTGGGAAAAACATCTGTTCAGGTTCTCTGCCCATTTTTTAATAGGATTGTGTGTTTTCTGGTGTTTAGTTATGTAAGTTTTTTATATAATATTTTGGTTATTAACCCCTTATCAGATATATCATTTGCTTAAGTTATTTGATCTTTAAAAAAGCCTTTTTCATGTGGCAGTGAGGTAGACCTTAATATTTTTAGCTTCATCAGAGAAACATAAGGAGTAAACTGTCCTGGATCCGGTCTGTTTTCCGTGTATTAGAAGTTACAAAAACTAAGTGAAAATCACTGTGAATGAGTTATATACAGTATAAAATAGTACATCTTTAAAAGGTCTGTATTTTCTGTTTGTTTTCTTCCTCTTCCCTTTCATTATTAATCATTTTTATGAAGGTTGTAGTAAGAATTTCAGTGTACTTACATCTTAACCACCTATAAATCCTTTACTGTTATTAGCAAAAACAGATGGGTATTTATTTATTTATTTATTTATTTTTAAAGATTTTATTTATTCATTTGACACAGAGAGAGAGATTACAAGTAGGCAAAGAGGCAGGCAGAGAGAGGAGAGAGGAGGAAGCAGGCTCCCTGCTGAGCAGAGAGCCCGATGTGGGCTTCGATCCCAGGACCCTGGGATCATGACCTGAGCCGAAGGCAGCGGCTTTAACCCACTGAGCCACCCAGGCGCCCACAGATGGGTATTTAAAAAAAAAAACTATTTGTAAGACTATCCTTGTGGTCATTAAATTATGACCAGCAATGGTCTAGGTAAAATTTTGCACACAGCATCATGTGTTAATAGGTATACAACTGCTTAATTAAACTTAGTATTTTTACTTACTCATTTTTCTATTCTTATCCCTAATTACATATGATCTTAAAATATTTTAATTTGATTTGTTTTAGAACAAAAGAAAACATATTAAGATAGCCATAATAGAATGAGCATTTTTTGAGCACTAAAATTTATGTAAATATATATGTGAAGACATACACATATAAACACGCATGCATAATAATACATTTGTCTACAACTTTTTTTGTGAACTGTAACACAGATAGGAATATGTATATCAGGTACTATGATAAATCAAACATCAGCAAAGCCTCTGTCCTGATTAAGATAACAGTGGCTGTACCAGCACCTTTGCTCATTATTCCCTGCCTAGTACTATCTCTTTCCTCTTGGCCCAGAGGTAACTACTGCCCTAAATTGTGTGTTATTTGGTTCCTTGATTATCTGCATAGGTCTATCACATGTTTAGTTTTGTCTGTGTTTTAAATTCCATATGAATGAATCTTATGGCATATATCCTTTGGCTTACCTTTTTTTGCTCAACATTGTTTTTGGTTTTTTTTTACTTTCAATGATGCCGATGAATATAACTGTAGTTTATTCATATTTCATTAGAATTTGGTATTCCATTCAGGGCTGTAACACAGTTTTTTCCACTCTGCTATGGTTGTGAACACTTTGGTTGTTTCCAGGTTTTTAATATTATGAACAATGTTGTGGTGAACATTTCTGCATATGAATCCTTTTAGCATGTACAAAAGTTTCTCTAGTGTATGTACCTAGAAGTAGAATTACTAAATAACACCATTTGCTCATGTTTTCCTTTGGATTTTTATGTCTGTTCAAGGAGAGAGATTGGCCTGTAATCTGCCTTTCTCATATTATCTTTGTCTGCTTTTGTTATTAAAGCTATGCCAGCCTCAGGAAGTGCATTGGGGCATTTTCCCCAATGATTTTTGGAAGAGTTTATATAGATGAAAATTACCTGTTCCTTCAGGGTTGGTAGAACTCAACGATAAACTGGATGTGGTATTTTCTCTGTGGAAGATTTTAAACTGATTGTTTTTCTAAGGTTATTAATTCAGAGTGTTTCTTAGTAGATTTGATAATTTAAATTTTTCCATTTTTTATTTAAGGAAACTCCTGTTATCCAATGGTTTTTCAATCTAAACTAGATCATGGCATTGAAATTGCTATTTCAGTATGATGTATGATTTGTATTTTGACATAGTTTTAGAAATACCTTTTAAGAAGCTTTGAATAAAATATTTTGACAGTTAATGAAGTTAATTTTCTTTAACCCATAGGAGGATCCAAATCAGATGAAAAAGTAGACTTGAGCAAGGATAAAAAATTAGCTCAATTTAACAACTGGTTCACATGGTGTCACAATTGCAGGCATGGTGGACATGCTGGTCATATGCTTAGTTGGTTCAGGTAATCAGTACGTTTCTTCTTTAATAGGCTTGGAGTTAGAGGAGGTAGAGCAAATGGCCTTTTAAATAGTTCAGGTGTATATAGCCAAAGAATAAATTTCTTTTTTGCTGTCACTTGAGTTAACAAAGGTGGTGTCAACATTTCTGTTGTTAAATATCCTATATAACTTTAAACTATAAAATTAATACTTATATATAAGAAATAGTTTAAATGTTATATATGGGTTAAATGTGTGAATAGCATTATTTGGCGAGAGGATATGTTTAGTTTTTTTTTTTTTACAACTAGCCTAATATCCTATCATAGTATGTAATTGAAATTAGAAAATAATGGAGTATACATATGAAACAACTGTATCAGTTATCATCTAATTAAACTTCTTATATAATAACTAAGCATTTCATGCAATAGAGACTCAAGCTGTATTTAATTCTACTTTAAGTAGTGCCAGTGGTCCTTTACTCCTCATTGCTATAACTTTTACACCCAGTTTGTCATGTTGGCTTTAATTAAAACTCTGAACACATCTCTGTCACTTTCCTAACTGTAAATCACATAGCTTGTTATGTGTTTAAAAGGTAAAGCTATTCACTTTTCAGTAACTTTCTCTCCAATTCACATTCTCAGTCATTTTTTATTTAATTCTTTTCATGCTTTTTGTCTTTAGGTTTTAATTCCTGTGTTGTTTCAAATACCATTTTGAGCATTGCATTCTGTATAGAGATAGGTATATAGGTAAATGTATGTATGTATATGCTTAATTTAGATTTTTAACTGTTACTTGACCTATTTTTTTTAGGGACCATGCAGAATGTCCCGTTTCTGCATGCACATGTAAATGTATGCAGTTGGATACGACAGGAAATCTGGTACCTGCAGAGACTGTCCAGCCATAAAATGTTATCATCTAAAGAGAAACCTTCAAGTGTGGAGCTTTCTAATAGATGTCCTTCATAGCTCAAAAACGTACCTCAGAGCAAGTCACTCATGACTTTCCTGTAATGGGAAAATAAATCATTCTATCAAATCAGCAGTTTGATGTTTGAGTGATTTTGATGTGCTTCACAGAGACAAATGCTGCTGAAGTGAACATCAGCGTGTGGGCATGAATTCTGTTCAGTAGGTTGAAAAAGTTCATTTTGGAAGAGTTTTATAGGGTTTGTTGAAATTATGAACACTATGCAAGCAGAGTTTCTGGAATAACCAGGAACAGACCTTGAACCTGTATCTTCTGAGCTGAAATTGGCTATCTTTTCAGTAAAATCTGTATGTCTTTTAAAATAGAATAAAATGACCAATTTTTTACCTTTAGAATTGGAGCACCCTTACCTCACACTGGAATAAATTTCATCAAGGTATGGTCGGTTTATATTTCTTAAGGAGTCTTTTTGTTCATATACTTTCATTTCAAGATAAGAAATCTTTTGGCACAGATCATTATTGTCTTCCTAAGAGAAGCCAAAATGGATAATATATCTTAATACTTCTTCTATTCTGAGGAGAAAAATATGTTTCATTTCAAGGAAACATATTACAGAATTTTCAGTTTTTCAGCCTTTTGTTTTCCAGTGTCCTCATTTGTCTTCAAAGCTTTCTCTCCCTATTAATTCATCATCTTATGCTCATCATCTCAGATCATCTTCCTGAACACAAAGCCTATACAAGATGATAGGTGACTAACCATTCAGCTGAACCTGCATCTGTATGTCCTACTGTCAGATTCCCTCCTAGTTTGGAATACTCTGTTTTCAAAGGTAACCTGGGAGATTTGGGGGAGAACAGTGTCACTTTGGAGACAGTTATGCTTTAAATGTAAGTTTCTAAAATTAAGTATATTTGGGCCAATTCAGGAACTTTATTTAAAAATAAAGTTTCATTCTTTTCCCTTTTCACAGCTAAATAGGAGAGAAATACAAAGGATTTGTGGCATGCTTCTTTGTTACCTGACATATACAGAGTATTGAACTGAATTTCATAGTTGAAGTTGTATTCATAGATAAAATAAAAGTACGCATAAAAATTATTGTATAGATTTTGGAAAAAGAAATATCTTAAGCTAAAGAATTTTAAGAGCTTTCATGTTATCAATTTTACTTGGTGGAATTAACATCAATTACATTAGTTTGAGGTATGACCTAAATACAGAAATGGATTCAATTTATTTTTACTTTGAGATCTGATGCAAAAATCCCTTTTCAGGGAAAACATTGTATATGTATCTGTTGCATATCTACTGTAAACATCTCACCTAGATGGGCATCTTTTAAGTTAATTTGGAATGGTTAGAATTTTTTTTTTTTTTTTACAAAGATTGCTATAAAGGGGACTTTCTCCAGTTTTCTCTTAAGCGAATTTTCCTGACTCCATTTTACTAAAATAGAACCTTTATCTTTACCTTTAAAATTGCTTCAACAGTGTTCCTTTCAAATTTTCTGTGTCCTAAATATGAAAACTCAGCTTTAAGTAATGTCAGACTATCATATAATACATTTTCATTCCTCCTTATCTAAAGTCTGATAAAATAATTGAATTGATATTTATAATAGGGTTATATCTAAAATATTTATAATTTTGGGAAATATAATATAATAAAAACAAAGTCTAGAATATAAATAATCTGCTTGTTTGTAGGCATAAAGGGTGACATTTTTAAGATTGTTTATGCCTGTGTGTTAGCCTCCTGATATTTTCTCTGAAGCCCAAATAGTCATATGTCTGTTTTATTTGTTTCACATTTCAGTGTATATGGACCATGAAAATAGACTCAAATTATTTTTCCATTTTTATTACTAGTCTGATATTTGGGATTATAAACTCAAGATATTTTACCTAAACATGTTCAACAGAAGTGTTTAATAAAAGTGTTTTACTTTTTAAGCATCGAATAAATTTGGGTTGCAGTCACCATGTCTGATCTAGAAATTATATTTTATTCCTCTGCAGATAATCCAATGAAATAATAGTAGTAGTTATTTTGATGGCAAATTTGACACCTAATCTTAGTTACATTTTTTAAGGCTCTTTTTCAGTATGCTTTCCAGAATGGTTATTCTTTAAAATGGTATATTTTAAAAGTAATTTTCCATTGTCAGTGGTAAGTATTAGAGTTAGAAGGGATATAATTCTGAATGTAATTATATGGCTGAATTTAATTTCAGCTACTCATTTGACTGCAAATATTAAAAGTATGGGTTCTGAAATTTAAATAGTAATTCTAGCCCCAGTACAGTGGCCAAGTGACCTGACCTTTTAGATCCTCAATTTCCTCATATGTTAAAAGGTGCAGAAAAAGGTACAGAAATACCTCAATACCTCATAGGGTGGTTAGAATTGTTAAGTGATGAAATAAACAGGAAGTACTGTATCCCTGTCACACAGTAAATAATGTGGTGGTTATTAGTCATTGTTACCTTGATCTTTATTGGTACTCATCTGTCAGTGCTTTTTAATTGAATATGGTATAATTTAAAGGAAGGATTTACATTTGTCCAAGGAGTGAAAGTCTCCCAAGAGCTTATTTTCCGAAATCTGGATAAATTCTGACTTTTTTTTTTTTTTTTGAGGTAGGACTTAACTACTTTGTTTATCCTCATTTTAGAATAATACTTTTTACTTTATGTTGAAATCTTCCAAACAACCACTTAGGAGTTTGATGTGATAGAGGAGTAAACGCAAGGATTAAAATTAAATTTTCAGCACATCTGGACAGCTGAATGGTAGGTAACTCTTGAAAATTTGAGGTTTTCGTACCCATACTTAATTCTTAAATCCAGGTTATTACTTTTTCTAGGAGAACATATCCAACATTATCTCTATGAAATACTTTTTTTTTTTTTTAATTTCATTACACTAGATGTTCATTTCAGTGAAAATGTTGGTGTGGTAGTAGTAATAATAGAAAGGAAGCATCCTATGAGTTTTTTTCTCCCTTGGGATAGCTCTAATTAAAACAACTTGGACACAAATTAGTTGTACATGTCAAACATCACTCAGCGGCATCAGAGAGGTGGGAGAGATGTGTTAGTTTTAGTTCAGAGTCCTCATATTGAGCGCTTGTGATCCACATGGCTGTGGCAGAGAGTTGGGGCTCCCTAGACGGTTCATCTGTCTACCCCTCTAACTCCTCTCATCACATCACCTGCTTGTTTTCCCTCTTGCCTGAAAATTTTGTAGATCTTTTGGCTGATGATAAAAAACAGCACTTTATAATAGTTTCTATAAAATACTAATTTTTCCTGAGTATCTGGAGAGAAGGAAAGCCTCCCAAAATTTCTTAAACGCTAATGTAATCCAAACACCAGATAACATGGATTGCTAAAACAAAGAACTGATTTCACTTAGGAATATACATGGTAAATTCATAAGTAAAACGAATATCGAGCAACAGTGTATTAATAATAGCTACTCTTGGTGCTTATTATTTGCCAGGTACCACGTACAGTATCCCATTTGATCGTCACAGTAGCTTTGTGGGGCAGGTATACTATTACCATTCCCCTTCTGTACATGAGGCAGTTGAGGTATAGGGACATGACGTCACCATGCTACATTACACAGCTAGTCAATAGCAGAACCAAGATTGAGCTACTATTCATCTGACTTCCCAGTCTG
Source organism: Ailurus styani (assembly GCA_002007465.1). Lineage (NCBI taxonomy): Eukaryota > Metazoa > Chordata > Mammalia > Carnivora > Ailuridae > Ailurus > Ailurus styani. The sequence continues at coordinate 499,245 of LNAC01000246.1, forward strand.
CACTTTTAATTACTATTTTATACTTTAGTGTACTAGTTTATGCGCTGTATTTTAGAAAACCCACTATGACAAAGAAGGGTTTATTATATTTAGTACTAATACATCAAAAGAGAAAAACCATGTTAACAGCTCATTGGATGTAAAAGGCATTTGAATTTGTTTTTTAGATTTAGTTTTTCTTATGCAAAGGAAGTGTTTTTCCTCCATTGTTTCCCTCCAATTTCACTATCACTTTCAAACAGTTGGCCTCATGCCCAGTGAAGAAATAGTAAAATCCTTCCCATTTATGGGCAGGAATAAAACAAGGATCCTTTGTTACCTCTGGTTTTACACACAGCAGTGCAGAAGAGGAAAGCAGGAGACACACCTTGCTCCTTTTCCAAGTCCTTAAAGTTTCGTGTGGCAAAAATACCATCAACAGTTAAAGGCAAATAAATTGATAAACTATGACATTCATGACAAATACCCTTAATTCATAAGGAGCATTCTCAAATCCACAAAGGAAAGATACAACCAATAGATAATATTGGTCAGGAATTATATAGGCAAAATAAATTAAAATGGCCAATAAGAATAAATTTTAAATCAGTAACTAATGCTGATTAAAATAATAGGATATATTCACCTGCCTGCATAGATTAAAAAGAATAATAAGCATTTTCATGGATGTAGGAAAGGAGAATGCTGAGATAATGACTTGTGAGAGTATACATCAGTACAGGAGTCCTTGAGGACTTGTGAGTAATATGTAACAAAAGCCTTAGCAAGGTTCACACCCTTTGACACAATATATTGAGAGTATTTTCTGAGAGAGAGTGAGTGCACAAAAATGCAGGTTTCTAGGAAGTGGTTCATCACAGCATTGTTTATAATAAAAACTTGGAAACCTAAATAGTAGTAAATAAGAGTAAAGAAATTGTTATTTCCGGAATACTAACAAACTATTCAAAAAGTGTAGATATTTTTATTGACAAAGAAAGATTCATGGTATATTAATGAACGAGAAATCAAGTTACAGTATGTATAGCATATAAACATTTGCATGCAACACTTGAATATTTACAAAAATTTTAACAGTGGTCATCATTCAAGAGTGGGATTTTAAGTGACATTTTTCTTATCTGTATCCTTTAGTTTTTCTATAATAATGATAAATGTACAAATAAATGAATGTGCATATCACACATTACTGGCTTTTATAAAAGTTACCCATAATGTGGTGTCTTGTTATTATGATAATGAACAATCAAATATTGGGAATTATTCTGTGAGGTAAAGAAACTTGCTACAAGGTATTATGAAAATTAGTATTGAAATCTAGGTAGAAAGCATTTTTCTAGATTTCATGTTTTATAGTAATTAGATAGGAATAATAAGACATGGATGTTTCTCTTAATTTTATTTCTCTCATCATATTTGGAAATAGCTAGTGCCTTTTGCCCTCCATTTAGCACATTGGGAAATAGATCCATAAAATAATTCTGATTTCCCTGAGTTTAGTGATATATAATTAATAACTTTATTTCAATATTTTCTCTCCTAGATCTTTCTCATGAGATTTCCTAACTCCTTTGTTTTGGCTCTGGGCCTGTGGCCTCTGTGTTTAGAATTTAGTTGATTATTGTCCAGTTCAACATAGAGTACATTTTACTCATTCCAGTTATTTAACAAGTTACCTATGTTAAAGCGACAATTCTGAACTACCTGCTCGTCCATGCTTCTAACCAGCAAGCATTCGTGTGCTTCGGTATACCAGACACTGTGAAAGGTTGTGATTTCAAAGGATTGATGGACACCATAAGTTGCATTGGAGGAGCTGTATGTCTAATGAAAGAGATAGACAAAAGCATAGTTTCCAACAGATGCAAATCTATTTAGGATAATATTTATCATTGGTAGAAAGTATCATTTTAACATCTCTTTCTACAAGCCAGAAAAAAAAAGTTTATTTAGTTTTCCAATTTTGGACTTTCAAAAATTGTTGTCTAATTAAAAATAATTTAATGAAGTAGAGTTTGTCTATAGCATTTTTCAAAAATGTAATTTTCTTACTGACCTATTAATAGACCAAAGTTTTGAAATGCCTTGCTAAAAACATAACTTTAGGATTAAAGTTATAAATAGGAATAAAGCAAGGATCCTGTTACTGCTGGTTCTGCACATAGAAAGGAAACACACCTTGCCTCTTAGTCCTTATAGTTTGGTAATGTATGTAATTTTGTGATGTGTCAGAGGTAACAACAATACTAGTAATCGAGTACAATTTATGAAAAGCACATGGCCTTGACATAATTTCATAACTGGAAATTCAGATGTAGGAATCTAGTTGGGCTCTTAAAATATGAAGTCATAAAGACAAGGCAGTCTGGAGCGTTTGAAGAAATTGTCTCAAACTTGAGAAGACATTTGCGTAAGAACTCATGCAAACTGTTGGTCTTATATCTTTTATTTAGAGAGTATTAGCTTCATTTACATATACAAACACATGTGAGGTGGATATGTGCATGGGTATATATGCAAGAAAGTCTGGAATTGGAAGTAGCAAATGTCAAAAATCATGCTTATTCAGATTATATCACATTGCAACCACATATTTTGCTGATGACAGTTCAAGACGCTGCCACTGTCAAATGTGAAATTCTCCTTTTTAGTACTGTCCTTTTTAGCAGCAAGTAATTTGATAACTATCTCATAGTAAAAATTTGGTACAAAGTTCTTATACTACATATATTAGTTATTTTCTCTATCAGTTTGGAAATTTGTTTTATGCATTAAGCAGATATACTTAATATTGTTAGTTAAACTAGGGGTATATATCTTTATGATATAAATAAATGTTCCCAAAGTAGATGAAGATATATAATTAATGGCGTAAAACATTCAGCAACTTGATAGATGTGGGAAGTGTCTCTTTCAAAAGTAATACATTTTTTCATCTTAAATCTTTCCCTGCCAGTCTTCAAAAATGGAATGTAGGGTCAGTTGTGACTCCTCGAACAAATTACCATTTTTTTAAGATGGATAGATTTCTGAAATATGTGGAATTCCTCTTGGAAAAGTGAGCATGACTCTCTCAGTGAATGCTAAGATACTGCTGGCTTCCAAAAAAGAATACTACTCCAAGCAGGGAACATTATTTTCCCCTGGAAGGATTAGACAAATTGAAGACAAGCTGGGGCAGATTCTTGAGGTCATTTGGCACAGCTATTCTTTTGGTAACATTGTTTACCTAACTTAGTGAACAAATACTTTAAGTCTAGTTTATTGAATTCTGTTATCTCTGTCTTCAGAAACTGTTCTATCAATTATAGGATATGTTCCTTCTGGGGAGCTGAGAAATTAAAATCATGTATCATTCTTGCCGATAAAACATACTCCATGGGGGAAAAGAATAGCTGAAAAGTCATTCAATAACTCTCTTGGTTTGCCTCTTTTACTTCTCTATTCTTTTAGAGTTCATTCCTGACATGTGGAATTCTACAGATTTCCAAATAACTTTCAAATATCTCATGCTAGATTTTGAGTGGTATATATTTTCTGAAGCAGAGGCATCTGAGGAGAATGAAAATGAATTCTCATAGAACAAAATTGCCAAGCATATGTGACGGAACTGTAGGGAAAAGAGCATAACTTTAATCTTCAAAGAAGCTTAAAAATAGCTCCACTGTTATTATGCATGAGGCCTGACAATTGACATTTCTCATTTTGGCAGCATTCACCCACAGCCCCATATCAGCAACTGAACACATTCATCTCTGGCATAAATGATTAATGAGCTGCCTATCATTTCAACTTCTTTTGTACCAAGTGGCAGAGGCTTCAGTTGATCATATTGCAGCTATCAGCATCATTATTGAAATTGATGCTGCCACTAGTAGGTTGTGCTTGGACAATCGATTAGCATTTAAATAAAGGAATTAAGTTATGGCATTAAAAATAACACAAAATCATCTCATCCGAGTCTCTCTGTCACACCTAGTAAGGTTATTTTGTTTTGCTTATCAGCCAGCATCACAGAATCTTAGCTTGAGGAAGGAAAAACATGGTAGGCATCAAAATTCAGTTCTTGTTTTGAGTGGAACCCACTAAGATTTCCAAACTTCCGATTCTCTTTATTAATCACTGTCACATTGTATGAAATGTAAATGAAATTGTGCAACTTGCATGCAATGGTGAGCAATGAAGTTGCCAAATTACTGACTTTAGAGAAAAAATAAAAGGGTAGAGTAAGACATTTTTGAAAGGCCAGAATTAATCAGGAGAGAAGTTGGAGAATCTAGATTGACAAATGATACTCAGTTACAGTGAAATGAAACTTACTTTTTCTGCAAGCAGATGTGAGAAGGGGGAGAAAATACCATTTAGATGTTTTAAATCGCTGCACTTCTAAAACAGGTGGCAGCCAGTGAGGGCCTGCACAGGTCTACAGAAAACTGCACTTTGGGTAAAGTGATACACCCAAAGAAAAAGGGCTTGAACTCAGACCTTCTTTTTTAGCATTTTGCTCTTGGGATTCCTGTCAAGAGGTCTCAGTGTCACTGAACTTAAACTCCCTCCCCGCCTATGTTTGTCTTCTAGTATATGACGCTCTTCTGTACATTCCCTGTATATTTTCCCATTGTTTCCTAGCTCTGCTTTCTTCTGAATTTCATAAAAATTTCATAAGACTAACTGTTTAATCTACCTCTGAATTAGAACAACTGTCTGAACTACATTGTATCGGTTACCCAAAGTACTTGTGCATTTTTTTCAGAACTAGGATGGGTTATACGGAGAAGCAGCCCTCACAGCTTTTTCTCAGTCCAGCTCCTTCTGCCCTAGCGTCTTTCAGATTGTAGTCTGTTGGTGATGGTATTGTGAGTTTTCATTTTTCTGGTTTGTGTATATTTTAAAAAGGTCGAAAAGGTTGCTCTGAGGATTGCTAAGTAGAGGACATTTTTACCCAAAAGTGATTGATGTAGATAACTGAGACTGTATTTTGTTTTTTGTTTTGTTATTCAAGTATAGTTAACATGTAGTGTTATATATTAGTTTGAGGTGTGCAATATAGTGATTGAACAATTCTATATATCAAGATTAGTGTACTCTTTATGCCCTTTATTTCTCCCATCACCCTACCCACCTCCTATCTGGTAACCATCAGTTTGTTCTCTGTATTTAAAAGTCTCTTTTTAAAAAATTTTGCCTCTTCTTTTCTCTTGTTTTGTTTTTCTTAAATTCCACATATGAGTGAAATTGTATCCTATTTGTCTTTCTCTGCCTGACTTATTTTGGGTAGCGTAATACCATCTAAGTTCATCAACATTGCTGCAAATGGCAAGATTTCATGTTTTATGATTAATATTCATATGTATATATGTGTGTGTATACACACACACATATACACCACCTCTTCATTCATCTCAGTAAACACTTGGGTTGTTTGCATATCTTAGCTATTGTAAATAACGCTGCAGTAAACATAGAGGTACGTATTATCTTTTCAAATTAGTGTTTTCATTTTCTTTGGGTAAATGCCCAGTAGTAGAATTACTAGATCATACCATAATTCTGTTTTAAGTTTTTGAGCAACCTTTTTTCCACAATGGCTGCACCAATTTGTATTCCCACAGTGTACAAGGATTCCTTTTCTCCACATCCTTGCTATCACTTGTTATTTCTTGTGTGTGTGTGTTTTATTTTAGCCATTCTGACAGGTGTAAAGTGATGTTTTAATTTGCATTTGCCTGATGATTAGTGATAGTGAGCATCTTTTCATGTGTCTGTTGGCCATCTGTGTGTCTTTGGAAAAATGTCTATTCAAGTCTTCTGCCCATTTTTAATTGGTTTATTTGTTTTTTTGGTGTTGGGTTGTGTAAGTTCTTTGTGTATTTTGGATATTAACTCCTTATCAGATACATCATTTGCCAACATCTCCCATTCAGTAGGTTGCATTTTTGTTTTGTTAATGGTTTTCTTTGTGGTACAATAGCTTTTTATTTTGGTGTAGTCCCAGTAGTTTTGTTTTGCTTTTGTTTCCCTTGCCAGAGGAGACCTATCTAGAAAAATATTTCTATGGCTTATGTCAAAGAAATTACTGCTTATGTTTTCTTCCAAGAATTTTATGGTTTCAGGTGTCACATTTATGTCTTTAACCCATTTCGAGTTTATTTTTGTGTATGGTGTAAGAAACTGGTTCAGTTTCATTCTTTTGCATGTAGCTGTCCAGTTTTCCCAACACAATTTGTTGAAGAAACTCTTTTTTCTATTGTATATTCTTTTTTTTTTAAGATTTTATTTATTTATTTATTTGAGAGAGAGAGTGCACAAGAAGAAACAGTGACAAACGGAGGGAGAAGCAGGCTCCCCACTGAGCGGGGAGCCTGATGTGGGACTCTGTCCCAGGACCTAGATCATGACCTGAGCAGAAGGCAGATGCTTAACCAACTGAGACACGAGGCATCCCTATTGTATATTCTTAACCTCCTTTGTTATAGATTAATTGACCATAAAAGCATGGGTTTATTTCTGGATTCTCTATTTTGTCCCATTGATCTCTGTCTGTTTTTGTGCCAGTACCATACATACTATTTTGATTACTGTAGCTTTGAAGTAAATCGTGAAATCTGGGATTGTGGTATCTCCAGCTTTGTTCTTCTTTTTCAAGACTGCTTTGGCTATTTGGGGCTTTTGTGGTTTCATACACATTTTAGGATTATTTGTTCTAGTTTTGTGGAAAATGGTAGTTTTGATAGGGATATTTTGCTAGGGATTACATTAAATCTGTGGATTACTTTGGGTAGTATGGCCATTTTAACAATATTGCTTCTTCCAGTCCATGAGCATGGAATATCTTTCCGTTTGTTTGTGTCATCTTCAATGTCTTTCATCAGTGTTCTGAATTTATCTGTTAGGTCCATCTGGTCTTAATGTGCCATTCAAAGCCCTTTTATCCTTACCAATTTTCTGTCTGGATGGTCTATCTACTGATGTAAATGAGGCGTTAAAGTCCCCTACTATTATTGTATTACTATTAACTTCTTCCTTTATTGTCTTTTGATAGTCACTTTATGTGTTTGCATGCATAAATATTTACAATTGTTGCATCCTTTTGTTGGATTGTTCTTATTTTTATGTAGTGTCCTTCTTTGTCTCTTGTTACAGTCTTTGTTTTAAAGTCCATTTTGTCCAATATGAATTCCTACCCCAGCTTTCTTTTCACTTCCATCTGCATGGTAAATGTTTTCCTATCCCTTCATTTTCAGTCTGCATATGTCTTTAAATCTGAAGTGAGCCTCTCTTAGGCAGCACATAGATGGGCTGAGACCATTTTGGAAAGTGGGCAGAATATGGTTAAAGAGGAAGCACTATAGTGATATGAAAAAAAAAACACATGGAAGCAAGAGTTCCACAAGTGGACTGCTAACAAACTTCCTTTAACATGTTAAAATTCTTCATTGATAATTAACTCTCTTAAGTGACAATGAGATGAACAGGTTAGGCCAAGCTGTGCCTGATCTGGTTTGAGTGAAGGGCCCCACCCTTCCTTAAGACCCTTGGTACAAATTGCTTATCAATCACCTGCTTTTCCTCCAAACCCTTTCAGCTTAGTATTCAAGGCCTTAGCTACCATCTGGTCATCATTCATCTGTTGGCCATTTTTCCACTTCACCACTGATTTGGAAAGTTACTCATAAACTATTTAAAATCATAAATCTTAAAAAAGAACAAAAACAAAAACTAAAGGACACCTGGGTGGCTCAGTCCATTAAGAGTCCCAACTCTTGATCTCAGTTCAGGTTTTGATCTCAGGGTAATGAGTTCAAGCCCCTTTTCAAGCTCCAAACTGGGCGTGAAGTGTATTTAAAAAATATGTGTATTACTTTTCTTAAGTTAAAATCATGAAAGGTAGACTGGAAGAAAACTACAAGGTCATTCAGGGAGGTGCTCTAACTGTAGTAAAGCTGGAACTAGATCTCAGATCTCTTGAGCGAAGTCTAGTGTTTTCCTGTTTCATAGACAGATGAAATGGACCAGATGAATTCTTCCTTGTTAGTACAATGTAATTATATGAACTTTCAGTGATTTTTTGTAAAGCTAATTGTAATAAAAATAATGCTGGCTAATGGTAAAAGAAAATCAAAAGTTAGAACAATGATGTGTAATGTGGAAGTATTTATCTCAGCCCTTTGCTCTATTACCCCCATTATCTATGTGCTACTTTCCAAAATTCCAACTTTTACTTCCCAGGGGAAACTGCTTTAAAGTTCATATACACGGGCGCCTGGGTGGCTCAGTGGGTTAAAGCCTCTGCCTTCGGCTCAGGTCATGATCCCAGGGTCCTGGGATCGAGGCCCACATTGGGCTCTCTGCTCAGCGGGGAGCCTGCTTCCTCCTCTCTCCTCTCTCTCTGCCTGCCTCTCTGCCTACTTGTGGTCTCTCTCTCTGTGTCAAATGAATAAATAAAATCTTTAAAAATAAATAAATAAATAAAGTTCGTATACACATGTAGAAATGTGCTTTACATTGACTGCATCTCTATGTGTCAGTCTTTTTTATTTTTTTATTTTTTTTATTTTTTTTTTCTATGTGTCAGTCTTTGCCTCTGTCTTTGCATGGATAAAATCTATATACATTCTTTCTCAAATTGCTTTTTTTAACCTAAAAATATATCTTGCAGACTTTCATTAGCCCATACACACCTACTTTTTTTTTCTTTAGCTGAGTGGTATGTTATTATATGCATATATCCTCCTTTTGATAGAAGTTTAGAGTATTTCCATTGTTGTTGTTGTTGTTGTTTACAATGTCATCGTGAACATCCTTGCCAGTATATCTTTGGGTATTTCTGAGTAAGCCTATCTGTCAGATAATGTATAGAAGAGGAACTGTTGAGCCAAAAGCTGTATATATTCTACATTTTGATATTTTACATTTTGATAGTTACTTCCAAATAGTCCTTCTATAAACTATTTTCCTAGAAATCATTGGTATAGAAAATGCCTATTCTCCCCAACATTTTCAATTGCAGGCGTTATAAAATTTCTAATTATGGCCATCTGGAAGGTAGAAATCTTAAAAATATTTTAATTATGTATATTCAGTTTGAGTGAGGTTAAGCATAGAATTTGTTTGACTATCTACTATTTATTTACAGTGTACTGCCTATTCATTTCCATGGTCAAACTTAATTGTGTTTCCTTTTGAGAAAGAAATGTTGGAAAACCCTGAAGTGAATGTGCTTCTCTCCTTTCTCATCTTTTCTTCTAAAACTTCAAAATTACTTTTGATGCATTTCTCCATTTTCAGGATTTTAATGTTTTTCTTCCACATCGAGCAGCCCCTTATGCCCCCTCACCCAAAAGGAAAAAATAATAACCTTCTCTTTCCTTTCTTCTTTTGGGGTGGTTCCCCAATTAGGGGATGGTTCCAGCATTGATTGGGATGGTTCCAGTATTGATCACATTAAAACAGTTGTTTCAGGGGCGCCTGGATGGCTCAGTTGGTTAAGTGTCTGCCTTTGGCTCAGGTCATGATCCCAGGGTCCTGGGATCAAGTCCCACCTCAGGCTCCCTGTTAAGTGGGGAGTCTGCTTCTCCCTCTGCCCCTCCCCTTGGCTTGTGCATGCTCTCGCTCTCTCTCTCTGTCTCTCTGACAAATAAAAAATAAAATCTTTTTAAAAAAATCAGAAATCAGTTGTTTCAACCTTTGTCAAAGGATGCATTATGTAATGGTAGAGATCATATTTTGAAGTCAAATAGAGATGGTGGTTTTGACTATCATCCAGTAGGTATGCAACATTAGCCAAATTAGGAAATACTTCCCAGTTTTGATTTTCTGAGAGAGTAGGGCTTATGTATTAAATAAAATAAAGGGCAAGTATAGCTCATAAGAAACCTTTATTACTGCAAAGAACTTTGTAGAATGTAATATATTTTGTGTAATTTATTTAGTTCAAAATAAGAAGCATATATTTAGAGTGTTTTTCCAGGTTTAAGTATTTGGTTGCCATTACGGTGGGGAGGACTAATAGTACTGCCCAAAGTCTCTGGTTGTCTTGTCTCAGAGATGATTTTTGTCATAAGGTTGCTTAGCATATTGTACTCCCTTATCTTGTTGCCACCTTGTGTGGGTTCTTGGTATTCATCTTCTGTTTCAATGGTTTCCACTGTAGATAAAATCATGTGTTCAGGGATAGCAGAATGTCTCCTTCCCTGTTTTGAGTGTGCCTTTGTATACTGTTAGGCCAAAGTGACCAAACTTGGCTGATTTGTTTAGAATGAAACCTATTGGAAATTTTACCTCCTGTTTACCTGAAGGCTAACTATTCAGGAACAAATCTCTTGTGAAGACTCTTTCATTTAACTTTTGAATAGGGAATTCACGTGGTTCAGATGGTTTATTTCACCCTCATTCACTATCTTTGAGTTTCCCTCACACTATTTCTACCCTTATGGAGTTAAAAATATATCAGAGTGGTAGACAAATTCTAATAAAGTCTGACAGCACACCCAAGGTCTTCTCATTGTCAGTGATTCTTTTTTTTTTTTTTTTTTTTTTTTTTTTAAAGATTTTATTTATTTATTTCACAGCGGGAGAGAGATCACAAGGAGGCAGAGAGGCAGGCAGAGAGAGAGAGGGAAGCAGGCTCCCTGCCAAGCAGAGAGCCCGATGCGGGCCTCGATCCCAGGACCCTGAGATCATGACCTGGGCCGAAAGCAGAGGCTTTAACCCACTGAGCCACCCAGGCGCCCTCATTGTCAGTGATTCTTGGTGGGGTTTCAGGGTTCTGGGAGGGAGGGCACTTCAGAATCCTGACTGAGAATCTTTAGCCATGGAATTTTAATATTAATCAAAGGAAGACTTAAGAAGACTGAGGAACAGTTAAAGGAATAAAATGCCATAGATGGAATAAAATGGCTCCTGGGCTTATTTCTTGGAATCTCTATTGCAGCAATCAACTGTGTGTGTGTAGTAACCTCTTAGACATTACTTTTATGAAAGCATATCCTGAAGTAGTTTAAATTTGGTACCTTGGCCACTTCTTACCGAAATGTATGGGTGAAAACTAGCAGTAATACTTTCATCTGTCCTGAATCTAGTAGAAATTACCCATTTCCAGATTGTAACATATTGTCTAACATTATAGTGTATTATTACAATTACATTTATAATATATAAATGTAATTAGTTGTATACTGTTATACAATATCATTGTGCAATGTATAATATGTTGTAACATATCCAAGCCCTATATGAGTAAAACTTATTTGCATGTCTGTATTCTTATGAATATTATAGAAATGAGTAAGATTCTTAGTAAGAAGTTTTCATAGCACATAAACACTTAAATATGTGTATCTAATGTTTCTCATCAGCACTTTAGAAATTTTCCCCTAAACAAAGCAATGTCTTTTTATTTTTCATGAAATCATTTTTCTATTTTAGCATACTTTCCTTTTTCATTTTTAAGTCTGTAATCTTCATTATATAACCTGAAGGCTATATGAGTGAGGTAATCCACTCTCCCTTCTGTTGGAAGGGGAAATGTTTTCCTGTGCCACCATGTAATTTGCTTTGCAACAATTATTGCTGTTTGTAACCAGATATAGTGATCACAGGACACATGTAGCCAGATTTAGAATCTGTTGAAAACAGGGAAGGCAGTATGACTGTTTCTAAATGTCATTGACTTCATGATTTTAACTCATAAATATTTTTAAAGTTCAAATGCATCAATCCAAATCATTCATTTCTGAAATGTACTTTAGATAAATCCCTCAGTGTTCTGATGTTGCAAATGGCTATCTTTATTTTTTTATTTCCCAAATCTCTGCAGTTTCCTAACCTCATTTCCAGTGAGATAATTTATCAGATGGCTTATGTCTAGATTCTACTTTTAAGACTATAGAAGACAAATGTCATGTATTCCAGGCGCTTTAGGGAGTCATACCTAGTGCGTACGGTGTCATATAATCCTTTCCAGGCCTTTGATCAAGAAATCATCAATGTATATTTAAGTGGTGTCTTTTACCAGTTGCAGCTGAAATTTACAAATGTTTCTTTGGCCTTTTTAATTTTTTTCTCTTTCCTTTTGGCTTGTTTTTCCTTTAAGTAAGTGCTGAAAGAATCAACTGTGAATCAGATTAATCAGGAAACATTATTTTGTTTAAGCTTTCTTAGGTATAGGTTTTGAGTCATATGTACTGATAGTGTATATTCTCTATATTGCTTAAAATGTTACTAAATTTGTATCTCAAATAATTTTAAGTTACAAGAGAAAAGCTAAAGGAAGAAAAGCAACATAGAACATACTTTATCGAGGAGCCTGTGTGGCTCAGTTGGTTAAGCCTCTGCCTTTGGCTCAGGTCATGATCTCAGGGTTCTGGGATCAAGCGGAGAGCCTGCTTCCCCCCCCACCCCCCTCTGCCTGCCTCTCTGTCTACTTGTGATTTCTCTCTCTCTGTGTCAAATAAATAAATAAAATCTTTAAAAAAAAAACAAACATACGTTATTCATCTTGGAATGTTATTTTTAAGTTTTCCTTAAGAAGAGCTAAAGCAGGATACTAGTACCAGTTTTAGCAGAGTAATGTTCCTGTGACAAATGACAGTAATCAATTTTCTGACCCGTTCTACCTCCACTAGTAACTCAAGTTCACATTTGGAAAAGTCACATTGTATAAATTTATGATGAGAAAACAGGGAAAGGATAGAAGTCTTCGCAGCTGTCTTAAATTCTTTTTTTAGAAACAAGTGGGATAGAAATAAATATTGTATCTCATCCTGAGTTGTTTTTGTGATTTAATCATACTGCTGAGAGTGAAGGAAATTGCTCAGTGGGTCAATTCTTTTAGGTCACCAGGTTCCAAAAGAAAAAGAAGTCTACAAACTCCCCTGGTTTGGAAGCAATGATTTCTAATGCCTAGCTCCTCCCTTGGTCCACAGTATGTTCATCTGGAAAACATTTAGTCATTTCTGAGGAGATTCCAAAATGAGGCAGCCCCTGGTCCACTGTCTGCCTCTCATAAAAGGTCAAATAAGTGACTAAGGCATAGCATGTCTGAGCCATAGGAAAGAAATAACTGACTCAGTGGAACCCTGATGACTTGAAGAATAACTTATCTCCTAAAGATGTGTTCTCTCATCAAGCCCAATGTTTTCCCAATACTTAGAGCTTCTTAAAAGTTACAGAAAAATATTAAGATGTTTAAGTGAAATGTGACACTGATTTTGATTTTCTTATGGTTATGCTAAATTTATTTGACACAATTTGGCTTTAAATGGTCGTATGTATTGAGTTGAGTTAATGAAAGTAAATATTAAGGTTTAAATAATAGTTCCTAAATATCTAAGCTAAAAATATTAAAGGACCTAGCATTTAAATCAGTAATTACTCAATACAAAAATTTTTCCTTGCTGATTGTCTTTTAAGATTTACTAACAAGAAATCAAGATCTTTCAATGAAACTATTCATTTAAATCTATTATTAAATAAACTATCATAGCATTTTAAGATGAGAGATTCTTAGCCAAAATAATTGACTTATTTTCCTGGGTAGTATTTCAAACTCTTGTGAAAAATGAATAGTCTCTTTAAAACAGAGGCTAATTAAGTCACGATGTCGTGTGTGGTCTTGTCAAAACTGTTACACTTTCTGCTCATATATTTTCCTTTCAGTTTATGGCAATCACTGTTTGAGTACTATCTCAAATTTTCTCAGCTTTGCATCTTAGATAATGCATTATATGAAATCCAGAGAGACTGTTGTTCTTTAACTCCCCAGCTACAGAAATAATCATGTTGAAAAAATTTTTTATATGTGAAAGCCACTATATTTCAGTCCAGATCTTTAAAAAAAAAAAAAGATGAGGAAATGCTACAGAACCTAGTGTTCTGTTTCTAGTCTTTTGTGTTATGTAAAGAAGAAACAATGGCATGCTAATGACAAATTTCGTCTTCGCAGTCAAGATGAATATATTATACTATAAATTGTTCATAATCTACACCTCTGGTTTTAATTAGCCATCTCAAACTCTATGCTCTAGGTCAAATGGGGTCATGAAGAACATAAGTGGCTTACCTCAAACCAACATCCCAATTAAAAAGTAACTTAAAGCATATGCTTTATTATTACTCTAGATTTAGCATCATCTTTTTAAGAAGGATTACCTGTGGTATCAGATTACTGATTTTCTGTCAGCAACAGATCAGAACCAAATTCCATGTGAATTATATAAGGGAGGAAACCAAATTGTAGTTTGACCAAATAGAACCTACAGAATTTGGTTGTTCATAATCATGGATTTCTTTGAATCCTTAGACCAGTTAAATATTAAACAGTTCTGAGCCAGACACCTTTAGAGATTATGCTAAACTGCCACAGATTGAAATTTCAAAGGGTAGGGAGATTATTTATATGTATCTCTAGCCCAGGACTTGACACAAAATGTTTATTGAGTAATAATACATATTAAATGAATACCTTAAAAGACAATTTCAGAATTCCATGAATTTAGTAAATTATATTAGTTTATTACTCAAACCGCTTAACTCACCCTGTGAAGAGATGCTTTTAGAATTGTTTTAATTTCGCCTTTTTCAGATGAGGAAAAAATATCATTTGGAGAATATCTGTAAAATTACTGAAGACAAACATTTTATAGTTTGTCATCCTTGACATTAGATTCTGTGTGATAGTCCTTTTAGAATTTAATATTAGGGAAAAGTTTGATTATCATAAAGAATTTAAGGCTATGAAAATTATATGGCCCATTGTTCCTTCCTTTCCCTAGGTTCTCTCTGAAACTGGAGCTAAATTTAACACCTACTTGTATTTCCTATTGAGTGCTTTTGATATGTTTCCCTTTTTGTTTTTGTAGCCTAAATCTTTTAGAAATAAGTGTGATATATGTTTGTAATGTCAATGTTTTATCCTTTAAAAAAAATTATCTGAGAGAGAATGAGCTCATGGGGCTCAACCCCATGACCTAGAGATCAAGACCTGAGCAGAAACCAAGAGTGGGGTGCTCAACTGACTGAGCTATCCAGGGGCCCCTCAGTATTTTATCCTTAATCCTTATCTTCACTGTTTATTGAACTTTGAACATTCTTGATTCACTCCTTGCAACTCTTCTACCTTGCCTTTCATGACACTGTTTCAGCGAGTAAATATTTGAGTTCTTAATAAGCATCAGGCATCGTTGGGGTCCTTCTCCTGCCTCAGTCATTCTCCCGCTGCTGTTCATAGTGCACAGTTCCCTTGTATCATTAGTTATGTGGTTTTCTCACTTTGTATGCTGTCCTTTGATTTAGGAACAATCCCTTACCCCGAACTCTTGGGGCCAGATGTGCTTCAGAATTCAGAAATTTTGGATTTTGGAAAGTCATGGGATGCATCTGCCATAGATGTGACATAACACCCTCCCTGGAGGGCAGCACCCTCTAATCAAACACACCAGCATTTCTGCAGTGAAGCTTGTGAGTATTTACAGTAAGTGAGATAAAGACTACAAGGAGCCTCACTACAATTCTTACCCAAATGAATTTTGTCCCAAACTTAGGGACAAGTTGTTGGGTTTCAAACCATTTTAAGATTTTGAAATAACAGATAAGGTATGGGAGGATCTCTAAAACTCTGTTTTAAATATTTTAGGAAGGTTGTCTCTTAAATCTGTCTGATCCTACATTTCAAGAACCTTTTGGACATCGTCACTAAAAGGGCCTGTCAACTACTTAAATTTATATTGAAGTGAACTTTTTGCCTCGCCAACTGACCTTATCCTTGCCTCTTATTCTGTTCAGTTCCTAGCATCATCACTGAGTAATGTGGAATCCATTATACTATATTCTGAACCTCTTGTCTCCTGTCTTTTGTCACCTTACCCTTTACGATTTAGGTCTTCATTAGCTCTCTCTTTGGCCTCATTGCTTCTTAAACCAGGCTGGATGGACACAGTGAGAAAGGGAATACAATCAGGGGGAGTGGGAGAGGGAGAAGCAGGCTTCCCACAGAGCAGGGAGCCCTACCTGGGGCTCGATCCCAGCACTCTGGGATCATGACCTGAGCCAAAGGCAGACTCTTAACAACTAAGCCACCCAGGCACCCCATATATTGAGGTTCTATAGACATTGATATAGTCAAAGTTCTGGAAAGTTATCTACAAATCCATGGCAGTGTCTTTGGAGAGATGCTGGAATTCTACTTTCTGATTTTTTAAGTGTTTAAATATATATGCAGTAGTCCCCCTTGTCCCCCTTATCCACTTCGTTTTCTATAGTTTCAGTCACCTGTGGTCCAGAAGCAGATGATTCTCCTTTTCATATATCCTCAGGTGAATAGTAGCTCAAGGCTATATCACAATGCTTATGTTATTCACCTCATTTCATCTCACCACATAGGCGTTTTATCATCTCACATCATCACAAGAAGGGTGAGTACAGTACAGTAAGATAGTTTGAGAGAGACCACATTTCATGTAACTTTTATTACAGTGTATTGTTATAATTGTTTGAATTTATTATTAGTTGTTAAACTCTTACCGAGCCTACTTTATAAATTAAATTTTATCATAGGTATGTGTGTATGTATGTATGTATAGGAAAAAATAGTATACTTAGGGTTTGGTACTATCTGAGGCATCTCCCCTGGAGGTCTTGGAACATAGTCCCCGTGGATAAAAGTGGGGATGCTACTGTATATACATGTGTGTGCATGTGTGTGTGTGTGTGTGTACGTACAAAATATGTATTTATACTATATAAATATTAAGTATAATTTATTTATAGTATATAAATGATGGTTATTTGAAAATTAAAAGGGTTATAAGCAAGTTAAGTGTATAAGAGGTATAAAGAAAGGAATATAACATAAAGTAACTAACCCTCTTGCCTGTTAGGGAAGCTTAGAGCATGTTTTCCTTTCCAGACATTCCAGTCAGAGCAAAGAGCAAGTTCAATGGCACCCAGATCTTAGAGGGTCTAGTGTGTTCCAGTAGCAGGAGATCAATGGATGATAGTTTCAAGGGTAAAGCAGGATTTGGTCTGAGGTGAGACATGGTCAGATTGTGAAGGGCAACTACTCATTGGGAATGAGGACCTCATGTAGTCAGTGGGAAACCTGAGGAGGCTCATTTTTTTATGGCATTTTTTATTATGGAGAAATTTTAGATTTACAGAAAAGTTGTGAGATAGTAGAGTTCTAGTGTAACCCCTCCCCCAGAGTTTGTTTCCTTTTATGCTCCCTTACATTATCATGGTACATTTGTCAAAATGAAGAAACCAACCCTGGTATATTACTGTTAATGCTAGCCTTTACTCAGATTTCACGTTTTTCCTTTGTCTTTTTCTGTTCCATGAGCCAATCCAGGCTTAGTCTTCTCACTCTGTCTCTTTTTTCTTGTTTTTCATGACCTTGACAGTTTTGAGGGGGGTCTGATTATTTTCTCACGATTAGCTGGTGGTAAGGGTTTTTGAAAAAATACCAGAGTGGCGAAGTACCTTTCTTATCACGTTAGAGGGAACATGATCTCTGCCTGTCATCACTGCTGATGTTAACCTTGATCACTTCTTTAAGGTAGCACTTCACAGGAAATTTTCCCCTTCCCGAACTTCTCTTTTTTGTGAACTTGATAGTATGATGGTTAGAACTGTTGTTAAATGCAACTGAATTGGCTGGGAAACCCAGGAGACTGGAAACTGGAAGGCCATTTACACTTAGGGTTGTTGTAATAGTTCGAGAGATGACAACTGTCTGAACTTGCAGTGTCAGTGAAAAGGACTGGAGATACTCAAAGCTTTTCTGGGCAATGGGATGGCTTATGGTAGCTCTAAAGGAAAAAGACCAAATCAGAACCACAATGAGGTACCACTTTACACCCAGTGGGATGGCATAATCAAAAAGTCACATTATAATAAGTGTTGGTGAGGATTGGAGAAATTAGAATCCTTAAACACTGCTGCTAGGAATGTAAGATGGTACAGCCATTTAGGAAATGTTTGGCCGTGCCTCAAAAACTTAAGCATATTTAACCATTTGGCGCAGCAGTTCCATTTATAGGTATATATCCAAGACATAAAAAATGTGTACACACAAAAACTTACACATGAATGCTCGTAATAGCATTATTCATTATATCCAAATGGTGGAAATCACCCGGATTTCCAAATGACGAATGGATAAAAAGTGGTATATCCATACAGTAGAATATTCGGCCATAAAAGGTTGATGACGCACAGATATATACCACAAATAGATGAACCTTGAAAACGTGCTAAGTGAAAGAAGTCAGTCACAAAAGATCACATGTAATTCCATTTCTCTGAAATGTCCAGAATAGGCAAATCTATAGATGGGAGGTAAATCAGTGGTTTCTTGTGGTTAGGGGGTGGTT
Organism: Ailurus styani; assembly: GCA_002007465.1. Classification (NCBI taxonomy): domain Eukaryota; kingdom Metazoa; phylum Chordata; class Mammalia; order Carnivora; family Ailuridae; genus Ailurus; species Ailurus styani. The sequence continues at coordinate 517,616 of LNAC01000246.1, forward strand.
GTGGGGGTGGAGGGTTTAAGCCATGATACTAAAAGGTACAGAGTTTCTTTTTGAGGTGATGAATATGTTCTAAAATTGATTATAGTGATGGCATACAACTCCAAATATACCTAAAAGCCATTGAATTGTACAGTTGAAATACATGAGTCATATACTTGAATTTATCCTGATAAAATGATTACCAAATCAGAGGACACATGGGAGGCTGCACACATTCAAGCTACACTTGCTGAAGCTGAAGAGCTGGTGGGATATCAAGGTGCAGATGTTGAGCAGCTCAGAAGTGAGGTTGGGACTGGAGATATGGCACCATAAATAGTAGAAACGACTCACTTGATGGAAAGCAAGATATCCTATTCATTTAGTCCAATTTATTAAACATAGTAGTTCAAGGGAAGGTTTTAAGCAGGACACCTTTAACATTTTAATAGCACAGAGTCATCAGAGGCTAACACAACTAAGGACGGACTCTTTCTCTGGCATTCAAGACAACACTGTTATTGAGACTGGCTGTTGTTCCTTCTAAACCTGAATTTCAACTGTAATGGTCTTTACTTCCCATGTTCTACCATAAGTGGCTATGGCAATGTTCCTTAAGTAATCTGTAGAATACTTTAGGATAAAAGTTGAAATTGAAGATACTATCAATTTCAAATTTTGTACACCAAAAATGGGGTTTGAACTTACAGCCCCAAGATCAAGAGCTGCATGCTCTATCAACTGAACCAGTCAGGTGTCCATAAAATAAATATTTTTGGTATAATTTACAATCTAAATGAATTTAGAATTAGTTTATTTCCTAACTGAAGAGAATGAGTCAAGCCATAAAACTTGACTGGCCATGTAAGTCAACAGCTATTCTGCTTTACTCTCTATCCTATACTTGCCACATCCCCACATGGCCCATTCTCCAGTGTTACTTAGTGGTATGAAGTACAAGTAAACAGGAATTTCATACTAAGAATGACAGTTGAAAGGCAGAAAAAAAAATCAAATAATTTCATCAACTGTTCTAATGATTAGATATCCCTTATTTGGCATTAGTAAATGTGGTTTCAAAATCCTGAGAAAGAGATACTGTGGTGATTAATTTTACATGTCTACTTAGCTAAGGGAAACCCAGATAGCCAGTAAAACATTATTTCTGGGTGTGTCTGTGAGGGAATTTCCAGAACAAAAAGGTGGGGGAAGAGCGAATTTGCTCTTCCAGATCTGGGATGTCCACCTCCTCCAGTCCTCAGACATTGGAGCTCCTGGTTCTTAGACCTTCAGACTCTGGGATTTACACCAGTGGCCTCCCACTCTTCAGGTCTTCAACCTTGGACTGCAGGTTATATCAGCTCTCCTGACTCTCAGACCTTGGAACTCTAACTGTATTACCCCACCGATTTTCCTGGTTCTCCAGCTTACAGATGAGTGATACTAGGGACTTCTTGGCTTCCATAACTACGTAAGTCAATTCCTGTAACAAAATCTCATATATAGTTCTGGTATATATGGTTCTTTTGGTTCTGATTCTCTGGAGAATTCTACTGTAGGTACTCACAAAGAAAAAGGATTCTGTTTGCTCTTTTAATAAAATCGTTTTTTTTCAGAGTGTCAAGGAAATAGTTAACATAATGTAGTTTATGAGGTGGCCTAGGATTTCATTTGGTAGGTCTAAATTCTGACCTTACAGGTATGAAAATTCCAAGTTTGTGTTTGAATACATGACTAAAAGAGTAAGAATGAAATGATCAATAGTATGTCGCACTTCGGCTTTTATTAATAAAACAGAAAACTAAACTCAAGGCAACTGCTTTGTTCTTGCATCTGATTTGACCATATACCGGAGAAGTGATTCTTTATGAGGACTTAACTTTCAGTATACAGACAGGTTCCATCAAAAGTGGGATATTACAATATCTAATAAGGTTAAGTAAATGAAATTAAAAGGAGAACAAATTAAATATTAAAAATCACAGAAATCTTCCCCTCAAATATCGGCTTCCTATAACAGTCTTCAATGTGTTCATCAAGATCAATCATATTGTACAACCCCCAAAGGAAAAAACTGAGGGAACTCATGGGTAATTTTCACAGCTTCATTGTAAAGTCCAAGATCTGAAAAAAACATTTTGTCAAACAATTAATCTGCAATGGAAAGATGAAACATCATTTATTATCTACAAGATTTCTACCTCTTTCTCTTTTAGAGATCAACTTATTTTCACAATCTGTCTTCTAAAACAGATAGGGATCATCATAGCTGTTTACCTGTGGCTCTAAAAAATAAGACATGGGGTATAGGCAATTATTCATTTTGATATCCATTGTACAGGCAGTTCTGGCCTGGTTTTAGGTGTTATGCATTATTTGATGCTTCGACGCATATGTTGAAACAAAAAAATCTATTAACATTATTTTTGTTTGCCATATGTTTTAAGTCTCTCTTCCCACAAATACTAATCTTTACTGAGTTTCCCACATATACAAAGCACTTAAAAGCAGGTCAAAATGTTCTCCCATTTTTCTTTGGAATCAGAAAATTCTATAGAAATTGAAAGATGTTAGGATTAAGACTCAAGACCAAGACATCTCAAGTTAAGAAGAAGAAAACTGTTTTCCTCCTAACTACATGAAACTACTTAATAATATAATGCTTTATTTACCAAAAGGATGGTTATCTTCTTTAAACTGGACATACGATGAACACATAATGGTTGCCTTGGCCGTTACTCTTCCAACTACTTCCACGATTCCAGAGATTTCTTCATCAAGCTAAGACAAAGAACAAATTGTCAACTTGGTGTTGTCCTATTTCTAGTTGATAACTTGGAAAATTGTTAGTTTACTTATCTTTCATTTCATGTAACAAAATCATCTTAAAATTTACCAATGCAAAAACTGAACTGTAAGTTGTTAAAAATGTTTGAGTACTTAATGTCAGCATGTCAAGTCCTATTACCTTTAGCAGTACCTTCAGGTCCAAAGATCCAATTAAATGTTTAAGTTGAAGACAAAATCACTTAGATAATAAGAATGTCCAACATTTCCACAAGGAGTAATTTGTTTAAAAAGACCCATTGAAAGGAACTGTCTGTTTTCTATATCTTGTGCAGTGTATTCTGTATATATTAACCAAACACATGGATTTGTCTTCATAAAAAAACCAAGAAAATTTTGAGTACAATAAATATAAAATGTAAAAACAAGTGATAACTAAAGTACATGTAAACAAAAACAGAAAATAGAATTTTAAAAATGTTAAACTCTTGAAGAAAGAGAAAATGACTTAAAAGATTTTTTTATGTGATTTTTTTGTTTTTTTATAGGAATAGGAATTGTTACCTAGTGAAGGGACGTATTAAAAAATCATGAAGCCCAAAGAATCATTGGTTAGAAATGTAAAGGGATATATAATGTAAGAATAGGACAAAAGTTTAATTTTAGAGCAGGGAAGTTTTATAAGCTGGTTCTTATATATCCACTCCAAGAATCAGAAACATCAGCAAGATGAATTAACTACAAGAGACATAGAATTAATACTTAAACATACAGGCTCCATTAACTCAATGGTTCCATTTTTTCCTTCTCCATCTGAAAGAATAAACATTTTTCCAGTGGGATGAATCTAAAAAAGAAATAAAAGATTAAAAAAACCAACAACATAAACAAAAACTTTAAAATCTCATTAATATAAAAATATTACAAGTTTGAAAGTGAGCAGATTGAGCCAAACATACTTAATCAATGCATACAGAGCAATTGTTTTTGAGTAATTTGGTTCGAATTATAATCTTGTGGTACCATATCTGGTCAAACGACACCTAGTTCAACTTGAATTTCAGATAAACAGTACTTTTTAGTACAAATATGTCCTGTATTTTTATTTACTAACTCTGGCAACCCTGCCCTAACAATAAATTAAAGGGGGTCCATAACGTCTAAAAGTGAGATCTATTAGCATTCATGATTTAAATAGTAGGTATTCCACCACAGGGTATGTTTTAAAAATTAAGCTTGAGTTTGGGCCCAACCTTCGGGGTAGAGAGTACTTAAAATAATAATAATAATAAACATGATGAAGTAAAGAGACCTGGTTGCCAGAAGATTTGGGTTCTACTGTTAGCTGTAAAGACTGCATTCAGATATGGTTTGAAGGTAAGCTTTGCTACTTGGTGTGGCCTTGAGCAGTTAACCACACACACCACTGTTTCCCTACCCTGAAGTCATTTAACACCTATTTAACGAAGAGGTTGTGTGTCTGAAATGAACTACTGAGGCTTTATAATAGTTTTTTGTTTTTTTCTCCCGCTCAGCTCTATCGATTCACTGACTCGGAAACTTCGGGCCTGCTTCTCATCAGTAGGGCGAAGATGCTGTACTCTAACACTGGCATGAGAACACAGACTGCTATGGAATCTGGAAGGGAAAACCGAAGAATGTTTATGGCGAAGTGACTCTAATGAGAAAAGGAAGTTGGAGAAAATTGCATGAGAAGGAAACTAGAGAAACAGAGTAGTTGTCAAGTGGGGCTGCACTAAAAAATCGGGAGGTAGATGTGTGAGTCAGGTCTGTAATTTTCTCTTGGTAAATACAAAAAGGACCCAGAGGGGAGAATGTTAGAATTTAGGACAGAGCGCATTCGAACGCGTCACGATTCCGCGCCATACAAGTGGCGCCAAAGTGGGCTGCAGTGGCTAAAAAGTGTGCAGAACGTCCCCTCGTGTACAACGAAGCCATGGGGAGCGCAGTGATGCTCTAAGGCCTGTCCTCCTTCACCCGCCCTTACCACCCTGAGGCTGCGGCCCTGGCGGTCACGGGGTCCCTCCACCCGGCTACACAGCAGGGAGCCCAGGGCAGCAACGGCGCGCACCTTTTCCAGCCTCCCTACGAAGCAGACCGGCCGGTCGATGAACTGAGCTAGCATGCTGGCGTTGACGCGCGACCTGGGCAACTCCATGACGTCCACCATGGTTGCGGCGCGAGACCTGCGGCCGGCAGGAAACGGACGACTGAAATTCTGCGCCCCGCGGCGTCCGAGGGGCCGAAGATGCCGGCACCAATCAGCGGAGAGCCGCTCTCTCACTCCACCAATCAAAAGCGCGGAAATCTCGATCGCACTCGCTCCGTCCCAGACAAGGACGGAGCAGGGAGGGCCTCTTCCGGAAGCGGGGATCGGCTGCTTAGTGACGCGTGGCGTCCCGGAAGTTGCCCGGTTCCTCCGCAGAGCGAGCAGAAGGCGGGGCTTGGGTGGGTGGGGGGCCGGCGGCTGCCTCCCGCGATCTCGGGCCTCCCCGCCGGGCTGGATCCCGGAAGCAGGGTATTGGGCTCCTGTGAGGTGGCGGCGAGGGACTGCGGCGCGAGCCTCAGGTATCCCTTCTCGCGGCAGGCCCCGCAACCTCCCTGTTTCCCTTTCTCCCCGTCGACGGATGCGGAAGAAGGAGGCGGGACTCGGTTCTTGCCCTAGCCCGGCATTTTCGGTGCTGCGCACCGGCTGTTCAAGTTTCCCCACCCACCGGCTTCCCGGTTCTGCGTGGGAAGCGCGGGATTCGTGCTGCAGCCGAGGGATCGGGTGTTTTTTGACACTTGCCCTCCTGGAGACGGGAAATGGGGTCGCCAATGATCTCTCACTGCCTTTGTCAGGTTCCTGCTGCTCGGTGGCAGAGGGTCAGTGATTGAACCGCTCGAGCGGCGTCACTTACCATTCTGTTTTCACACCTGTTGGAAGGAGGGTTGATCTGATGATCTCTATGACCCTTTCTAGCCCTCACAACCTGACCACACTAAGGAGGTGAGAGTTTTCTCACCTCCTCCGTGTTAGCAAAGAATTGAAGCTTTTGGGGATGGGTAGGGGGAAGGATCACTGAGCTAGGTGAGGAGACGAATTTAAATAGCTGTTAGATCCTGAGCAGGTGCGCTTCTCCCCGAAATACACTTTCCCTATCAAAAAAAGAGGGGCGTCAGATGACAGGAATGTTCTGTAAGAACGCAGCAGAGTTTTGCCCATGGGATTCACGAACTCGTCTTAACTTCCCAGACCTTCCCCCCATTGCTCGCCACACCCCGGGACAGTGGAGGCATAGAAGATCAACTGTTTCAAGGAGATTCGGGCTGGGGGCGTGGATTCTTGAATCAGTCACTGCTGGCTCCTGTGGTTGTTGATTTGGGGACTTCATCTGCTGGGACTGGTACTGCCTCGCCAGGGGTATTATCGGATGAGCGGTCATAAAAATACCTGCGAACTGCTGCGTAAATTGGAAAAACAACTTTTTGTTTGGAAACTGAGTCCGTGAATTTGCCTAAAGCCCCGGAGTTGTCACTATTCAAATTCGGGTTCTAGCTGGAGTGTTCCAATTTTCTCTCATAGTTGCCTTAGGCAAAGAAGATTCTTTATGAGACCCGAGGGCGCAATTTAAGATTGAAATCTGATGTACCATAATTAAATGATAGCCTCCCTCAGTGTTTATTTAGCTGAATATATTTGTCTTTCAGTATCGCTGTCACGAAAACAAATTAAAAGGGTTTCGTTAGCAGATGCAGAGTACATGTCGTTTGTTGTATACAGGAACGGTTGTACTGATGCAAGTCAATAAATTCTATATTTTTGCGCAAAGCCTTGACGTCTTTTGCACTTCAGGGTTGCTTTGGAAGACAAATTGATGTGTATTGTGAAGGGCAAGGCGCATGAATACCTTTAACAGCAGCCCTTAACGTATTAGATGCTAATGTCATTATTTTATTATACTTAAATGACCACTTTTACATACCAGTGGCCTTTAAAAAAATAAAGATGAACAAGATAATTTAAAGCAGCTTTTTGGATATTTTTGAGTCATTTAAAGTGTATTGTGTAATACATAATCAATAGAGAAGAGTATATATAGCTAATAATGTATTATTTCCAGAGAAATTAAATGAACTCACATGGGCCTCACATTCAGTTTAAGAAACGGAATTTAGCCAGTTAGTAGTTTGCACTTCCTCAGTTAAATCCTCCTCTCTGGAGGAGCCAGAAATAAACACTATCTTGAAATTTTTGTTAAGCACCCTAAGCTTTTCTATATAGTCTTATCACACCTGGAGTCATTCTTAAATGGTATGTTTTATTTTGCTGATTTTGACCTTTATATAAACGGAATCATACCATATATATCCACTGACTTGTTTCTTTTGCTTGTTTTTGAGATTAATCCATGTTGGCATATGTGGGTGGAGTTCATTCTTTTCACTCAGCTATTTTGCTGTGTTATTGACTGACAAACAATTTTGATTGTTTACAGTTCTTTTCTACTGCATACATGGCCGTTGTGAATGTTCTTGCACCTATTAGTTGGTGCTCTTGTGCAAATGTTTATCAGTAGAATTGCTGGAACATAGGGTGTGCATCTCCTCTTTTACTAGTAAAACCAAATACGGTTGACCTTTGAACAACACAGGTTTGAACTTCATGGGTCCACTTCTATGCAGATTTTTCCAAAAAATATAGTACACTGCTGTATATACATTATATATGTATAGTACTATCTATAACTATGTAAGTACAAATATATATACAGTACTATAAGAAAGTCTCATGACTTTCTTAATATTTACTTTTTTCTGGTTTATGTATTGTACAAATACAGCATATAATATGTATAACATACAAAATATGTGTTAATCAATTGTTTATGGCTTCTGGTAGGCTTGCTGTTAATGGTAGATTATTTGTAGTTAGGTTTTGTGGGGAGTGAAGAATTATATTTGGGTTTTCGACCATGGAGGGTGGGCAGTGTGCCCACCCCAACCCCCACGTTTTTCAAAGGTCAACAGTACTGTACCCGAAGTAGTTGTACTAACTTATTCTTTTATCAGAGGTATAGGAGAATTTCAATTGATCCACATTTTTGGCAACTCTTATTAAAGTTTTTTACCCCTAGTCTGATGGATGTAAAATGGTTTCATGTTGTAGTCTTAATTCGCTTCCCCTGATTACTGAAAGATTGAACAACTTTTCAAATATTTATTGGCCAGTTGTGTTTGTCATTTTTTTGTTGGGTTTTATTTTTTCTGTCTTTTTTCCTTTCTTTCATTGGAAGGAGCTCTTTTAAGATATATGGTTAAAATGTTTTTCCCTTTTGTGTAATATAGTTGAAAAGGTCAATTAAAAAATTTCCTGTAAGAATCTTTTCTTAAAACAAGCTCTTAAAGACATTGTATATTTAAAATAATAGTTTTGCCTTTCATATTTAAAAATAGTCCATCATTTAGAATTGAGTTTATATGCATGTTGTCAGGTAGGTATCCAATTTCTTTCATTTTGTTTTCATTGTAGTTGTCCCGGCATCATTTATTGACTACATCACCATTTGCAACCAACCTTTGGCATCACCTTGGTTTTCATATATGTGTGAGTGTGTTCCCGGGCTCCAGGTCTGTTCCGTTGGTCTATTTGTCTGTCCCTGCACCAGGACCACTCTCTTCAATACTGTGGCCTTATAATTTTTGATGTCTGGGGTGCAAGTTTTTCTCTCTTGCTATGTTCTTCAGGAATAACTGTTATTCTTGTGACTGTCTATAACTTTAGCTTGACGAGTTCCTTAAAAAACCTTGTTGAGATTTGACCACAATTGCATTGAATCTTTGGATTGATTTCAGCAGTAACGTCTTAACAACTACTCTTACTCTTCTTGACCTAGTTTGGTATTAACATCCTTTCAAAAAGTTTCATGATTTTCTATATAAAAGTTTTGACTTTTAGATTAGATTTATTCCTAGCTACCTTGTTATTGTTGCTAGTAATAAGGGTATTATTTTTAAGTTAAAGATTTTTAGCTGATTGTTGCTTGTACACAGAAGTGCATTTGACCTTTTTTTCCTGGCCATCCTGCCGAACTTACTTCTAGTCATTTTCTATAGGATTCTTCTAGGCTTTCTAGTCATATGTGGATAATTATAAATTTGTTGCTTAGCCATTCTTAAATATTATTATTAGTAGTATTATTTTGCCTTTTGCCCAGTTTAGAGTTTCTAGTACCATTTGAATAGAAATAGTGTTTCAGTTAAGGTGGCATTTGACTGCATAAGTATCTTAAATACACAAAGTCAGTTTTACATGTTAAAGAAGTCCAGAGGCATGCAGCTCACCATGCAGCTGTGTGTAGTGTCTCTAAGACATCAGGGACCCAGGTTCCTTTTGTCTTTCTCTTCTTCGATTCTCAGTATCTGGCACCTTCCTTAAGGTTACCTCATAGGCCAGTAAAGGTGCTGAGCACCAGCCATGTAGTCTCCATTCCAGGCAGCAGAGAAGTGGGCAGGCAAAAGAGACTCATCTCCTTTTAAGGAGACTTCCTGGAAGATCCTTTCAACTTGAAGTTCTACTTATTAGGTTAAAGACTTTCCCTTGTATTCCTACTTTGATAAGAATTTCAATTGAGTGGTTATGGATATTTAATCAAAGACACTTTTTTGCCTTAATTGAGATGATTGAAATGAATATATTTTCCAGTCTTGACCCACGCTTGCATTCCTGGAAGACATACAAGTTGGTTATATTATCTTTTATTACATATTCATAGATTTGGCTTGTTATTATTTTGTTTAGGTTTTTTGCATCCATGTTCATGAGTGAGGTTAGCATGTAATTTTTCTTTCTTATATAGTCCTTGTCAGATTCTGGTATTGTTAGGGATATACTGGGCTCATGAAATGAGTTGTAGAGTTTCCTCTGTTCTCCAGGGTTTTCTGTGAAGCTGGAGTTATCTGTTCATTGACTGAATTCATGTGTAAAACACTTTGGGTCTGTACCTATTGCTTTAGGCATCTCCCACAAGTTTTTGTAAGTAGTTGGTCATCACCAATTTCTAAATATTTTCTAGTTTCCAACATATTTCTTTTTGACTCATGGATTTTTGTTTCTAAATGTAGAGGTTTTATTTATTAAATTTTGTTGTATTGTTAATTTCTAATATAATTGCATTATAATCAGATGGTGTGTTCCATCTAATGCTAATTCTTTGAACGTATATGAGATTTGCTTTAAGGCTTATCAAGGATATGTTTTGTAAATGTTTAATGTGTGCTTAGAAAAAAAATTGTATTTTCCAGTTGTTGGATCAAGCTTGTTAATTGCAGCATCCGACTATTTTGTCTACCTTTCATCTGATTAATGTTTCAGTAATTGAAGTAATTGTGTTAGATATCTTACAGATAGTGGCATTGGCAGTTTCTCCTTGATTCTGATGACTTGTGTGATGTATTTTTAAAGACTTGTTATTCGATACATAAAAGATAAGGATTGTGAAGTAAAATGATGACATGAAGTAGTGAGTATCTTAAATCATGCTTTTCAGCTTGATGTTAATTTTGTCAGCTACTGCTATAGACATGACTTTCAGTTAGAATTTGTTTATCTTTTTTCCATACTGTGTTTCAAGGGGGGGGGCAGTCTTTCTCTCTGGTGGCTTATCAGAGAGCTGACTTGGAAGGTCTAAGTTTTAGGGCAGAACANGTTTATCTTTTTTCCATACTGTGCTTCAAGGGGGGGGGCAGACAGGGGCATGGATGCATTTCTTTCTCTCTGGTGGCTTATCAGAGAGCTGACTTGGAAGGTCTAAGTTTTAGGGCAGAACAGGCGGATAGCAGCCTGTGGGCTCAGTGGTTCCCTTCTTCACAAGGTGCTGCCTTAACCAGCCTTAACCATTGGGGCCGGAGTGCCCAAAGGTGCGGGGCTGGATTCCTCTCTATGGGACACTGGTGTTCGGCAGATCACCAGCACGTTGCCATTTCTCTGTTTGTTATGTTTGTTATATTTTCTCCAAAAAACCTTATTTGATATTCATACCGTGTGGTGCTTGTATTTGGGTCTGTGTTGGCCTGATACCTTTCAACTTTTCTGTGTCCTGTTTTAGGCGTGTCCCTTGTAAACAGTGCATATAGCTGGAGGTTTAGTTTTCCCTTTGTCCATTTATATTGGTTGTGGCTGCTGATATTTTTGAATTTGTTTCTATAGTCATTTTGTTCTGCTTTTTTTGTTGTCTGTTTTTTCTCCTCCCTTGCCTTCTTTTGAATTGATTTTTAGATTTTTTTTCCTTAATTCCATTTTATTTCTTTGTATCAGTTTAAATGTCATGTGTTGGTTTTACAATTTTTGCGGTCATCCTTTAACATGTGGATTAAACTTAAAGTCTAAAGTTAACTTTACTCTGTGTCAAGATAAGAACCTATATCTCCATTTACCTTTTTCCCAATTTTTAAAAAAGATTTTATTTATTTGTTTGACAGAGAGAGTACAAGCAGGGGAAGCAGCAGGGAGAGGGAGAAGTAGGATCCCCTGCTGAGCAGGGAGACCTGACATGGAGCTCAATCCCAGGACCCTGGGATCAGGATCTAAGCTGGAGGAAGATGCTTAACTGACTGAGCCACCCAGGCACCCCACCTTTTTCCCAATTAAAAAATATTTATTTATTTATTTATTTATTTATATTTAGAGAGAGAGCAAGAGCTGGGGGAGGGGCAGAGGGAGATGGAGAGAAAAACCCACGCAACCTCTGTGTTGAGCGTGGAACCCTGTTGGGCCTCGACTTCAGGACCTAGAGATCATGACCTGAGCAGAAATCAAGAGTTGGACGCTTTAAAGGGACCTGAGCCACCCAGTGCCCCTCCCTATTTTTATCCTGCTGTCTAGAGTTTTAGTTCTATCTTGATTTCTTGTAACTCCACAAATTTGGCATTATCATTGCTTTATGTAGTTACTATTTGCTCAGAATTACTCACATATTTATCACTTTCTTTCTTTTTTTTTTTTTTAAGATTTATTTATTTATTTATTTCACAGAGGGAGAGAGATCACAAGGAGGCAGAGAGGCAGGCAGAGAGAGAGAGGGGGAAGCAGGCTCCCCGCCGAGCAGGGAGCCCGATGCAGGCCTCGATCCCAGGACCCTGAGATCATGACCTGAGCCGAAAGCAGAGGCTTTAACCCACTGAGCCACCCAGGTGCCCTATTTATCACTTTCTTATAATTTATTTTTACGTTTCAGCGTTTTTTCTGGTATTATTTTCCCTTTTGGAGGTTTTTTTAGTGAGAATCTTTGGCAACAAACCCCATTGTTTTGTGTTTTTTTCATCCTTGATCTCAAAAGATAGTTTTAGCTCTCTGTGGAATAGAGTGCAGAATGAACAGTTACTTTCTTTCAAAACTACTTTGATACTATTTTACTCATTTACTTTGATATTATTTTACTCTGTTTTCCTTAAAACTGTGATTATGTTGTAAGCTGTCATGTCTCTTTATCTGCTTGATCCTCAGTTTGTCTTTGGTGTTCTACAGTTTTCCTGTGCAATATATCCTGATGTGGGTTTCTCTCATTTAGTTTGCTGGCTGATACGTTGTGCTTTGTGAATCTGATAATTCTTGTGTTTATTGGCATTGGGACATTTTCAACCATCATCCCTTTGAACACTGACTGTCTTGTATAATCTAACTCCTTCTGGAACTCCAATTAAAAGTAAGAAGGATGTTCTCATGTGCTGTTGACATCTGTTTTATAATTCATTGGTTTTGATTCTCTGTGTTGAATTCTGGATAATTTCTTTCATATCTTCCAGTTTATTGATTTTTATGCAGTTGTGACTCATTTGCTCTATCTAATTTCAATACTATTTTTTATTTATTTGTTTCTAGATCTCTTGTTTGGTTCTATTTACAAATCTGAGTAGTTGTTATTGATATTCTTTTGTTGTAGTTTCAGGTTTCTCTTTATTTTTTCAAATAATACAGAATATAAAGTAAATCTGTTTATAATCTAGTTTTGGTACCCACAGTCTTTATGGGTCTCATTCTGTAGGGGTTTTTTTTTTTTTTTATTCTGTTGACTTTGCTGTGACTTGTTTCTTCATTTGTATTGTAATTTTTTATTATGAATTCATGTGTCTTGGAAGTTTTTGGTGATTTCTTTGAGATTTAGTTTGAGGGTGCGTTTCTTCACAGAAGATTTGTGTTTCCTACTTCTGTAGGTGTTTGGACCCCAGACTTTGTCCTTATGCCTGTGGAGCATGGATCATTAAAGCCCAGACTTTTAGCCATTAGAACTCAGCAATGGCCACAGGGAAAAGAGTAGCTTTAGTACTTGCATATACTCATATGGATTTGTTGATTCCTATCCTTTCTGGCTTGTATAGGATTTCTTTATTCTTTTGTTGGCTCGGACATACATTAAAAAAGGGGGTATTTATATTTAAGACATTACCACAAATACTCTTCATCCTTCCACACAATCAATCAAAAGCAAACATAAGCTTGTTTAAAGTGGGCATTCATTGGATAGAATTTCAGAAGATATAAAATGTGGCAGGGAGCATAGTAATGAATTCTGGGTCAGTTGTGCTTCTTGGTCAGTCCCCTTTGATTGTGTAATTTATGGAAATTTGAGTCAGACTTTGACATATGGCTGACAGAGCTATTGCCAGTTTTTGTCTTATGTTTCTTTACTTGCATTTTGATGACAAATTGGGAAGGAAGTAAAACAGCCAGCTTTCTTGTTTCCTCAGGCATCTGAATCAAGTCCTCAGACAGATAGCAATACTACTTGACTAGACTTAGTAACTTGTTAGCCACTTGCCAATGCTAGTGCTTGTTTTACACAGGACTCAGCACCATGCTTTGTACCCACTGGCGGGGGAGAACTGGTAGAGAAGCAGGCTGAAAGGCAGCAGCTGGACTGGGTACTTCCTTGAATTTGGAGAAAGTGCCTTGTCTAGTTTTGTTTCTCTGGGGCCCAGCACCATGCCTGGCCAGTGTGTGGCCTTCACAGCATCTTGGCTGAATGAATTAAAAAGTGAGCAATTGAACAAATGACTGAATTTTAGCAGCTTATTTATTTATTTAGTTTTTTATGGGCTCGCGGCCCATCGTGGGGCTTGAACTCTTGACCCTGAGATCAGGAGTCACATGCTCTACGGACTGAGCCAACCAGGTGCCCCATAGCAGTTAGCTTTTATTTAGAGACGAAGTAAAGACTTGTGATGATAGACTTAGGTTGTTTTGAAAGTCAAAGGACCCCTTCCTTTTTATAAGAGACAGGGAGAGGACAGCTCTGTATGCACCAGGCAGAGAGTTCTCCCCAGATGGTGAATCGGCTGGCATCTTGATCATGACCTTTCCAGCCTCCAGAATTATGAAATATAAATCTGTTGTTTTTAAGTTAAAAAAAAAAGAAAGTCAAATGATACATACTTTTATAGGCACTTTTGGGAGTGATTCCTATTGAAAGTTGAATGTGATAGCTCCTGTTGTGTATTAAATATATTTAAGTGAGCAGATACAGCAGTTTGAAGACATGCACTGAATGTTTTATTATTATTATTTGTTGTTGTTTTTGTTGTTCACTCTAGGTTTTCCTGTGCTGTAGAGAGTTGTAGAGAGGTGTGACTTTACACCATTCTCCCTTACAACAGCATTCTCCCACAGAACATTGTTTAAATATGCCCCAAGATATTTGTTTTATGTGAAGAGATGCTTTTTGATAGAGTTGTCTGGAGTCTTTTTCAGGGTGTTTTTTGTTTCAGAGTAGCAACACTGATGCCCTAGGTAGAAATTAGTATTGTGTTAGTAGGAATCTGTGTTATTTAAAGCAAAACTTATATGGTTTTTGGGGCACCTGGCTGGCTCAGTTGGTAGAGCATGTGACTCTGGATCTTGGGGTGTGAGTTCAAGCCCCACATTAGGGGTAGAGTTTACTTTAAAAAAATTAAAAAAAAACCTTCAATGGTTTTTTGGCAGCAGTTATGTACAGTTATGTTTGTAGCTTTTCTCAAACATAAAAATATATTATTGTATCATTACTTTAGAAGAGACAGTGTAACACTAAAACGTGACTCTAAATTATGTGCTTGGTTAGTGAATGAGATCCAAATGATATAAATTATAAGTGAAATTCGTTTGCAGGCTCTCAAAAGACAGCAGCTTTATCTTCTAAATTTCTATATCTCCCCACACTATTTAGCATCTTAAAATCTATGGTTTTCATGTGTTACTGCATTAAAAAGAGGGAATTTAAAAGAAATAATACCTCTTGAAATTGGAAATTGGGATGTCTGCTGACTGGAATGTATCACATATTAGGGGATCACACCCATCTGTAGAGGAGCAGTTTACAATGAAGAATTATCTGGCCCCAAATGTTAAGAGTAAAGAGCTTGAGAAACCCTGGTTTAACATAATGGAAAATTTTACCTTCCTTTTTTTTTTTCCTTCACATTTTTATATCAATTCTAGTTAACATACAATGCAGTATTGGTTTCAGGAGTAGAATTCAGTGGTTCATCACTTAAAATACACCACCCAGTGCTCATCACAAGTGCTCTCCTTGAGATATGAGCATCAACCTACCCACAATGATACCCATTACCCATCTAGCCCATCCCCACCCACATCCCTCCATCAACTCTCAATTTGTTCAGTTTGTCCTCAAGAGTCTGTTATGGTTTGTTTCCCTTTCTTCTTTTTTTCCCCCTCCTCCCATATGTTCATCTGTTTTGTTTCTTAAATTCCACATATGAGTGAAATCATATGGTATTTGTTTTTCTCTGACTGACTTATTTTGCTAGCGTAATATACTCTGGCTCCATCTGTGTCATTGCAAATGGCAAGATTCCATCCTTTTTGATGGCTGAGTAATATTTCTGTGTGTGTCTCTGTGTGTGTGTGTGTGTGTGTGTGTGTGTGTGTGTGTGTACACACACCACATCTTCTTTATCCATTTATCAGTCGACGGACATTTGGGCTCTTTCCATAGTTTGGCTATTGCTATGAACATCAAAGTGCATGTACCCCTTTGAATCAGTACTTTTGTATTCTTTGGGTAAATACCTAGTACTGCAGTTGCTGGATCATAGGGTGGTTCTTTTCTTTTCTTTCTTTTTTTTTAGATTTATTTATTTATTTATTTGACAGAGAGAAATCACAAGTAGGCAGAGAGGCAGGCAGAGAGAGAGGAGGAAGCAGGCTCCCTGCTGAGCAGAGAGCCCGATGCGGGGCTCAATCCCAGGACCCTGAGATCATGACCTGAGCCGAAGGCAGAGGCTTTAACCCGCTGAGCCACCCAGGCACCCCAGATCATAGGGTAGTTCTATTTTTAACTTTTGGAGGACCCTCCATACTGCTCTCCAGAGCAGGTGCATCACTTTGCATTCCCACCAACAGTGCGAGAGGTTTCCTCTTACTCTACATCCTTGCCAACACCGCTTGTTTCTTGTGTTGTTAATCTTAGCCATCCTGACAGATATGAGATGCTTTCTCATTGTTGTTTTGATTTGTATTTCCCTGATGCCGAGTGATGTTGAGCATCTTTTCATGTGTCTTTTGGGTATCTGGATGTCTTTTTTGGAAAAGTGTCTATTCATGTTTTCTGCCTATTTCTTAACTGGATTGTTTGTTTTGGGGGGGTTGAGTTTAATAAGTTCTTTGTAGATTTTGGATACTAACCCTTTATCAGATAGTCTTTTGCAAATATCTTCTCCAATTCCGTAGTTTTGCTTTTTACTTCTGTTGATTATTTCCTTCCTTGTGCAGAGGGCTTTTGTGTTGATGAAGTCCTGATAGTTCATTTTGCTTCTGTTTCCCCTGCCTCTGGCCACCTGTCTAGTTAGTTGCTGTGGCTGAAGTCAAAGAGGTTTCTGCTCATGCTCTTCTCTAGGATTTTGATGATTTTCTGTCTCACATTTAGGTCTTTCATCCATTTTGAATTTATTTTTGTGTTGGTATAAGAAAGTGGTCCAGTTTCATTCTTTTGCATGTTGCTGTCCAGTTTTCCCATACCATTTTTTGAAGATATTGTCTTTTTTCCATTGAATATTCTTTCCTGCTTTGTTGAAGATTAGTTGACCATATAGTTGTGAGTCCATTTCTGGGTTTTCTATTCTGTTCCATTGATCTATATGTCTATTTTTTATATACTTTTTTTTTAAGGTTTTATTTCTTTATTTGAGAGAGTGAGTGAGAGAGCATAAGCAGGAGGAGCGGCCTCCCCACTGAGCAGGGAGCCTGATGTGGGGGTTCGACCTCAGGACCCTGGGATCATGACCTGAGCTGAAGGCAGATGTTTAACCCACCGAGCCACCCAGGTGCCCCATCTATACATCTCTTTTTGTGCCAGTACCATAATGTCTTGATGACTACAGCTTTGTAATACAATTTAAAGTCCAGAGTTGTGATACATCACCAGCTTTGTTTTTATTTTTCAGGGTTGCTTTGGCTATTCAGGGTCTTTTATGGTTCCATATAAATTTTAGGATTTGTTCTAGCTCTGAGAAGGATGCTGTGGTAGAGATTGCAATAAATGTGTAAAATGCTTTGGGTAATATAGACATTTTAACAATATTTGTTCTTCTAATTCATGAGCATGGAACGTTTTTCCATTTCTTTGTGTCCTCTTCAGTTTCTTTCTTAAGTTTTCTATAGTTTTCAGCATATGGATCTTTTACCTGTTTCATTAGGTTTACTCCTAGGTATCTTGTGGGTTTTGATGCAATTGTAAATGGGAACAATACCTTGATTTAATTTTCTGTTGCTTCATTATTGGTGTATTGACATACAACAAATTTCTGTATGTTGATTTTATATCCTGCAACTTTGCTGAATTCATATGTTAGTGCTAGCAATTTTTTGGTGGAGTCTTTCATTCTTCTACATAGAGTATCATGTCGTCTACAAATAGTGAAAGTTTGACTTCTTCCTTGCCAATTTGGATGCCTTTTATTTCTTTTTGTTGTCTGATTGCTGAGGCTAAGACATCTAGTACTGTGTTAAATAGTAATTGTGAGAGTGGGCAACCATATCTTGTTCCAAAGGAATAAGAGAGGAAAAACTCTCAATTTTTTCCCATTGAGGATGATCTTAGCTGTGGGTCTTTTGTATATGGCTTTTATGATGTTGAGGTATGTTCCCTCTATCCCTACTTTGTTGAAGGTTTTTATCAAGAACAGATGATGTTTTGTCAAATGCTTTTTCTGCATCAATTGAGGGGATCATATGGTTCTTATTCTTTCTTTTATTAATGTGGTATATCACACTGATTTGTGAATATTGAACCACCCTTGCAGCCCAGGAATACTTCCCACTTGATCGTGGTGAATAATTCTTTTAATGTACTGTTGGATTTGATTTGTTAGTATCTTGTTAAGAATTTTTGCATCCGTGTTCATCAGGGATATTGGCCTATAATTCTCCTTTTCAGTCGGGTCTTTGTCTGGTTTTGGAATCAAGGTAATGCCAGCCTTGTTGGAGCTTTTCCATTTCTATTTTTTGGAACAATTTGAAAAGAGTAAGTATTAACTCTTCTTTAAATGTCTGGTAGGATTCCCCTGGGAAGCCATCTGGCCCTAGACTTTTGTGTATTGGGAGTTTTTTGATTACTGATTCAGTTTCTTTCGTGGTTATGAGTCTTTAAATTTTCTATTTTTTCCAGTTTTAGCTTTAGTGGTTTTTATGTTTCTAGGAATTTGTCCATTTCTTCCAAATTGCCCAGTTTGTTGGCATATACTTTTTCAAAATATTCTTGTATAATTGTTTGTATTTTTGTGGTGTTGGTTGTGATCACTTCTCGTTCATTTATGACTTTATTTATTTGGGTCCTTTCTCTTTCTTTTTGTTAAGTCTGGTTAGGGGTTTATCAAGTTTATTGATTCTTTCAAAGAACCAGCTTTTAGTTTTGTTGATCTCTTCTCCTGGGGTTTTTGTTTATTGATTTCTGTTCTAACCTTATTTCCCTTCTTCTGCTGGATTTAGGCTTTATCTGGTGTTACTTTTCTAGCTCAGTTAGGTGTAAGGTTAGGTTGTGTATTGAGACTTTTCTTGCTTTTTGAGGAAGGCCTGTATTGCAATATACTTCCATCTTAGGACTGTTTTTGCTGCATCCCAAATGTTTGGACTGTCATGTTTTTATTTTCATTTGCTTCCATGTACTTTTTAATTTCTTCTTTAATTTCCTGGTTAACCCATTCATTCTTTAGTAGGATGTTTTTTATCTTCCATGTATTTGTGGTCATATTTTTTCTTTGGTTGACCTCAAGTTTCATAGTGTTGTGATCTGAAAATATGCATGTATGATCTCAGTCTTTTTGTACTTTTTGAGGGCTGATTTGTGACCCAGTTTGTTATCTGTTCTGAAGAGTGTTCCATGCGCACTCAAAAAGAATGTGTATTCTGCTGCTTTAGGATGAAATGTTCTGAATATATCTGTCAAGTCCTTCTGGTCCAGTGTGTTATTCAAAGCCATTGTTTCCTTGTTGATTTTCTGCTTATGTGATCTGTCATGACTGGAAATGGAGTGTTAAATTCCCCTACTATTATTGTTTTATTATCAGTGAGGTTTTTTTATGTTACTGTTTCATATATTTGGGTGCTCCCAAGTTGGGGGCATAAATATTTATAATTTTTGGATGTTCTGGATGATATAATGCCCTCCTTCATCTCTTGTTGCAGTCCTTGGTTTGAAATCTAGTTTGTTTGGGGGTGTCTGGGTGGTTTGGTTGATTAAACATCTGACATTTGATTTTGGCTCAGATTATGATCTTAGCATCGTGAAATCCAGCCACACATCAGCCACACTCAGCACAGAATCTGCTTAAGATTCTCCCCCTTTTGTTTGCCCTTCCCCTCCCCTGGTGTGTGTGTGTGTGTTTCTCAGAAAGTAAATAAGTAAGTAAGTAAGTAAAATCTAGTTTGTCTGATATAAGTATGGCTATTCTGGCTATCTTTTAATGTTCATTGACATGATAGATGGTTTTCCGTCTCCTCACTTTTAATCTGGAGGTGTCTCTTGTAGGCAGCATATAGATGGGATTTGGTTTTTTTTTTTATCCATTCTGATACCCTATGTCTTTTGATTGGAGCATTTAGTGCATTTACATTCAGAATGATTATTGAATTGAAAGATATGAATTTAGTGGTGCATGTTACCTGTAAGGTTGTTTTTTCAGCTGGTGTTCTCTGTTCCTTTCTAGTCTTTGTTGCTTTTGGTCTTCTTTTCTCCACTCAAAAAGTCTCCTTTAATATTTCTTGGAGGGCTGGTTTAGTGGTCATGAATGCCTTTAGTTTTTGTTTTGTCCTTCTATTGTGAATGACAGCCTTGCTAGATAAAGTATTCTTGGCTGGGTATTTTTCCCATTCAGCATGTTGAATATATCTTGCCACTGTCTTCTGGTCTGTTGAGTTTCTATGGATAGATCTGCTGCAAACCTGATCTGTCTTACTTTGTATGTTAAGGACTCTTTTTCCTTGCCGCTTTCAGGATTCTTTCTTTGTGCATTTTTTTAATTTGACTATGATATTTCTTGGTAATTGCTGGCTTTTGTTGAACTTAATGGGAGTTCTTTTTGCTTCTTAGATATCAATGTCTGTTTTCTTCCCCAGATTAGAGAAGTTTTCAGCTATAATTTGCTCAAACCCTCTGCTCCTTTTTCTCTTTCTTCATCTTCTGGGACTCCTATGATATAAATGTTACTACACTTTAAGGAGTCACTGAGTTCCCTAAGTCTACATTCATGATCCAATACTTTTCTTCCCGTCTTCTTTTCAGCTTCATTATTCTCCATATTTTAATCTCCTATATCACTAATTCTTTTGCTTCATCCATCTCCATTGTCATGGCATCTATTCAGGTTTGCATCTGGGTTAAATATAGCCTTTTTAATTTTGTCCTGACTAGATTTTAGTTCTTTTAATCTCTGCAATAAGGGATTCTCTAGTGTCTTCTATGCTTTTTTCATGCCTAACTAGTGTCCTTATAATTGTTGTTTTAAATTCTAGTTATATCTTACTTATATCGTATTGATTAAATCTCTCTCTGTGACTTTTTTCCTGTTCTTTTTTTTGGGGTTGAGTTCCTCTATCTTGTCATTTTGTCCAGGGGGAAAAAAAAAAGGAATCTAAATCCTAGGTAAGTTTTGATCTGCTTGTCAAAAGCAGCTAGATCCAAAAAATATTTAAAAAATAAATTTAAATAAATTTAAAAAATAAAAATTAAATTAAAAAGAAAAAATACATAAAATAAATAATAAAATTAAGTTTAAAATTTTTTTAATTAAAAATAATATATAAAAAAATAAAAAGGGAGGTAGATCCTATTTACCCTAGAGCTGAAGCTTGCAGCTCTCTGATCTGTAGACTTGGTGCCTGCAAGGGGTTTGTGCTGGTCTTCTGAAGGAGTGTGTTGCTCTTATTGTCAGGTGGCCTTCCTGTCCTGGCGATGGTGCCTGCAAGGCACAAGGGGGCGGGACTTGGTGTAAGTAGCTTTGGTGTCCACTAGGTGGTGCTGTTTTGCTCCCTGAAGTTTTTCAGCACTGATGAGCGGGGTGGAAATGGCATTGCCCGGTTCTGTCTTCCTGGGGTGGGAGCTAGCACCTGCCACCCTAACGGAAACCATCACAGAAGAGCACACAGTCACCTCTACTGTGTCCCTGGCCTCTGTTAGACCCCTTTCTTCACCTTGCTTGCTTCTGAGATGTCTGCCTGCCAGGTGGCATGGCGCTCCTTTGTTTTATCTCAGGCATAGGCTGGGTTCCAAAACTCCAAAGTTTAGAGATCCCCGTGGCCAAGATCCACACTGATCGCCTAGGGGAGGGCCTGGCTGAGCTGCAGCTGCCCGCAGTTTTGTCCCAGAAATCAGAGGTGCGACCACACGGTGGCTTGGAGTTTATGGCAAGGCACAGCAGAAAGCCTACCGAGACTCACTGCCTTCAGCCTATGCCTGTGTTCCTGTGCTAGCCAATGGGGCAGCTCAATGGCGCCCTCTGGGTCCCTTGCCCAGGAGAGGTCACAGCACCCCCTCTCCCAAATGTACTCCAAGCAGGGGAACTGCCTCTCCACATGTGACCCACAGGATCCTCAGACCTGGCTGCCCACTCCTGGGTCTCTGTCCTCCTTCCCCACTGGAGCACTGCTGAGCCCCAGGCATGACCCCCGTGATGTTGCCCACCTCTGAAAGTTCACACTTTGTGACCTCTGAAACTTCACACTCTGTGCTTCCCTGTTTATAAAAACTTGTGATGGTCCACTCCTCTCCTTTTCCCGGTCAGTGGTTTCAGGAAGAGTTTTTCTTGTGCAATTCTCTATGCGCCCATTTCCACTCTTTCTCTCTCACTCCTCTGTCTGCAATCAGGGCTCCCTCCCCATTGCAGAACCCGCATCTCTTCTCTCCCCCAAATCAGCTCTCTGCAGTTCCTACTTTTCACGATGTGGTGGTTTTTTATTTGTTTTTCAGCTTTAGCTGTGTGTTTTTTTTTTTTTAAAGGTTTTATTTATTTATTTGAGAGAGAGAGAGAGAGAGAGAGAGAGTAAGCAAGAGCAGAGCTGTGTGTTTTTACTCTCTCAGTCATCCCATCGATTGCTTGGATGTTCAGAATGATTTGGTATTTATCTAGCTGGGTTCCAGCTGTGTTTTAGGGTCTCCCTACTCTACGCAATCTTAACTCCTATGAGATTTTGCCTTCCTAAATTAGTAGAATCAGGGGGGACATTATTATTATGCGCTTTTTTTTTTTAATAAGGGCAGGATGGGAAAAGCAGCCACTTCTCATCACTGCCAGGATACCAGTCTTGATTCTGAAAACAACAGAGTAGCTAATTAAAAGGAAAACAGACCAACAAAACCCCCAAATCCAACAACAACAATAACAATAAAACTACATAAAGCTTCTCTGACCATTCTAACAGAGACTTTGGGGGTCATATTTATTTACAAAGTAAGGGAGGAGAGTAAAATTGCATGAGGTCCATTTTACTCTTAGTTGAGATCGTCTGTATGCAATAATGTAAAAAGGATACGAGAAGAAGGAAGGTTCTGTTCTAAAACTTTCTTGGACCAGCTTGTGACCTTTCAAGATGACTTTGTCGTATGCTTGAAAAGCAGTTCTGCTAGAGAAAATTCCAGAAAATTAGTAATTTCAGATTATGTAATGCTTCCAAGATAGCAGGATTTTATTATTATAGCGACCACTAATGATTGCAAACAGCTCCTGATGGTCTGCCTCTTACAGGCTAATGAGTAGCTGGCAGTTAACATTATCAGATGAAGCCTTTGTGCTGCTCCCCATGGCAAGTTAAGCCAACTGTTCAAAGTCACCAAGTTGTGGTGATAAAAGTAGAAACACCCCTCAACCCAGATCAAGAAAAAAACCTTACAAAATGAAGAAAAAAATTCCAACTTGGCCCCTGTGTGAAGTCTTCCCTGTGAAATTCTCTGGAGCGCCTTTGCTCTTCCAGAATCCTGTCTTGCCTGGTGCTATGTAATTGTGAATTTGTAGCTCAAGATCTTCTGACTTTCTAAGTATTTTAGATACTCTGTTTAGGCTAAAAATCATACCTGTTTAACTTATCAGTTTGCTAAAAGGAACTATATTCGTCATGTTAGGGAAGTGAGTTTTATTAAATCATATCACTTCAATTTTTAATGGCTGTTAGCTGTTATATATGCCCATGATGTCACTTTCCAGTTAGGTGACAAGTGAAAAGGTTTAAAGTGTTACGTTAAAGGACAGGCTGTCTTCAAAGTGAGGTTGCCATCACCACTTTGTATGCATCTGAGTATGTTATAAATCTGTGCTGGTATATTCTGAAGACATCTCTGAGCTGCTCCAGACCAACGGAAGTGGAATGGAAATACTAGTTTAAGGGGAAAAAAAAGAGCAATGTAAAATTTCCTACTGTTAGAAAAGAACTTGTTCATGTATTTTTAAAATGACTGATGGTGGATATTAAAATGCTCTGGTGTTTAGATTCCATTGGAGAAGTTTAAAAGAATGTTATAACAGTTTTATTTCCCCATTTGTGTATTTATAATAACTACATCCTTTATAATTTTCAGTAGATAGTTTTAGATGTTACCTTAAAAAATGCAAGGGGATGCATAACGCCTCACAGTCCTTTTAGGGGTTATGTGAGCACTGCAGTACGATTAGTGGCTTTGAAACTTTTTGCCTGCAACCCAAACTAAGAGATAACAAGATATCATGACCTAACACCCAAAGCAAAACTTCGTAAAGCACTATTTACCATACATGATACTCTCTGATATCTTTTTGCTTCCTTTCCCTTTCTTCTTCTTCTTTTTTTTCTTCTCTTATTTCATTCTATTTAAAAATGTGGTCATGACCCAGTAAATTGAGTTTGCTTCTGCTAAAGAGTTCGGACCTGCAGTTTGAAAAACAGCTGTAGATCCAAGATTCAGTTCTTTGTTTTTTGTTTGCTTGTTTGTTTGTTTCCAGAGTGTTTTGGGGGAGAGGGGCCAGTCCGAGCATAAAATCAGAGAGGTGGAAACAAAATTTATGTTAATGCTTCAGTTCAATTAATTGGCTTTCAAACTTCCTGGGAGCTTGTCTGTGACATCAGTTGAAAGGTCTTTCCTTGCTCCCCACTTGCTTACCCTCTCAGGTACCCATACCTCTCCCCTATTACACCAGTATCACAAACCTTCAAAAATAAAAAAGCTATCTGGGATGGCAAAACAGAGGAAAAACTTTTGGGTAATTCTATTTGGTAGTCCAAAATTAATGGATAAATTTTAAAAGGGGTTAAAATCATTTCTCTCATACAAATGTAAAAAAGACTACTGAACTCATTAAGGAGGGAAGTTGTAAGATATTATAACTTGTTCAAAAGAGAACTCACAGTATCATCACACATTTATAGCCAAAGAAGGGAATGTCGAATGTACAAATGGATGCAAAACTGGTCGCTATCCCACAGAGCAGTAATTAATGCATTCTACCAGATACATTTCTGTGGAGAGGAATTATTGGCATGACTATCCATTTTCTACAAGTTACCTCCTACAGAGTGGTGATATAACCTAGTCAAAGAAAAATAAAAGTTACCATAGCCCAGATGGATAAGCTAGCCAGAAGATCCGCTAAATTCCAAAGCCTTTCACAATTTTTCTTTATGCTGACTAGATTTAGGCTGTAACGCAATGTTCCTGGCCTAGGTTTAACATTCTGCACCTGAAGGCCACATCCAGTTGGTGGAGGGTTTATTCAGTCTCTGGAGTATTTTTTAAATATTTTCAGTTTGTTGCTGTCATCTCAAAACTAGATTTTTTCCAAAATAATTTGATTTTCACTTTGCCTTGAAAAATCAGAGTTGGTGATGCTGGGCCCACATTCCTTCATGAAACTATGATTGGAAATACCAAAGGTGCCTTCTGGTTTTTTTGTTTTGTTTTGTTTTTTAAATAAAAAATAGAAAAACATGAATGCTACAAAAGAACTGTGCAGTGAATACAAACAGGCCATGCATTCTGGTAATGACAGCTATTAGGTTTGGTGTATATTTTCTCCATATTTTTGTTCTCTAAGTATAAACATGCTTATCCCCCCCACCCCTTCACACACAAAAATAGAAATTACTTTTATAATTAGAAAGCCTGCTAATTTTTTTTAAAGAAACAAATAAATTAGGAAAACTACAGAAATAATAAAATAGTATAAAACAAATACAGTAAAAAGACTTACTGTAAAGAATATGCACAAAAGATGTAGGGGTGCCTGGGTGGCTCAGTAGGTTAAGCAACTGCCTTCCGCTCAGGTCATGATCCCAGGGTCTTGGGATCGAGTCATGCATTGGGCTTCCTGCTCAGCGGGCAGCCTATTTCTCCCTCTGCCTCTGCTGCTCACCCTGTTTGTGCTCTCTGTCAAATACATAAATAAATAAGTAAGTAAAATCTTTAAAAAAAAAAAAGATGTTAGGGGAGCCAGGGTAGCTCAGTCATTGGGCATTTGCCTTCGGCTTGGGTCACGATCCCAGGGTCCTGGGACCGAGCCCTGAATCGGGCTCCCTGCTCGGCAGGAAGCCTGCTTCTCCCTCTCCCACTCCCCCTGCTGCTGTTCCCTCTCTCGCTGTGTCTCTCTCTGTCAAATAAATAAAATCTTAAAAAAAAAAAAAGATGTTAAAACAAATGATTAAAGAATTACAAGTAAATCATATCAGCTAAAATGATTTATTTAAAAAAATTGGGGAAAAAGAAATCACTTTCGCTGGAAGGTTCTCTAAGAGGACCGAGCCCGCAGGAGCAGCAGTAGGGGCCCCAGGCTTCTAGTCCCACTCACAGGCCTTCAGATGGGCCCTTCAGACTGAGGCAGCTCTAGACGTTCAGGCCGAGTTCCACTGAGCTTTCTCGATGCTTTGGGGTCATCTTCGTAGGGGAGAGATGAGCTAACCACAGCTTCAGCCTGCTCCCAGTTGTGTTCATTGTTGTTACTGTTCTTACTGTTGTTTTTAGCTTGGCCGTAGCGGCGTGTCAAATCCGAGTCCGGGTTTCCCTAGCCCAAAACCATCAAAAGCTCTTTCACGGGTTCACGGGTTCTGGAAGCAAGCCCTCAGAAGCCTTGTTTTGGTGAAGGGCTCCTCCTTGCGGCTCCCCGGGTACCCCCCCTCCCCCTCTCTCTCGGTGCCTGTGGGAGACCAGCCCCCACTTCTGTCTCTCGGGAGGCTGGCTTCATGCCTACTTAGCTGCTTGGCATTTGAATTTAGCACCCCTGGGTTATGCTGAAGAGGTCAGTTGTTTCTGCAGTTTTGAAACGTTAAACCATATAGTCGAGTTAATATTTAAGTCCTGATAACACAGCCAAGTACGTTTTTGAAAATACTGAAGAAAAGGGAGTGTACACATCACTTTGGTGGTAATTAAGGGGATTCATTGTCATAGTATAATTTGAGATCTTAGAGATTGTGACCTCAAGCCCTGAACTTTTACATTTTCCGTTTGAAATACCACTGATGTCCCTGATTTCAGCTCCCTTTTTCTGGGGCACTAGGTCCTATTTTTCTGGCTGCATTTTACATATTTACATTTGGACGAGTCGTGTTCCCCTTCCATCTAGCTTGTTTGAAACGGAATTCATTATATTTCCTCTCTTAAAATGAACTTCCCTTTCCTACTTTTCTTATTCGTAATATCACTTTCTGCAGTCCCTGAGGCTTAAACTCTCAGTCGCCTGTAGTAATTCCTTTCCATCTGCATTTTTGTAGAGCCCAGAGTTACTAGGTCCTACTCTGCATTTCTGCCTGTCCCTTCTTTTTCATTCAAAGTCTCCCATCTTAATCCAGTCCCTTTTTGCTACAGCTCTCTAACTACTTGACTCCGTGCTCTCAACCAGCCTCTCCAGCATATTATTTTAAACTTAATCTTTCTGAAACACGACTTTCCTCAAGACCCTAGACCATACAGTAACATTAAACAGATCCTGGTCTGCAACTGTGGCTCTTCTAACATATTCTTGACCCTTCAGCCCTTTGAATAATTTGTCTCCACCCTGTTCTTGCAGTCTTAGTTTCTGCTGCTTATGTGCGTGCCTCTGTTGAGGTTATTGCCTTTGCTGTCCTCTAAACGCACTGTCCTCTGTGTTCTCAGTGCCCCTTCTTCCGGCAGAGGCCCTCCTTCTCCTTGCTTCGTGTCTGTACCCTCCCCAGCAGATGACGTTGAACTCGAGGCTACCTATTTGTGAAGTCCCAACAGCGCTCTTCTAATTCTCCCTGATCCTTCTGGATCTGTGTGTGTATATACGTACAGGTATCGCCCGCGTTTGGAAAGTTCACGTTATACTGCTTTGCTCTTACGAAAGACTAACCTTAGTACCTGTTGTCGCTAACTGACAAAAGTCTGAGGAGGATTTTCCACTTTTATGAAAAAAAGGTGGAAAGTAAAAAGAGGGCTCAGTGTTTGTTTGCAGCAAGCTATTACGGAGGCAGTGCGTGACCCTGCCAGGCTCCTTCCCTGGGAACTACACTCAACATCTCAGCATCAAACCACCAGAAGCTCCACTGTGCCCGTGCTTTCTCTGGATTTATTTTGTGTAGCCCTTAGCAAGGTGTGTCCTAAGGTACCTGAAAAGCTGAAGAGAAGTTATTTTGGGGCTCTGGGATTGTTCAAAAAGGTTTCCATATAAATTAATGCTAACTACTTTTTCATTTTGTGCCATTTTGGCTTACGAAATGCTTTTCTAGAAACTCTCTGTGTTTGGCTAGCAGGGGAAACTTGTATGTTAATACAGTTAAGTGGCTGCTGTTGCTCAATCACAGATAGGAATTGCGGTGTATTTGCGTTTTACATTATCTAGTCTATTGAAATTGAAAGAAGATAATCAAATTGAGAAAACCGGGTTGCCTTCATCCTTTTGTCATGGGTAATATTACTTAATAGGTAAGCCTTAGAATAATAGGGAAAAAGAAATCTATTACTTGCCCTACTCTCTGCCCTTTCGGAGCCATAAGATCTGTGCTGCCTAGCGATCAAGCTACCCCTTTTATATGCAGTTTCTGTGTACCATTAAAAGTGAAGACACTGTCCTTTTATTTTCCAGTTTTGTGTGAATACACAAAGAAAAGTAGCATTTTGTCTTTTATACAAAGACTATATCTGTAACACACAGGGGTTTAAGAGATTTGAGACAATTTTCTGAATCATTGTGAACTAAACATTTTTACGACATCTAGGATATTGTGCTAATAATGAAATTTTAAAAGTTTTATTGAGTCATTATGACATACAATAAATTGCACATATTGGAAGTGTATCATTTGATGAGTTTTGAGATATATTTATGCCCCTGAAGCCATCCCCACAATAATGAACATATTCGTCAGCCCCAAAGTTTCCCTGTGCTTCTTTGTAATCCCTCCTTCCTCCACCCGCCCCCTTCTTCCCCATTCCCCAGACAGCCACTGATCTGCTTTCTGTCACTATGCATTACTTTGCCTTTTCTAGAAGTTCATATAAATGGAAGCGTACAATATGAACTCTTTTTTGTCTGGCTTCTTTCACTTAGCTTAATTCTGTTGCGATTCATGCATGTTGTAGCATATTTTAGGACTTCATTCCATTTTACTGCCAGACAGTATTACGGATATGCCACAGTGTATCCATTTATCTGGTTTTGGACATTTGGGTTGTTTCCATTTTGGGGCTCTTACTGAAAAAGCTGGAGGACATTTGTGTACAAGTGTGGACATACGCTCTCAGTTCTCTTAGGTAAATACCTGAAGGAGAAGGTCTGGGTCATATGGTAGATGTGTGTTTATATTTTCAGGAAGCTGCCAAATTCTTACTCATAGTGGTTGTACTGTGTTACACACCTACTGCAGTATACAAGACTTCCAGTTGTTCCACGTTTTTGCCAACACTTGGCATGGCAAGGCTTTTAAATTTTAAATATTTTAATTGGTTTATGGTGGTATCTTGCTGAGAGATTTTTATTTGTGTTTGCCTGTTGGTGAAGGACGTTGAACATCTTTGCATGTGATTGTTTGCTGCCCACATGTCTTCTTTGGTGAAGTGTCTGCTCGTAACTTTTGCCCAGTTTTTATTGAGTTGTTTTCTCATTATTGAGTTTTAAGAGTTCTTTATATTTTCTAGATGTGTGTTCCTTTTTTTTTTTTTTTTAAGATTTTACTTATTTATTTTTGAGAAAGAGAGAGAGAGAGCATGAGCAGGGGTGAAGGGCAGAGGGAGAGAGAGAAGCAGAATCTGTGCTAAGCAGGGAGCCCGATGCAGGGCTCCATCCCAGGACCCTGCGATCATGACCGGAGCCAAAGGCAGACACTTAAGCAGCTGCCCCCCCAGGCGCCCCTAGGTACGCGTTCTTTAACAGATATTTGATTTGCAAGTATTTTCTCCCAGCCTGTGGCTGAGGCAGGTGAATTCTTCATCCCTCATCTCTACTGAGGTAGCTTGAGGATTCCCACGTTTGAGAATTAGGAGACGTTCATTCTGGGTTGGGTCCCCCCTCAACCAGGCAAGAGCGTTGCTGATGGCTAATAATGATTTTTAAGAATGAATGTTGGCATTTTTCTTGTTTATACGTGTAAAATTCACTTATTGTAGATAATTTTTTAAATATTGAAAATTGTAAATAAGGAAATGAGACTGATATATGCTTAGGAACTCCAAGCAGAAGGCCAGCTGTCAAGGCTATGTACATCAGAAGCATGAGTGCTTGGGGCGTGGGGCAGCCGGACTATTACTGGCTTCTCCACTTTGGGGATGAGGCTCTTACATCACTCTTATTGTTGCTAAAGATTGCCTCAGAACTATGGTGGCCCGAGGCTGCACTTGTTCCTTCTGGATGTAGGTTGGGAGCTGCATCGGCAGCATCGGCAATGCTTGGTCAGTATCTGGCCTAAGCACTTAATAAATGTTTATAAAATAGAAATACAAAGTAAATGAAGCTCTTGAACGTCGATGTGAAATTATTAAATGTCTTCAGAACCTAGAGTTGAGCAAGACTTGGGGAAAGAAGGGACCGATAAAGACAGAACTGGAACGAATCAAATGTATGTGACTGATACTGGGAAATGCTACATTTAAGTCCAACACGAGTGTCCCAACTGTCAAGGACTCCTTGTCTGTGGTGCTTTGTTGATGAAAAGCTTCAGATTGGTTGCAAAAGGCCTTGGTTTAAAATTCTAGCTCTGCTGTTTAGCAGCCACATCCACTTGGACCAGTACTTAATCTCCTTTACTTTGATCCTTTCACTTACACATTGTGAATCTTTAGGCATACCCGGCAAGGTGGCTATGAGTTTGTAGGAGATAGAGCACGTAAGGCAATTTGGTATAATGGCTGACACTCTAGGAGCCCAGTAAATGCTAGGGGTGGCGGCGTTAGTTACTCACCTCTCCTTCCTTGTTTCTACTCTTAGGCAAGACAATTCAGTCTGGCAGCCGGGGTTGTGACCTACCCACACAGCTCTCTGATTGTGGGAGTAGTTCCTAGAGGGGAGAGCTTAGAATGGTATCGCCAGCCCCACCAGGATACACCTTTGCACCACTCTGTGTTTTTCAGTGATGGGTAAAAATCTCACAGAAGAAAGATAATTGGGTTGTACATTATAGTGCCCAGGGCATAGTCTTTTCTTGCATGGAGCGATTTCTGTAAAGATGTATGGGTGGACTGACTTTTGGTGCCTCATGGAATGACTCATTAGTGTCAGCAGTAGTATTGGTTATATGAGGGAATCCCAAGACTTGTAAAATTGGAACCTTATTCTCATGGAGAAACATCTTGAAGAAGGAGTTAGGGTGGTGGCCAGATTGGGGGAGTGATGGGTGTGAGGGTGACTGGTATTTTTCATAACAATTTTAGAGTTGTTTCAGACGGATATTTATAGTGAGCTACTCTTTGCTTCCATTCTGAGTTCTTTCGTTCTGTCTTGACTTCTTTTCTCTTACTCCTGATCTGTTTCTTCCACGTCTGGAAGTTTCTTGACTCATGGAACCCCAGTTATCCCTCCTTTTCTAGTGTTTATAATGTTCTAAAGGAAGGGACCATAATATTATTCATTGCCAGTCAGTCATACCAGCAACAAACTGATGCAGACTGTGTATAGTTTAAATTTGATGTTTTAGGTCATAAAAATGTAAATGCTTCACTTAATTACTTAAGTTATAAATTCTGAACAAAACACTTAGGAATCAAGAGTCAGACGCTTAACTGATTGAGCCATCCGGGTACCCCTTGGTCTGGCTTTTATAACAACATATTTAAACTTTTGGGGCTTGAGACTGACTTACGAGAACTACTTTTACAATTTCCATGTTCGTTCCATTTCTGTTTTGTGGCCAGACACGAAAAAGTTTTGGAGGGGTGCATGGGTGGCTCCATGCCCATATATATATATATGTTTATTTATTTCAGAACAGGGGGAGAGGGAAAGAGAGGGAATCTCAAGCAGACTCCACACTGAGAGCCCGATGTGGGGCTCAATCCCATGACCCTGAAATCATG
Organism: Ailurus styani; assembly: GCA_002007465.1. Taxonomy (NCBI): domain Eukaryota; kingdom Metazoa; phylum Chordata; class Mammalia; order Carnivora; family Ailuridae; genus Ailurus; species Ailurus styani. The sequence goes on from LNAC01000246.1 coordinate 549,355, forward strand.
ACCCGAGCCAACTGCTTAACCGACTGAGCCACCCAGGCACTCTGGTCTTGTTTTAATCCAGACTGGTAGTGGTCATTTGGCCATACAGCTCTCAAACATTTTGTTGGCTTCTTAGCTATTTGATTCCAATTGGCTTCATGTGTCAATAGCCAGACCTACAATTTTGGCTAGACATTTCAGATTTGCTACATTCCTCACTGCTTTCACCCCACACGTGCTCCCTCCCTCCTTTATTTGAGGGTAATTTTCTCTGCTAGGCTTCAGCTGAAGACCTACCCTCTTCATCTGTCTTTCCTGAACGATTTTATCCCAAGTGAAGAAATTAACTATATGCCACATTGATTCATGCTGAGGTTTTCATATCAGGTGTAATCGTTGTATTCTTTTTATGTTTTTTGGACTCATCACTGTATCTTGTAAACATTTTCTTTGAGGATTTCAGAGGCTGTTCCTTTTCCTTTACTGAACTATTTTCTTGATCACATGCCTTGTGTTATTCTTTTCCAGTTGTTATTCCTTTAAAAGTAAAATCGACCGAGTATGTTTTCTATCAACAAATAAGCTCCGTCACCGTCCATTTGGGTCCACGGCTCAGGGCAGGTCAGCCTCCACAAACCTCAGTACAGTTCTCCATTTCCAGAAGGCTTTGCTCAGATAAAACCTTTATTTATCCTCCCTGCTTGGCTTTCTGGTGTGGGTGGAATATATGAAATCAAAATGTGGAGCATTTGCTGCCACCACGACTTATGTTGCTTTGCTTACAGGGACTGTCCTCAGAATTTGATGTATCCTCCCAGGTTCCCCCCAACTTCCTTCCCAGTTGTTTTCTAGGAGTTGTTGTCCTCCCTGAATGTACAAAGTTGGAAGGAAAAAGAGAAAAGTGGTGTATGTGGGTGTGTGTTGGGGCGCACAGTCTTACCAACGCAAAGATCTGCATCGAGGGGAATTTAAAGTTGGTTGCAATGGATACAGTCAGCGCTCGAGTCTGAATCCGATAACCGACTGTGGAGGATGTTAGAAGTGCCTTCCCTTCTTTTTTCCAGGTAGCCTCAGCTTTACGATGCGTAAGCTGGGGATGGCATGACAGGAAACCTGGACATTTGTTTTGTTTTGTTTTTCCTTTCCTCAGTCCAGTGTCCGAGTTATAGTTAGCGAGATCTTTCCAGATTCTGATGTTATCTGTTGATTTTAGTTTTATGTGTATAATTTCTTGTGTTATTTCCTGCTGTTCGTAAATTCAAGGCACACAGTTTTGAACTGGAAGTCTGTGCCCCTTAATTTCTGGGTTTGTCTTCTGATACCCGGAGAGGGCTTATGTTCTTAAGTCTGATAATAGAATTCCTAAAAGTAATTATTGTGATATCTCTGTGTTTGGCTTTTTACTAAAAAGGGTAAGACTTTTTTACATTTTCCTCTGAACTTGACGTTATATAGTTTTTCTCTTTCAGACAGCAGCAATGTTTCCCTTCTTCAGAAAATCTCCGGAATCTAAAAAGCCCACCACACCAGAGACAGAAGCAGATGGATTTGTCCTTTTAGGTGAGTCCTTTTAAGAAACAAACTGTAATTGGTTGAAGAGTTTTTCCTTTAAAAGATTACTTGAAAATTATGTGATTGATTTTTTAAATTATTTCCTACTAATTCCAGATTTCATTTATGTATATGAAATGTAAAAAAAAGGTCATCAATCACTTAGAATATTGTCATCAAGTCATACCCTTCTTATATATTACTTTGGCTGTATCCTTCAAATTAAATGTATAAAAGCATCCCCTTTTTTTCTACATGATAAGCTGGTCAACCTTTTTAATTGTGAAAAACCAGAAGTCTTGAAGGATCCTTGGTAGACTCAAGTTCTGTTTTATAAATAGCACCAAACCTTGCTTCTTAAATTCACATCTGAAATTAAATTAGGCATCCAATAAACAATTTGCTGAATGAAGTATACTTTTTAAATATGTTAAATTGTGTCTCCTATGTGTTTGTTAAGACTGGTTTATTTCCTATTATAAAATGGATACCTGTAGTCATTATGATTTTCGTGGCTTAAAAAAATTTCTTTCAAACAAATACTATGCTCTTTCCAAGGGGAATTCTGAAGAATAACATTTCCTTCATGTCACTGTGTCTTTTCCCCCGAGGAGGAGATTTGCAGTCTTTGTATAGTTCTTCCCAGAAATTCTCTCCCCAGAGGGCAGTGAGCCAAAACCCAGCCTTCCCACGTAGCAGGCATCATCTTCCACTCTGGACATCCTCCTGCCAAATTCAGCTCCTTCCCCAAGAGGATGTGGGTGAACGCATAGGGTATTTTCTCCCTGGGGTGTTTCTCAGGTGTCTCCCTTTCCAGTTTCTAGTTTCCTGTGTCTTAACAGTCTTTATCTTGGCCCAGTCAGACTGGAGTCCCCTTGCATTGGTAAATGCTCTAAATGTCTTTGAAAAGTGGAGGCTGGCTCCTTGGATATAAGAGTTATCCTGAATTTTCAGTTTAGGCCTCTCAGAGCCAGGGTTCCTGCCATGCCTCTTTCCCCACACTTTTAGAAGTGTAGGTGGGTGGGTCTCTGCCTCTTCAGCCCTTCTCTTTAGGATCTGGTCTTTCACAGAAAGGACACAAAGGTTTCACCCATCTGGCCCTCTTCCGTTGCTGGGCCTTAATCTCTGGGAGACCAGAGTAGAGTTTTTCTTGTGGCTAAATATTACCTTAGAATATCCCATCTTTTCCACAGTTGAGTTCTGGCAGTCCAGAACACGGAGTGTTGGCAGATGCCCTTTCCCTTCTGGCACTTTCTCTGAATCTGCCTCATGTTTGTCCTGGGACAGGGGCAATAGCTCTGGTGGTCAGAGTTCTTTTCTCTCTGCCCAGATCCCCTCCATCTGAGGCAAAATAGTGAGGCATTGTTTGACCAGGGCCAGTGGTTTTTCTGGGGAACTTTCTGACAGGTATAAACTGGGTGCTGTGCACATGCCTGTTTCTCTGGCCCTTCTTACCATGTCAGGAATTTGTGCCATGGCTTCCAGGTCAGAACTGGCTCCATCAGTCCCAACTTCCGTTCCTTGAAAACTGCTAGTGTTTCTTCCCTCTTACCTCGTGTATTAGCCTCACTACTGAACCTCAGGGATGCCTCTGGTCTCTTCTTTAGGCCTTTCACAAGAAATTCATCTCTCAAAATTTGCTTCAACAAAGCCTGGTGTTCCAAACTCTGTTCTGTGTTTCTCTGTAGTCTGAACGTGTATGTAGAGATCTTTGAGAGCACATGCAATTTCTAATGCTGGGCCTCAGAAACTTTATACATCTTCTTCACCTCTCTGGCCTGCCACTTGGCAGCACTTCAGGGGTAAATTTTAACCACAGGCAAAAACACTCCAGCTGCTGCTCTTTCTGAAATCTCCTCCAGTGTTTGGTAGCTCAAAACATGTAGATGCTTCGCTCTAGGTAGCTAGACCAATAGGGGCCTAGTTACCAGGCGATTCTACCTCAGTGGGTGAAGCTTATTTGTTGTGGATCTTTCCTCTTCTAGAAAAGACTCTGGTTTAAGACGTGGTCTTTAGCTGAGCCTCAGAAGACACAGAAACTTTCAGATTTGCTAATTCATGAGGAAACTTCCAGCACTTCATGACTCTAATCTGCTCTTATGTTCTAGCTGTGTCATCTGAGATACCTAAGCTCTAAGGTACATTTTCCCGAAAGGCGACACGCTTTACTTTAAGGGCATCTTCCCAGGACCATCTTGGACGGAATCGGGTAGGTTCTGTCCCTGCACAGTACCTCCCCCACAGTACTGGTGTCCCCACAACCATGGTGACACTTCTGTCGACATTCGACCACAGCGATATAATTTGAAATGCAGCCCATGGTACTCCCTCTTTCAGATGACCCAAGCCAGACAAGTCCCCCAGATGTCTGCTGAGACTTTCTTGTCCTTCGGCTTCCGTGAGTGTTGATGCTTGTCTCTGTTTAGCCCTATTTCCCTCCACGTACAAAGCTCTACCTCTTTGCCACTTGCCATGAAAAATCCTTGCGTCTACCTACTGTTCTGTGAGCTTAGTTACTCTCCTGAAGTTGTGGTGAAATCAGCCCGCATGAGCATCGGCTCTCCCTTCCTGTGTCTTCTCTCTCTTTTCATCCATCACACCACCTCCCTTCTTTCTCAGGAACACCTCAGCAGCACTGCAGTGAAACGCGGGCAGGAATCCTGACTCGAGCCAGACCTGTTGGCTCCGTACCCTGGCTCTCCAGCTTGCCAGCGCCTCCGTTAGAGGGTTAGAGGGGAGGCAGAACTTCTCACTCTTCTTAAGGCCTCTGCCTGGGCCTGAGAAGTACATCACACAGGACACGATAACAGGAGAGAAGCAAGCAGGTTTTTACATGTACACAGGAGCCTCCCCGCCACTCCCCAGGAAAATGAAGACAAGAGAAGTGGCAAAACCTATACACTTATGTACCAGGTTGAACAAGAAGGCCCTTGTAGAAAAGTAAAGAATGGGGGACTAAAGGAAGATGAGAGTTATTCTAACAGGGTCTGTTTGTACAGAGTTCTCTTGGCCTCAGTTCTCCACATCTGCTGATAAGAATGTTTCTTTCCTCCTGGCATCTTCTCTAGGGGGCTTTATCTCCTGCTTTTAGGAAGGAAGGGGAGGTCAGAGAGCCCTTCTTGCACCTGCTGTTTTTCAGGAGCCTTTGGCTCAGAATAATCCTTACGCCAAAGTGGCATATTTGAGGTGGTGTATGTGCCACCCCTTACCATTTTGGGCAAGTTAATATAACCTCCGGGGGTGGGAGGCATTTAGAAAATGAGGCCATAGGGTTACAGAGAGGATTAAGTGGGTTACCATGTGTAAGATGCTTAGAACAGCCCTGTCAATGAAATGGTAATATTATGTCAACATACAGGTGAAAACTTAACTTTTCTGAGTTCCTCCAGCTAATGTGTAGCAGATCCGAAAGGAGTCCAGGCGATCTGACTTTGGAGCCCTATCCTCTTAACCACTAAGCTACCCATCTGTTTTTTGGTTTGATTTTGTTTTTTTAATGTCATAGTAGCATTTTAAATTTTAAATTTTAAGCTCTTAAAAATTCTTTTACATTGTGTACCTTACTGTTTTCAAAGAGAAAGTGTTGTGTTTCTTTGTTTTCATTTTTAAATAAAAGAGTCTCGGTTGTTCATAAAGTTAGGCTTTAATTTTGGCTACCTTAAGCTTTTCGGCGTGTAATATGTAATGTAAAGTATTCTAAATATTTTTAAATATTGCAGACAAGAGTAATTTTAATGAGGTTGAGGTCGGAAGATGGTATACATTATTTAGTTAGTAAAAAATGCACTGACAGTTAGGGACTTAATTGATTTGACTGGAAAAGTCAGGACAGATTATTAGGCGTATGGTAGGCTGTCTTTAAAAATGGTTTTTAAAGTGGTTACCACTTTGAAAGTGGTAACCTCTTTTTTTAAAGCTGACTTGTTCTGCTAAGTTGTTCTTTTTTATCATGTGATAACATACTGACAAATGTAATACCCACTTTAGTCTCAGTGCACACTGTGTAAAATATTTTGGAAAATGACAAATAGGTCACATGGTAGATATGAAATGCTCGTATTAACATGCCCCATACACTTCACACATATATTTTGGTTATCGTATATCCATGTAACTGTCTTTGTCCTCGCGTGCAGTAGATACATTGCAGGAAAATAAATGTACATAATGGGTTTTGTTGTGTTACGGAAGTGATACAACCAAGTGAAGACTTAGAAACACAATTATATTTATGGCAACAACTTCCTCTTGATACAGACTCTACGGAATTTTTGAGGTTATCATTGTACGTTGTCTTTATAACCTGTTTCTAAAATGGTCAGTAAATTATGTTGTGAAAGGTATGAGTTATGTCTTTTTTCCCACTCGAGAGTACCTTTTACTCTAGGCAAGCCTTCCTGCTTAACACAAAGAGGTTTTAGGTCACAAAGATTAGATGGCATTGCTGAGTTGCTGAAGTCAACACCCGTAGACTTGAAATTCAGGGTTCAGACACAGCCTAGGTACTTTGTTGATAATAGGAGTAGCTAGGCTGTTGGTATACAATTAGCTCACTTTTGGACAGAAAGCTTTTTCCCTGTTAAGGTTTCCAAAGCTTTTAGGCTTAGAAATGTCGAGTGTGCTGAATAAGGATAAAGGATGGGGGGGGGGAAGCCTCGTAGAAAAACATCCTTTCCCTTGTAACCAGTTCCTATTCACATGAGAAGGTAATAGCCATTCGTTCATTCAGTAATGAAGTTGAAGTAATCCTCTGGGGTACTCATTTTACACAAAAACAAATTGCAGTTTTCATTTGCATCACTGGGTGGCGATTTTTCTTAGTTTTATACTACTGTTTTAAACCCCAGTGAGCGTGGTACTATTTGTAATTACCAGGGTTTTCTTGTGTTATGACATGTTTAATTGTACTTTTAAGACATTATCTTTAAGTTGATTACAAATTTACTACTGTAGTGTGCAACCTCATAGTTATTTTAAATTAAGGAAAAGGGTATCTGTTGCCTAGACGTTGGCATATAATTCCTTCCAAAACTAAGACAAAGGCATGAATTAGCTTATTCTGTTATGGCAAGAAGAAGGAAAAATAACAGCAACAAGAAAACCCCACAGAATATAAGATGAAAAGGAATAATTTAGGTTACTGTTGTTGTGTTCGCTGACCTCGTTGACCAGATATCGAATAGGACTTTGGAGCTGGTGGGATGAAATTGGGCAAGGACTGCCCCAGAGATGGAAGGGCTTAGGTTACATTACGGTATAGCTGACGTTCATCATGGCTTTCAGAATTTGTGGGTGCTTCTTAACGAAGGGCATGAGGACCCATAGTCTCCATTAGGCTAATTCTTTTGTTTTTTTTTTTTTTTTTTTTAAAGATTTTATTTATTTATTTCACAGAGGGAGAGAGATCACAAGGAGGCAGGCAGAGAGAGAAGGGGGGGGAAGCAGGCTCCCCGCTGAGCAGGGAGCCCGACGCGGGCCTCGATCCCAGGACCCTGAGATCATGACCTGAGCCGAAAGCAGAGGCTTTAACCCACTGAGCCACCCAGGCGCCCTAGGCTAATTCTTTTGTAAAACTGAATTGAGAATCAGAGTTTAGTAACTCAGCACCTTGGATTTCATCTTTGAAGTACTGATATTGAAATATGTAACTCAGTCTCACCTTCCGTTTTCCAGCTGAAATGATAGATCAGATTTTGAAATGTAATGGGTAATGGGTTATTTTCGAGATCGACTCCTACTGAATTCCTCATCCTCAGAATCATTCAAACCATCTGTATGCACTCCAGTGAAGCTATTCCATTTTTATATGGAATTTTTGGGTAATCTCTTTGTCTCTGTGCTCCTTTATTTATTTCAAAGTGGAAATTTGGCCATGTACAAGACAAATTTACATTCTAAGAGATGAGGGACAGTAAGTCACTTTGATTCTCTCTAGGACTGAAGGCTTTAACTAAATCAACAAAGGTAAAAACTACACAGATTTTTAGTGTGTGCTTCCTATTTTTACTCCCTGTTCTTAGAACAGAAGTATACCCAATCTTTTTTAAAAATAGAGTGTTGATGGATTAAAAAGGCAACTGACCCTATCTGTATCTCTTTACCCATGTATTTTGGTATCCAGAAAAACTCAAATTATAATTACTTTACTTGGCAATCTTTGTATTTTTACTCTGACCGTTCAGTTCAAAAGCAGGTATGCCAGGATTTTTCAACTAACTTCATCATGCACTTGTTTATTTTCCCACTATGGCTAGAACTAACAGAACTTTCACATTCATTGGCTCCTAATTCTGGTTCACCTGTTCATCAAGCGACACTTCAGAGTTGGAAGTGTTGAGGCAAGCCTGTCCTGTGTGGAATGTGCCCCCTGCCTTGTCTCCTTGACTGAGCAGATTAGAAGAAACATCATGGGGCAAGGGAGAGGTGTAGATCATACTGAGAAGCAGAACTGAGCCTGCAGTGTCATACAGTTAATTGTGAGCAAGTCATTCATTCATACTGGGGCTCAGTGACGTCAGTCGGATGATCTGTCTCTGCCTCCCTGATTCTAACCCTCCTGTGCATTAGAGAGCGCTTTGAAAAGAGATTGGTGCTGGGGCTTCCAGAATCCTTATATTCTGGTTAGACAGGCCTGGGGTTTGACCCAGACAGGAGTATTTTTTTTCCCCCAGCATTCTCTAGACAGTTTTAGGGTGCATGCAGGGCCAAGAACCACTGCTATTCATTCTCTGTAATTTAGTGATCATACACCATCAAACACTTTGAAAAGGACCTTATAAAAACATAGACTTATGGTTTCTCTTCCACTGTAGTTGAGCCATAAACAAATAAACAAAAAGCAAATAAAACCGCAACATTTCTGGGTTAAACACACGTCCTTTCAAACGTTAGGTAAAGAAGCAGAAAGCTTCAAGTTTCTTAATATATTTGGAAACTTAAATCTTTTTTTTTAAATCAGTGGAGCGGTTGAGAAACTTTTTATTAACCTAATTATACAAATGTGAATTCCAAGTGGCCTATAACTCTTTTCGTCTTTAGCCATAGCACAGCTATTTGATGGATTAACACCTGTAAACTCTTCAGAACCACTCCAAGGGACTTTTTCTTTGAACTAAAACCTTCAGGCAGCCATATTTTTCCTGTAGCTATTTGGGGGTGGTCATTGATTGGTTTACTCTGCTGCTGTTTCCCAGAGGGCACTTATTTAGTACAGTATCAGTAGGGAAACCATTCAAGCACACACACCATATTCCATAAATGAGTTTCCTCTAGTATTTCGTTAGAGGCTTTCATGATGCTATGTCTTCCACATTTGAGACTATTTAACTGAAACATTGTGATGAGTAGCTTTTATATTTGAGCTTAAAATTTTATTTTTTCTTTCATTCTGTTGAGGAAATAAAAAATGAGGATGACGAAGTAAAATGTACACTACGAACATGGTACTTTGTACTGGCAATTCAGGTAGGGTTGGAAGACCTAAGTGTTGGGTTTCTGGTAATCTTAATAATATGACCATATTCTTTCATATTTTAGCAGTTGTCTTACTCAGCATCTGTTTTTTCCCTTTGAATGCAACCAAAGCATATTATGAAAGGAAGGATTCTTTCTAAGCCTAGCACATTAATCTTCATAAATGTGAATTTCTGAAAAACGTATCTTCTTCCTTTATTCTGTCATGATAGAATTAGGGTGTCACCTCAGAATAGCATTTATCTAATAAAGTCAGCCAGAGAAAAAACATCTTAAATTTGTGTGATGGAGTTTTTTCTTAATGTAGTAATCACTAATTGAACACTCCTGAGGACCTCCTCTGTCACTAGTGCTTTGCTCCTTGTAGAAAATGCTGCAGATTCCTGGGCCTGGCCCCTACCTAGTGAAACAGAATCTTTGGAGCTCTAGCCTAAGAATCAGCATTTTTAAAAAAAGTAACACACCTGTCTTTGCTATGACAGAAGAGACAAGAATATACAGTGGGGGAAAGACAGTCTCTTCAACAAATGGTGCTGGGGAAACTGGATGGCTACGTGCAAAAGAACAAAAGAGGACCACTTTTGAACACCATACATAAAAATAAACTAAAATCCACTAAATCCACTAAAAGTGGATTAAAGACTTAAATGTGAGACCTGAAACTGTAAAACTCTTAGAAAAGAACATAGGAGGTAATTTCTCTGACATCAGCTATACCAACATCTTTCTCAATATGTCTTCCCGAGGCAAGGGAAACAAAAGCAAAAATAAATTGTTAGGACTATGCCACAATAAAAAGATTTTGGACAACAAAGGAAACCGAAACAAGAAAGCAAGCAACCTACTGAATGGGAGAAGATGTTTCCAAGTGGCATATCTGATAAGGGGTTAATATTCAAAATATACAAAGAACTTATATAACCCAAAACCAAAAAATCAAATAATCCAATTAAAAATGGGCAGAGTCCTGAATAGACATTTTTTCAAAGACGTACAGATGGCCAACAGACACATGAAATGATGCTCCTACTAATAAGGAAAATGCAGACCAAATCCACAATGAGATATCACTTTACACCTATCAGAATGGCTAAGATCAAAAAGAAGAGAAATAACAAGTGTTGGTGAGAATGTAGAGGAAAGGGGAACCCTTGTGCACTGTTGGCAGGAATGCAAACTGGTGCAGCCACTGTGCGAAACAGTATGGGGGTTCCTCAGAAAATTAAAAATAGAACTACTATATGATCCAGTAATTCCACTACTGGGTATTCATCCAAAGAATAGGAAAACACTAATTTGAAGGGATATATGCACCCCTATGTTTATTGCATTATTTACAATAGCCAAATTATGGAAGCAGCCTATGTCCATTGATAAAGATGTGGGGTACACATACACAGACACTGGAATACTACTCAGCCATAAAAATGAAACCCTGCCATTTGCAACACATGGATGGATCGAGGGGGTATAATGCTGAGCGAAAGAAGTCAGTCAGAGAAAGACAAATACCGTATGATCTCACTTATGTGAAATTAAGAAACAAAGCAAATGAACAAAGAAAAAAATAAACAAACCAAAACTCAGATTCTTAACTCTAGAGAACAAACTGGTGGTTACCAGAGGGGAGCTGGGTGGGGGGATGGGTGAAGTAGGTGATGGGAATTAAGAGTACACTTATCTTGATGAGCACTGAGTAATAATATGGAACTGTTGACTCGCTATATTGCACACCTGAAACTAATACAACACTGTATGTCAACTATGCTGAATTCTAAAAAAAAAGAATTTCTGCTACACTGTGGTTATCAGTTAAATTATAAACTATAAATTATATCCTACAATTGGTATTTTCATTAAAAAGTCATACTTTTATGATTATATATACATATTTTATGTATACGTATACACACATAGATATACATTAGTCATGTTTTTAATGAGAAGTATTATGTATACTAAAACCTTACATTATACTATAAATGACTTAAAGGAGCCATCATTCTGAAATTTTTCAGTATTCTAAGTCAGATAGCTCAGTTCTAAAGTTACGGAATGATTTATTTTTATTTCTGGCATCTATTATTTCCTGATGTACAAGGTGAAAATATGCTTGGCAGCACTGAAGAAAAACAAACCCTTAAAATAGTTTGTTGATGGGTTGGTTGAAAGAGCTGATGGCGGGCGCCTGGGTGGCTCAGTGGGTTAAAGCCTCTGCCTTCGGCTCAGGTCATGATCTCAGGGTCCTGGGATCGAGGCCCATATCGGGCTCCCTGCTTGGCAGGTAGCCTGCTTCCCTCTCTCTCTCTGCCTGCCTTTGTCTACTTGTGATCTCTCTCTGTCAAATAAATGAATGAATGAATGAATGAATGAAAGAGTTGATGGCTATGATAACCAGCCATTGTCCCTGTTGGTCTCTCTGTTAAGGGTTCTTAGCCATGATAACTTTGGGAAGCTGAATGGAGTGGTCTATAAACCTCCTGAAATTATAGGCAAAATTTTGTATTTGCATTTTTCTGAGAAGGATCCTTGCATTTCCTGAGATTCTCAAAAGTCTGTGACCCTAAAGAGGTTAAAGAATCACTTTTCTAGATGTTGCTATGTATCCAGATATGTACTAGCCCTTTGGGCTGTGTGATCTTAGGGTATTTTTATTTTAACATCAAAGGTAGCACAGTCCTTGTCAGAGGTGTGTCACATCTCATTGGCCATGAACTAGTTTGGCTTCAGAAAACAGAATGACTTTTGAGCAGCTAAAAGAAAATTAGGGAATGATTACTATAATGTAAGATATGCAGCCAACAGGTGTCTATAAGGAGGTTACAACCTGAGTGTCTAGACCTACAAAAATTAAAATTAAAATAAATATTAAATAAAATGAAAATTAAACAACATCACGAAACAATACTATCGAACATCAGGTGTTCAATAGAATGACTTGTACTGTTAGGGACAGCTTATTCGTGTGTTGACCTTTCTCTGCCTTGTCAGTGTGGTATGAGTATACGTGCGTACTTTTCCAGTGATATATTCGGGACATGATACTCCAATTAGTTTTGTTGTTAGAAAAACTAAAAAGCACTCAAAAGCATGCAAATGATAATAGAGATGTAGAGATCCCGAACTGTGACTGGAGAACTCTTTTATTTGTTATATTAAACATATAATTAGTAAGTAGTAATTAGCAAAGATAGTTTACTCTTGGTTTGCTTTTATATGGACCTATCTCCGTTTTTGTAGTAGCTCCTCTATCATTGTTCTGTAATGTTATCTAACCTTTTATTTTTTTTTTATGTTTTACCACTTGGATTGTAACCTCCTTCCAGATGTCTTGTAGGCTTTGTGTCTTACCTAATAGTACCTAATAACACAGTGAGTTCCATAAAGCACATCTTCTATGTACATGTTGGCAACAGGTTTTGGAATGACTTCTGGATCACTTAGTATTTGGTTAGAAACCTTGGTAAGGTCGTCCGTGAAGGTGTTTCTCCAGTGGAAATGGATCTTTGTTGAACTTTTGTCACCTATCACCTGGACTTAAATTATACTGATTTAAGTTAATTGTATTAACACAAACCAAGCAGGTGTTGCCTTTTCCAAATTCATTCCTTCTTCCACACTAAAGAGTATTCCCTTCATCTCTGTGACCATGTGTTTCAGGAGACATTGGCTTTATTCCCAGCCCTGGGAGCTCAGTTCTAATTTGTCTTAGCCAGTCTGGGTGGCCCAGTGCACCTTGCCAGAAGTTAGTTTCGGAACAGGCACCCGTGGCAATTCTGCCTGATTGAATATGAAGGGGGCGTCGGCTGAGGGGCTCAGAGGCAGATACTGGAGAGATAGCCGCCTCTTCCTCCGGCAGCTGTGTTATCTGGATGAGATGCCTGATGAGGCTGCGTACATCGCTGCCACCTTTGCTGAGGGGAGGTGACTCAAGACAGAGATAACGTGTTGAAGATGCCAGAGTAAAATGAGAAAGCAATTTGGTCCATGATGACATTGTTGAACGGATACATTTACGAGCCTGGCGTCTGGCAACCTCTGGACTTCTTCCGAGGTGAGATAGTAAATTCCCTCATTAAAGTTTAAGTCACTTTTAGATAGGTTTCTGTTCCTTGAGGCTGAAAACGTCTGGACTGTTGGTTGACAGGTTAGCTTGTAATGTCCAGACTTCATGGGATATATATATTTCTTCACTTGATGTGTATCATAGGAAAGGTTTATATTTATGTCCTCCAAAACTTAATTTTTAACAAAGCAGTGTATGGAAATTGTCTTGAGTTACATTGCAAATGAAACGAATAGGTTGTCAGAGTGACATGTGAACGTTTTGAAAGATGCGGCTCCTGGCAGCAGAAAGGATGCGTTCTGGATGTTGCTCGTGTGCGGGGAGGCCCTAACACTGCTACAAAGCACCCGATCAGTGAGCAATCATATTAAGTGTTTGGTGATCAGGAAACACGTTTAACTTACAAACGTAATAGCTTACTACTTGTATGTAGGCATTTTGCTATATTTTAGCTCTATTTTAAGAAACTGTTTGGTAGCTTGAGATTGATGTGCAACACAAACTAAAGGGAACTAGGATGATCCCTGATATATTTTCTCACAAGTCCAGTTTTCTGGAATGGATTACTGATGTGAAGCAGGAGATTCCTTTGCGAATCTGAACCAGCTATTTTATAAAGTCAGCAATCCTGTTAATGATACAGTCTTAAACTTAATATAGTTTTAAAGCAAGTCACCTATATGACTCACATATCTTTAGGTGCTATATATTTAGAAATGTACCATTTCCAGAAATGCTGAAGGCAATAAATGAAATTGTAATCCTTTTTTAAAACATGGAAATTTGGGAGGGAAATTGAAATGTATATGTTTCTTTTTATCGTTCCAAATTTATAGTTCTGAAGTCACTAAAGTTTAAAACCAATCACATTTTGTTTTTACTTGAATTGCGTGTCAATCATGCTCAGTGTGTCAAATTTTAAAGAAGAGTTTTTAAAGGCAGTGATAAAAAGTTCATTAATCTTATTTTTCAGTGTTTGCATTTTTTATTATAAAATCAAGCTACGGTTTTTTACATTCTGCCATTAAAGGATGTGAATGTTGCAATATGTAATTACTAGGTGTTGGAGGAGATTTTAGGGATAATTCTAAGCAGCCTCATATGTAAATATTTCTGATCGAGAGTCATATATTCAAAATGCTTTATATAAATTCTTTTGTTTGCCAAGGAGAGAAAGGAAGGTAAGTATAATATAGAAGCTACTTTGTATAGAATACCGTGTTACCATATGAGCCAATTATAGTAAAAGCATTCCCTTCCCCGTGAGATATAAATGTCTTTCTAGCCTGTGGGCATCTTTTTATTGCCAAAGGTGGTTTAAATCTACCACCACAAAAATTCAATTATTATTTCTACCTACGAAAATATGCTAATGAATCCAAATATATTTTAATATTCCCTGTTCAGATATGCTTAAATGTTTTCCATTCCCCAAAAGAATGTATTTTCTTTCAGCATTTTCTTTCCTGTAGGTCTCCAAGGTTACAGGACCTCGAAGCTTACAGAGCTCGGTGTGCTACAAACCTGTATTTCTCGGGTTGAGTTCTGTCTGCACCTTCCTGGAACAGGGCAGAGGTGTTACACTGACAAAATTGAATAATAGTGGCCTTTCTATAGGAAAAAACAAGCTGATGGAATTTCATGTTTTTGTTTTGAAATTTTCCTTAAGTTCTACAGAGAGCCACCACTAATTTTATAAGCAGATATTAGGCAGATACCCTGTATGAATAGGAATAAAGGAATAACTTGCAAATACACAATCATAGTGACTTCTTTGGGCTGCTTTGTTCTTTGAACATTTGCAGTCCGAGTCACGGTTTTATATTTTATTTGATAACGTACAAAATATATTGCACATTAACAGCAATTTAAACAGAATAACTAAACATAAAATTTTATCTGAAATCATAGTTTGTGTGATAAAATTTAAAATATCAATTTTTCATAATGTTCTGCAAAGAGCATTTTGACTTTCAGACTGTATGTGACCTTCAGGGTGGGAAGAGATTACATTTCGAAGGACAAGATGGGAGCTCTGCTGCTTATTTCTTTTCTCATCTTACACAGTTCAGCTCACTTTACTGGGACACAGATTCCTCATCTGGTGAATGAGAGAGGAAATTAGATTTTTATCTCCAAAGTTTTTGTTTGTTTTTAATAGCTTAACATTTCAGTAATACTTTTTTTTTGTACTATGTATTTAAAGAGACTGACAAATCCCTCAATTTATTCTAATCTCTGTTGGAATAAATTGATAGTACTAAAGTGTGTTCTGATACATTGAGCTCTTTTTCTTTTCTTTTTTTTTTTTTTTTAAAGATTTTATTTATTTATTTCACAGAGGGAGAGAGATCACAAGGAGGCAGAGAGGCAGGCAGAGAGAGAGAGAGGGAGAAGCAGGCTCCCTGCTGAGCAGACAGCCCGATGCGGGCCTCGATCCCAGGACCCTGAGATCATGACCTGAGCTGAAAGCAGAGGCTTTAACCCACTGAGCCACCCAGGTGCCCGAGCTCTTTTTCAAGAGGCCAAGAAATCAGTGCACCGGCCATGAAACAAATTCAGTATGAAGCTTTTTTTTTTTTTTTTTTAGTTAAAATTTTGTCTAGCTAGTAGACCCAATTTATCCCTGGCGAGTTTTTTTATTAAAATACTTATGAAAACAGAGGGGAAATTTTTATAGTCATTACCCACATTTAAAGGTGACAGGCAACTTAAGGGAGAATCTGGGAGACCAGGAAAGAACCAGCTAATCCTCTACACATGGTAGAGTATGTTGAGACCTACATTTTCAACATCTAGAACTTGGTGGCTGTCCCTCTCTACCCTCGGGGTTCCATTCTGTGGGGGAAGCAGAGTACTTTGTTCCTTATTCCTATACTGCCAGCATACACCTCACCGTCTTTCTTCATTCTGGAAAACAGCTGGTCCGCGGGTAGAGGAGGGATGGAGGGCAAATAGGGAGGCATAATTTCCACCAGTCAAACGACATAGGCAGCCATAGAGATAACATTGGTGCTGGTAGCGGTGTTATTGGAAATTGAAATTTTTTCAATGTCATCTTAAGGTGGTAGCAATAGGAGCAAAAAGCCCAAGAGAAAAGAATTACACTCACTGGGTGAAAGCGTAAGAGAAACATGCAAATGAATTGAGTGCTGTGTGTACCAGCCTGCCTCCAGCTGGTGGGAATTTATGTTTACACAGTCTTTCTGGAAGAAAAATTGGTAGCCTGTATCAGAAGCTTTAAAGAAGTAAATCCTGGGCGCCTGGGTGGCTCAGTGGGTTAATGCCTCTGCTTTCAGCTCAGGTCATGATCTCAGGGTCCTGGGATCGAGGCCCGCATCGGGCTCCCTGCTCGGCGGGGAGCCTGCTTCCCCCTCTCTCTCTCTGCCTGCCTCTCTGCCTCCTTGTGATCTCTCTCCCTCTGTGAAATAAATAAATAAAAATCTTTAAAAAAAAAAAAAGAAGTAAATCCTTTGCTTTAGAAATTCTCCTTTTAGTAATTTATCATGAAAACATAAACAGATGCAGCTTAAAAGACGGTATGTTTAGCGTGAACCTTTAAATTTTTACTTATCCCAGTGTAGTTAACATACAGTGTATATTAGTTTTAGGTGTACAGTATAGTGATTCAGCAATTCTATACAATGCTCATTGTGTTAAGTGTACTCTTCATCCCTGTCACCTGACATTCACCCATTCGCCCCCACCAACCATCAGTTTGTTCTCTAGAGTTAAGAGGCTGTTTCTTGGTTTGGCTCTCTCTCTCCCTTTTTTTTTTCTTTGTTCATTTCTTTGGTTTCTTAAATTCCACATATAAGTGAAATCATATGGTGTTTGTCTTTCTCTGACTGACTTATTTTGCTTAACATTGTACTCTAGGTCCATCCATGTCTTTGCAAATGGCAAGATTGCATTCTTTTTTATGACTGAATAATATTCCATTGTATAACATGAAACTTTTTCTTATATATATTTTATGTGACTAAAAATTTCTGGAAGGAAGAACGTTTATTTACCAATGGACTTTATGAATTGAGGTGATTTAATTTTTTCTCCTTTTTATTACTTATATTTACCCAGTTTGATTATATTTACTATAATGATCATGTAGTTCTTATGTAAGCCCAAAGTTACAAAAAGGAGCCTCAAAAAAGATGTCTCCGAATCCCAGTTCTCTCACAGTGTATGTAGTTCTCCCAAAAGCAGAAGTTTATTTTAGTCTGCTACTGAAATTGCATTGTGCTTCCTGTTCCATGATGTAATTCAGTTCATTGAATGTTTATTGAGTAAATATAAATACTATTAGCTTCTCTTAAAATATTTTTTTTAATATATAATTTTGGTAGATTTAAGGCCAGGGTATAATAATATAAGAAAATCTCATCCTAAACTTCTCACTCATTTTGTAATAACTTAATAATTTACAACATTTTAAGAGGAAAACATATCTTGGAGAAAGAAATTAATCAACTTTTTTTTTGGTTTTCTCTCTCATGTTTTCCTGGATGGTGACTTTTTTTCCCTAAATACCATCCTTTTATTCCCTAAAATCTTTCATGTGTATCAGGAACTTCTAGTCTATTAGAAGGCATCCTTTAAACATTAAGGTCAATTTTAAGGTGAAATTTCATTGCATTTAAAAAAATTATTCATGTTAACTGTATCATTTTTAATGGATTGCATAAACTGGTACCCTATCTATTTTATTATAGTCTACTCAGGAACGTTAGTAACATGAATGTGGAGTTTTATGTTTCTCTTCTTCAGTTATTTTTTAATTTCAGTTAAATTGTTTCTCTGGAATTTTAAGTTTAAACTTTTAAACTCGACTCATATTGTGAAGATGTATAATAATTTTTCCTCTGCACTGAATTTTTGTATTGATTTAGTTAATAAAGTTAAAATCACGTGTTATTTTTACATGCTATTTATTTATTTATTTATTTATTTATTTATTTATTTATTTATTTGAGAGAGAGAGAGTACAAGCCGGGGAAGGGCAGAGGAAGAGGGAGAAGCAGACTCCCTGAGCAGGGAGCTTGATGTGGGGCTCGATCCCAGGACCCTGAGATCATGACCTGAGCCGAAGGTAGACGCTTAACCAACTGAGCCACCCACATGCCCCGGCATGTCAGTTATTATAAAAGGTCTCTCAGAAAGAAGATATGATCTCTTTTTTAATTGTCCTATTGTCAGTTGATTTGGAATATCTGTTGATGGTGTATTGGCCGAAGGCCGAATTTTTTTTCAGTTGAGTCATTAAGCACTTGTAGCCAATATATTAGAAACTTTTATTTTATTTGTTTTAGACAGAAAGAGGGAACAAGGGGCGGGGCAGAGGGCGAGGGTCTCCAACTCCCCGCTGAGCATGGAGGCCGACTGGGGGCTGGATCCTGTGATCCTGAGACCATGACCTGAGAGGAAACCAAGAGTTGGAGCTTAACCAACTGAGCCACCCAGGGGTCCCAGAAACTTCAATTTTAAAAGAAACCAAACCTTTAGTTTTTTCCCAAACCTACAGAAGAACACTCTTAAGTGGTTGGAAGTTTATCTCTGAGTGACATGTGAACATTCTGAAGAAGGAATTGAGCATTTTCCAGGTAGAAGAAAGCGCTGTTGCTCCTGAGCAGGTAAACATACAGTAGTTTGTTTACTTGTCGTCAACATTTCCCCCACCACAGTCTTTCTTGGACAGAATTTTCAAGCCCACCAACTTTGGGATTGATTTATAGCAAAGAGTGGTTATGTTCTGATAGTTAAGAAAGGATGTGGAGATAGAAGAATCTGCTAACTTTGTCCTTCCATCTTTTTCTAGACCGAATAAATTTATTTTTATTCTGATTCTTTCCATTTAATTTTTGTTACATGCTTCTCAACCATGCTCTTTCCTTATTACTTTTAGGCATAGAACTTCCTAAACATTAAGCTTCAGCAAGAACACTCAGGCTTTTCATGTTCTTTGATATTAGAGGCTGTAACACATTGACTTTCTGGCAGTGGAATTCTATAGACAGAATCTGACCCCTTGCACGATGTCCCTGAATAAAGAAGCCTTGCTTCTTAGCATGTGCATCTTGACAAGGACCTTCAACTCTTATTCTTAATAGACCCAGCATCTTTTGTATCTATGTATGTTGGTAATTATCATTCAGGTGTCACCTGTAGGTTATTTATTTTCCACATCTGTCTTCTCACATGATCATAAATGTTGATTATAAATTAAGCAGCATTATTCATGTTACATTTTATGGGCTTATAGTTGGATTTAGTAAGACGAGGGTATGGAAGAGAGATGGATTGTCAACCTTTCTATATATGAGGTTCTTTTAACCTACTGTATCTCCTTGTATTCCTGATAAAACTATTGTCAGTGTGATTTATTTTCTGCTCAAGCTCATATGAAACTCTTTTTAGAGTTGAAATTGATAAGAATAATTAGCTTAAAACGAAACAACCAGATATGATCGGATTTGTGAATTATCACGACAAAAATAATTTGGAAAAATTACACGGTAAATTGTTGGATGTGTCTTAGTATAAAAATTGTAATTTTCTAGAAAAAAATACTTCTTAGGAAGACCTGAGTTTAGCCACTGGAATTGGCCATGAGGCCAGATTTGAGAATAGAATAATTTGTGGTATGAGTTTGGTAAGTAAAGTTGTGGAAATTCAGATCCCGTTTGATCATGGAGAAGCATATTTTTCCCCAGCTATTAACCGATGTCAACTGCCTGAAATTTATCGATTTCAAGGCTCTTCCTCATTTGTTGCCAGTAGCTCTCCCTCCTACAGAACAAATGACTCACAAGCTCAAGCTAAATAAAGTACTCTGTAAAGATTTTCTGCCTCTAGGACTGCTCAAAGTCAGCTTTGATTAGTGGGCACTGATCCTTGCCAGCTGGTTCACCCTTAATAAGTCCATGGGTAGGGCCTCTCAGACCAGACTCAGATGCAGACTCTCCTGTTTTTTTTGTTTTGTTTTGTTTTGAAGACTGCCCTTTTCAGACATTCCATCTGCAATCTGTTAAGAACAGCATAAGACCGGTCACAGATTTATTGATTTTTCCTGGGCATTTGACTATGGGAAATGGAACCAGCAATGACCTCAACTTAGCATGCTCAGTAAACACCCTTTCCTTGCTCCAAGTTCTATAAGAACTTCAGTCTTACCATGTGTTCCAAGCTGACTCTGGGAACGTTGTTGGGGTAGATCAGGTAATTTTCGGCAAGGATAAATCAGATTGTTTTGCACTTCTTTTTATTTTTAAAAATTCTTATTTTTTCATTCATTGAAATCTTGATGAGCACATGCCTCTTCCCAATCAACTGTTGCCTTACCGTTTTCTGTCTACCTTTGCTGGACTGAAGGGAGAGATTAAAATCTTCTACAACTGTGCTGATTGTATAGATTTTTTTTTTTTTTGGATGGGTCCCTCAGAAATCTACTATTTCTGTCTAGTTTTCTATCTGAAAGAACTGCTTAATATTTATTGCTTTAACATCAGAATCATCATGTTTGCCAGACAAGGTGCATTATTGAATTTGTTTATCTCTAAGAGACCTATGAATCAGATAACTTATCTATTTCATCTTGAAGGGTTTCCTTAAACCTATCTACTTAAAATAGATATGGATATCCTTCAGAGACTTTAAAAATGGCTGATGTAAAATCCAATTTGAACAATTATTGTGGCCTCTCTATGGCAGGTCTGCTTGAACTTTTCTTCCAAAGTACCCCAGTGATGAAGGAGCATGAATGTGCATCCCCTAAAGGCTTCATTCAGGGTGGGCACTTGACCTCAGCTATTCCCACCCCCCACCCCCAGAGCTGGGGATACCTTAAACTCATGTGGATTTTGCACTCAGTGGACAATAGAGCTGTGATCGTTTTAACATCAAATGCCTTATATTGTGTAACATCACACAGTAAAATAGATACTAAAAGATTTGCAGTGTTTGTCCTTTGTCATTGTGTATCTTCTCACGTGCTGCATGTACCTCCTGGGGGTTTTCGTCCACCAGTTTGAGAAGAAAAATCAGAGTTCATTGGTTGCTTAAATGACTCTGTTTAATGAGACCAGAGTGTTTTTTTTTTTAAGATTTTATTNTTAAGATTTTTTTTTTTAAGATTTTATTTATTTATTTGACACACAGAGAGAGATTACAAGTAGGCAGAGAGAGAGGAGGAAGCAGGCTCCCTGCTGAGCAGAGAGCCCGATGCGGGCCTCGATCCCAGGACGCTGAGATCATGACCTGAGCCGAAGGCAGAGGCTTTAACCCACTGAGCCACCCAGGCGCCCGAGACCAGAGTGTTTTGTAGGAAAATTTTGGTATTCCTTCAACCCACTTCGTAAGTGCTGTTAAATGGCCTTTTCTCTTAGGGAGTTGCTGTTGCTTGGAGTGAATTCCTTATCAGTCTTGCCCTCTGCTCATTTGCCTGTCAGAGCATACAGTTCTGCTTGTAATTAGAAACAATTTCTGTGCTGCAGGTTCTATCCAGAAGATGTGTTATCTGGATCTTTTGGTTGTCAAGTTCTTATCAAAATCTTGGTAACAAGGAATATTAATAGTGGGCTCCCTGAAAGATGAAGAATTCATCCATTACTCAAAATAAGCCATATCCTTTTTTGCATATGGGCTGTATGAGGATCTGTTGAAAAAATGCCCATGAACCCATGGGCCCAATATTTCACCTACAAGTTCAGGAGACTCAGAATCCTTGTAAACCATTCATGAATTTCTAGTAAGTTGATCATTTATTCAATAAATATTTATCGAGTACCTATTCAAATACTTACTCAGTGCCCATGGGCTAGACCATGCTGGTGAAGGGATTTTTATTGTGAATTGCTATAAGCTTCATCAAACCTTTTTTTTTTCTTTTTGGTGAAATTAACGAAGTAAAATATAGGTAGGTCAAATTTCTATGAGAAGGCTGCAATATGTAACAATTCTTTTTGTTTTTTTTTTTAAGATTTTATTTATTGATTTATTTTGACAGACATACAAAGAGAAAGGGAACACAAGCAGGGAAAGTGAGGGAGAGGGAGAAGTGTCTTCCCACAGACCCGGGAGCCTGACCTGGGGCTCGATCCCAGGACCCTGGGATCATGACCTGAGCTGAAGGCAGTGCTTGACCACTGAGCCACACAGGCACCCCTACAACAATTCTTATTTTTAAAGTAACTATGGAGACTTATTTCTTTAGTGTTTTTTACAAATACCTGTGACTGCATTTCTGCCTCCCTCTCCGCCGTCGATTTCAACCAGATTGGTAGAAATTTTAAATGAGAAATATTTGTTAAGTCAACTTTCAGTGTTTTAGAACTCAGCCTTTTCCTTAGAAGTCACTTCTTGAACCAGATCCACATGACTTCCCACAGTGTTTGAGATTGAATCGTTGTGGACTTTAACCTGCCTGAATATTTTTCCATTTTGTGGCAGATCATATAACTGGAGATCCTGTTTGGGCAGTTCGGTCCGAGCTTTGGAACTATCAGATAGCCAGGTTTTACCTGTAGGTGCTACAGCTTTAGCTTCTCAGGTTCTGTTGGTAGTGACCTCTTCCCCTCCCACTTCTCTGGCCCTTGTTAGTATTAACCACCTCTCTTCCTGAGCAACTATTTGATGGTGACGTGAAGGAGAATCTTGTCTTAAACTGAACCCCTCTCGAAGTGATATGCATCCCCAAAAGTAGACCCTGAATTTTTCTGCAGCATGTAGGTGCTGAGTTTTATGGATGTTTGTTTCCTCCAACTCAAATGGGGCACTGGCTTCGCTGATCATGGAAACGTCAGACCTTTCTTCGGGTAGTTTTGTGCTTTTCCTTCTTATTGGTGTAATTTTTTTTAAAGGGAATAGAATGAGTTTTTAGGTCTCTTAGATTCTTTTTCTGATGATTTGAAAGTTAAATTATGTTTATGCTTCCACCAACCATTCATAAACTTGGGCCTCAAGTGAAGATTTTAGTTTCCTTAGAATTTTATAAGAATTTATGAATTCAAAGTACAGATTTGTTTTATTTTTACATTAGAATAGGAAAATCTTGAACTGTTTAAAAATAGTGGCACCAGACTGACCTAAACAGGAGCACTGGAAATTTTCACTTTAGAAACTCTCTGAATCCCTAGGGTGGTCTGTGATGTGATGTTCCGATCTAGAAGGTCATCTTGGAAATAGATTTAGTTCTAAGTTTAGGACCAGAAAGACTACTTCCTTCCTCCAGGCTTTTCACATTTTGCCCTAAAGCTGCATTGAGGGAGGGCAGATATATTTTTTTCAGTTCCACAACTTGCAGGGGAAGCACAACTTTTGTGAGGCTCTACAGTGTTAGTGCTCATATAATGCCTTACAGATACTAGGCGTTCAGTAAATATTGGAGTTGAGTGAGAGAGCGTGGATGAATTTGTACAGTAAAACCTCTAAACTAGGCCCTGGGTAATAGTACTATTTACATAAGTGGAAATAAATCTTTTGCTTACTTCAGATTATATCCAGAAAACTGTGTTTAAAGATAGGGAAAGTTCTGAAGTAAAGTGAAAGTAAAAATTAAGTGTTTTCTTCTCATGAAGGGTGGTGATATTTTACCCACTTATTTATAGACCTTTCAAATATTTAGAGATGCTCACTGATGTAAGTAATTCCCTGGGGGGGGGAGCCCCCAAAGCCCAAAATTTTTAGTAAGAAAAAAATCGTGTGATTTACACTTGGATCTCTGCGGAGATTTGGTTAATAATTTCACTTGTGTGTCAGACATTTAATTGGCATGTTCTGTTCCTCGCGGAGAAAACTGTGTGAGGTGGAATGGAACTTATCTTACCTTTTAAATACATAATAGAGCTTTAAAAGGATGAATGGTATAGTTTCTTCCCTCATTGTAGAGCTTAGGGCCCTGAAAATTCTCATAAGGATGAAGTTATGGCCAGTAACTTAAACCCTTGAGGGGAGACTAAGGTTGGGGGCCTGCAGTTGGAGCTGTGCTGTGGCAGTTTTTGCATTTGCTGAATGGAAGCAGTAAAGCACACTAAAGACAATCTACATGACATTTTACACATCTTCAGGAAGTGATACTGGAAACTGCCCTACTCCATCCCATTTACTATGCCTTGCTTGTTAGGAACTTTCCCAGAGTTCTGTCTCCCATGCTTGTAAGTTTGTGTTGCTTTGTTGAAGATAAAGTATTTATTGATTTATTTTCTCTTTAAAGTTTTATTTAAAATCCATTCATTAACATATAGTGTATTTGTTTCAGAGGTAGAGTTTAGTGATTCAGCAGTTGCACATAACACCCAGTGCTCCTCACATCACATGCCCTCCTTAATGCCCATCACCCAGTTACCTCTTCCCCCCAGTCCCCTCCCCCCAGCCCCCTCCCTTCCAGCAACGCTCAGTTGGTTTCCTATAGTTAAGAGTTTCTTGGGCGCCTGGGTGGCTCAGTGGGTTAAAGCCTCTGCTTTCGGCTCAGGTCATGATCTCAGCATCCTGGGATCGAGGCCCGCATCGGGCTCTCTGCTCAGCAGGGAGCCTGCTTCCTCCTTTCCCTCTCTCTCTGCCTGCCTCTCTGCCTACTTGTACTCTCTCTATGTCAAATAAATAAATAAAATCTTTAAAAAAAAAAGTTTCTTATGGTTTGTCTTCCTCTCTCTTTTCATCTTATTTTATTTTTCCTTCCCTTCCCCTATGTTCACCTGTTTTGTTTCTTAAATTTCACATATTAGTGAAATCATATATTTGTCTTTCTCTGACTGTCTTATGAGGATAAGGTAATTATAAAGTAGTATTTTTTTTTTCATAGCCCCTCTCCTCCTTCATTTAAATGTTCTGTGTCCTTCTGCTTTTCGGATTCGGAATGGACCTTAGTCTCCTGCCTTGCAGGCCCTGCCTGATCCTGGCCTTACAGAAGTGTGATTAGGACGATGACTAGAACATGGAGAGGTGCTCCCCTCCCGGCCTGTACATCAGCTCCGCTTCGCCCGCCTGTCCACGGATTTGCAGCTGTGGGTCTCACCATACTTCCTTCACAACAAATGCTCTTGCCTTTGTCACCAGGCTTGCCTGCTCAGCCTGTGACACCAGGCTGTGTTTATTTCTGCCATTTCTCTTTCTCTTTCCTGAGATTTCACCATGACCATTTTTGCTGTTTCTTTGCTCTTGGCTCTACTTCCCTTTTCTATCTCTGACGTCTCTTCTTTTATGAATTTTTGCAACGAGGCGGTTGTGAGTTGTGACATTGAAATTTGTATTGAAATTCAGGCAGAAAAGTACATGGAAATACATTCACGTGCAGTTGAATTTGAGGCAAGGGATCCCAAGGTAGAGGAGTGATCCCTGTATAGATGTCTCATCATCTCATTTTTCCATTCTGTCCATTACTATGATCAAGAGCTAGATTTTATGGGATAAATTATTCGTAGCTTGGCTTTAAAAAGATGGCATTTGATGATATCAGTACAGAAGTGACAGGCCACTTCACGTTTTAAAACCCTGAATCTCCATTAACTCACTCTTTCAAAGTTGGCAATATAATTGGTATTCTTGTTCAGGGCCTGGTGGTCCTGTGCTTCCCAAACTGACTTTCAAAGAAAAGTAGAAATAGTTTTAGTACAGTATTAATGTTATATATTTTATTAGATCTTATTTTTTACATGTGATATTTGGTGAAGTAAGATCAAATTCTGGTCTGGGAGGCCGGAAAGCTGGGTTTCAGTCACACTCAAGTGGCTCTTATATAAAACTCGGGTATCTTTTTCCTCTAATACTCGAAATAGCTACTTCCATTTAAATTCTTATTCCTTGCATTTTTCTTGGTGCCTTTTAAACAGTCCTGAAAACCTCCAAATGAACAGCCCTCAAGGATGAAAATGAAAGGCATGTATTTCTTAATGTATTAGACAAATATGCTAAAATAGTTTTTGAAGTGATTTTCTTTAAATTGGATCTTCTCTTTCCACTGATCTCTATTATAATCCCTGAAATGTGTTCTCATGAGTAAAATTTGATCCCAGTTTGAGCTGCTAGACTATCCTCCCTACCGGACCATGAGTACCTCTTTTTCTTTTCTGTGAAACACGCTGACAGACGAGCCAAGTAGTTTGTGTTGATGCACAGTTGCTATACCCAACTGTACAACATCCCTATCCTAGCTTCAGGGGAAAAGCACTTAGTCTTTACTTCTATTCCTTCCTCAGTCCCGTTGGATATAAATTTATTATGTGTTCTTTGAAGCCGTAAGACCAGCCACAGCAGAATTTCAGGAGAATGCCATCAGCCGGCCTTCTGGTAGCGCTACCCTGAATTTACTGCCTGCTTTTAAAATTCTTCCTTGCCAAACTTTCAGTGAAGGACTCTTCATGTAATTGGGCACAGCTGTAGTTTATTTTATTGGCCAAAAATAATCACCATCGCCCACTAAAATGGCGATTAAGATCCCCTCGGTTTTTGTGACTCTTTTTTGCTAAGGTTTTGAAAATGTGCCTGAAGTGAGGCTTCTCCAGGAAGAGTCATGTCAGTTCCTTGAATTGCTGAAGTACAAATCCCCATTCTTGTGAAAGGTTGCTATTTAAAGCAGTCTTCTATCAAAATTTGGAAGGAAGACTCAATTATCACTCCGATTTATTTCACCTATAGAATTTTTAAACTTTTTAATGTGAAGTACCAACTTGTTATAGGACTCTCATTTTTCCTTTATTAAATAAAAGGAAAAAGAAGCTTTGTCCGTTGCATGGATGTAACCACACACATGGCAAAAAATAGCCCATTAATTTTCAAAACATCTTTTCTAACCTGTACTCATTTCCAGAGGTCCTCACTCAGTTCTTAAACCGTCTGCAAATACAGGTGCTTACAGTGCAAATGATGCCAAGACTTTGTCTTAACCAATGCAGAGGCCGAGGGTGAGCCCCTGAGAGGTTTTTTTTTGGTTTGGTTTTTTTTTTTTGTTTTTTGTTTTGTTTTGTTTTGTTTTTTACTTATTGCTTGTTTGCCAGTAGGATGTTTTAATATAATTACACAAACCTTCTTTAGAATGGTAGTTCTCAAAGAGATACCTTCATGGGGTCCAGGAAGTCTTCCTTCTTCCAAGTGTGTATCTGTGTGACCCTGGGTTTTAGTATACTCCAGCCAAACAGTGGAAACAGTGGATCACAATAGCCTGAATGCAGAAGTAGATAGGAGAACCCAGCTGCCCACTATTAATTCAAAAATTAAAAGAGATTTTTAAAAAATAAGATAATACCTCTCTTTTCACTACATTTTTGTGGTTTTTAATATAGCTATTTTTTAATAAAAGCAGCTATTTATGTTAACATGCAAAACATAATTTTACGTATTTATTTATTTTTAAAAAGATTTTATTTATCTGAGAGAGAGAGAGAGAGCCCAAGCAGGGGGGCAGGATCAGAGGGAGAGGGGAAAGCAGACTACCCCTGAGCAGGGAACCCAACATGGGGGGCTCGATCCCAGGACCCTGGGATTGTGACCTGAGCCGAAGGCAGATGCTTAACTGACTGAGCCACCTAGGCGCCCCCAAAACATAATTTTAGATGAATTAATAAATATATTTTAAATTTCTCAGTTTTGCTTTCTAATATAAAATATCAGTAGGTATCACTGACATAAATAAAAGCCCTTTGATGTCCTCAATATTTTCGAGAGTGTAAAAAGGTCTTGAGCTGGATCACAAAGTTTAAAACTGCTACCTTAGAGAATTGCTTCTGTACCAGAATGTCAGTTTAACTTACAGGTTTTAATTACAAAAGGGTCGTCAATGGAAAAAAAAATAGTGCTGTGTCTTATTTGGGTCGAAGTAAAATAGGCCGGGAAGATGGGACCGATCCTGAACAGTGTTCATTATCTGAACGGAAAGAGCTGCGGCCTCATGCAGCATGAAGGTAGAGCTCCAGAAGGAGAATGACACCACGGGAGCCACATTACCTGAGGCTGCTGACGCTCTCGGTGGCCTTGTTATTCTAAATTGAAGGGCGTGCCTCTTCTCACGTCTTGGAAACCAGTCTTTGTTTTTTTAAAACCCACCCAGTGATGCGCAGAGATCTCCGCTTTGACCAGCTTCTACTGAACTGCGTAGGATAAGAAATAAGCACGTGAACTTCCAAGATGATTGTAATGTATAAAGGATGCACTACAGTTTCATTTCTGTCATTATTAAGATTGTGCTTTGGAAACAACTGGCTGATAAAAAATAGAATCTTTGCAGTTTTTTAATCATAATAACCACTTACATTATTAGAGTGCTTTGAAATACTCCAATGGATGAAATGAGTGAAAAGTAACTTGAAGTGTTCTAAGAAGGTACTCATTCAAGTCCTGTTGTAAATCTAATAAAGCGACTCTGTAGGATAAAGTGAATATAATTGGATCGGGTCACATGCTTTATGCGGTGTTCATGTTCAGTGTGTCATCACAAAATGCTTGATAATATATTTTATATAATCATCTGGCTCTAAGTACTGTACTTACCTAATCCATTACTTCAGTAATCATTCGAGTGTTTCCATTATAAGGCAATGAATCATTCAGGCTGAAGCTGTTGCACATATTCAAAACCAAGAACTGTCTGTTCTCTGTAATCTATTATTAGAAATCTTTGGTGCTGTTTGGCATGGAAAAAACTTAGATGAAATCACCATTCCCTAGAATAAGGGGTGAAAGTCACCAAAGTTCTCATGGAGTCTGGGCGCTGAAAAGAAAGTAGATGGTGCTCGGTCGTGTTTCCTTGTGGTGTGTGATTTGGGGGGGGGGAGGGAGAGGAGAGATTAATGAAAATATGTAAAATCCATGTTGAAGCAGAACCAAAGTCAGATGAAAGAGAATCATCAAAAAAGTTTACAAAATGAATTACTGACATAGGGTCGTGGAACGTCTAGACGAGGTAGAAAGAGTGAAGCCTGTCATGTCAGCACAACAGTCTAGCTTTGCTCTTTGGGGGCCCTGTGATGGGAGGAGAGAAGGACAAGTTGAGGAAGTGCCAGTGGGACACAGGAAGCACATGAGTTTTAGTGATTCTAGGAAGAAAAATTAAGACTAATAATATAAGAATGTTAACAGTATGTGTAAGACTTTTGGTCTTTTATTTTATCATTGGTTTTTAAAGAAAGGCTCTTTTTTTTTTAAAGATCTTTTTTTAATTTATTCATTTGAGAGAGAGAGAGAAAGAGAGCGAGAGCACGAGTAGCAGGGATTGGCAGAGGGAGGGGGAGCAGATGCCCTGCTGAGCGGGGAGCCTGACAAGGGGCTCCATCCCAGAACCCCGGGATCACAACCTGAGCCGGAGCTAGCTGCCGAACTGACTGAGCCACCCAGACACCCCAGATTTTTGGTCTTTTTAAGCACATTCCAAAGCTTCAGTTGAATTGTGCCTAAAAACAGTAGGTATTGTTATTTTTTTAGAGTTGAGGAAAATGAAGTAGGCAAGGTGTAAGGAACTGATCTAAAGCCCCACACTAGTGAGTGATGCAGAGAACCCTGATGATACATGATCTCAACTCATTTCGTCTTTGTAGCTGCTCTAAGAACTTAGTACTGTTATCCCCAGCTCACAGATGGGGAAGGTAATTGTGGGAGAAGTTGAATAACTTGTCCAAGACTGTACAGTTAATAAGTGCCAGAGCTGGGATTTTAAACTAGATTGTCTGAGTTTGTGCTTTTGACCAGTATGTTCTCCATCCTGTGTGTTGTTTCTGTTATTTTCGGATGGACCATCTTAACTTAGATTTTAAAAATAATCCAATACCTTGCAAACATTCGTAGTGGTGCCTAAGATCCTAGCAGTGGCCCAGGGAGGTGACAGCAAATCTTCTGGAACTCCAGGCTTATCTGTTTGTTCCATTCCTACCTTTGAAGTCAAATAATTTTTATAGTCAGTCCTGAGAAACAGTAACATGACTGTGTCAGGGCACTTCTTAATTAGTATTGAGGGGTTGTTTTCTCATTAGAAGCACATAACCATAATGATTGCTCTAGCATCCTTTGGATAGTAGAATTTCGATAGTATATTTCTGCACGTATTTGAGGAGTTAGGAATAAAGAGGCAAAAAGCAGTTTCTGTGGCCCTTTGTGAGTATTGGTCTGTGCAGCAAAAAGGGTGTCCAGCATGGTGGTTGACCTGCCCACAATATTCATAGGGAATGCATTTGGTCATCAAATTGTTATTACTTAGAAGACTTGAGAAAATACCCGTATGGGACTCAAATTAAGTTTGTAACTATGGCACTTTTTACTTTCCTTGAACGACTTCCCTGGAAATCAGAAGCCTTGTGTTCCATTTCTAGCACCATCATCAATGTTACCTTTGCTAAACCATTTAAACAGGCTAAACGTATGTTCCATTTGGCAGTGGGAAGGCCATATGCTCTCATGCTGCTTCAGTGCGATTTTGCAAAAGTGAAACTGAGTTTTGAATAGGAATATGTAAAATGATTCTATCACTTATTAAGTAGAATGCATTGTATGCTTCATAAATCTAATATAATAAAAGAACAGATGATAGTGTGGAACTTAAAAAAAAATAGACCTCTTTAGTTTTATAGGATCCAGAATTCAGCTTAATTTTGCCTTAAAACGGTTCTTAGTGTTAACACCTAGTGCTTTTTAAAAATCAGCCAAGATCTCTTTGGACATTTAAATCCTTTTTCTGTTCAGAAATGTCATTAACTTGAAATATAAAGATGCTTCTCAGGAAACTGGTTTGCCTCGCCAGATCGTTTAACGTAGTTATTTTGCGATCTGAGCGGTAAAACCCAAACACTGAGGCTGTTCTCCACAATGCCTTGTTGCCCAGACAGTGATGTCATGTTTGAAGCATGTTTGGTTTGCAAAGGTCCTGCTTTTGATCCTTCAGTTGCCACTTTTTTTATGCAGCTTCTCCTGAATTACAAAGGTACTGAAAGTGATTTGCTTCATTAAGGTCTGTTGCTGACACTGTTGTATTTTATTCCTCATTCTTCCCTTAGCCTCCTTCATTAAGACCTTATTCAAATTTGGATCATGGTTCTACTGCGACATCCATGCCATTATCATCTAAATAGCAATTACATATTCAAAAACAACAGCTCCTCCTTAACTGTCTGTAACTTAACATTTTACATAGATTCAAGTGGGAATTAAGAGTAAAATGAATCTTTTCTTCGTGATTTACAACCCTCCCTTTCACCCTTGATTTACTAGTTAATGTTGAATAAGCTACTTGTAGACGGAGGAAGACAAAATTATTGATTGCTCAGCCTTAGTTTGTAGAGGTATATATATTATAAATTGTTTCTGTACTGAGCAGTTACCCAAGTGACAGTGACCCTGATTTAATCACCCACGTATTTGTTAGACAGCATTTACCATTTGGGATATAATGGGACCAAGTTTAACACTCTATTAAGAAATTAATAGTTATCTTTTACAAACCTGCAGGCTTTATAACTTGAAACATTTAGAGGAAACCTCTTAAAATGAGTCAGTGTATTTGTCCTTTTGTGGAACTCAAAAGTAGATGCAAATTCTAATAATATAATAATAGACTTTTCTATATTTTGGCCATCTTAAAATTATATTTTACAATCAGTACATAGTAAGCTAATTTGACTGAAATGAGCAACTGTAGAGGCAAAGTGTTTCAGCAGGTACAGTGGCCAGAAATATTAGGACCTTTTTTTTTGCTGTTAAATGTGGTCAAAGGAAAGATAGTACAAAATACCAAATACACATGTGTGTATTGTGTAATACAAATATAGGCAGTTAAATTGTATAGGTCTCTTTTAAGAATTTCTTAGCCAGCCAAGAGAGAGACAGAGACAGAGAGAGAGACTAGAAGGGAGGGAGAAGGGAGGTATAGGCAAGAGAGGGGAAGAGAAAGAGAGCCCTAAGCTCAAAAATGCTAATTGACTCTTCAATACCCAGTCTTTTGGTACCTTGCATGATTTCTCCCGTATTTTACGAATTTCTTGTCATGGTTAAAGAATTTTCTTTCCTGTTTGTCCGAAATGAACTTCCATTTTCGTGTTTCTTTATCCATATTCTCAAATGTATCAGAATTATGTATGTGTGAATAATTACATAATGCTTCCAGTATAGATTTAAGTGTGATTAATTTTTGTAGATGTGAACAGTAGAAAGTTGTTCTGTTGTGGAGTCTTCACCTGTGAGTCAGGAAGACTCATCCTTTGTCATCTCCCCGTCTTTGGTGACAATAAGCCCCGAAGGTAAGGTGGAGAGGCCAGATGTTGGTGTTCATTTCACAGAGAACGATCCAAGGAGGGTAGAATGTTGTAAAGCAAAGCAGAAGGAACTCCGGAGAGAAGGTGGACCACTGGGTGTCAGGCACTGAGCCTCCAAGGACAAAATGAGGCGTATGGGTTGACTAGGGTTGCTTAGAAATCATCTGACCAAACAGGGGTCTGTTGATGTGTCCCTGTGTTACATTTTGTAATGGTGTTTTGTGACTACCTGGGGGTAGGGTCATTAAAGTGCTAGATCTTACCAGGTATTATTTGTACCTCTTGCTTATGCTGTCTTAGTCCCTTTGAGCTGTTGTCACAAAAATACCACAGATCAGGTGGTCCACTTTGAGTAATTTTTGTATTAAGTGTTAGACCTTAGTCAAGGTTGCTGCTGTTGTTTTTGTAGTTCTTCTCCTTCGTCTCCTTTGCCATCTCCTTCTTCTTTGCTACAAATGTCCAGTAACAGTGTTGCTTTTAATGGTAAAACAAACCGTAGAAAACACCTCAGATGTCCATCATCAGAATAGATACATAATCTGTGGTATATTCATACAATGCAATGTCACATAAAAATGAAACAACTCAAGGAACATTCAGGGATATGGATGAATCCCAGATCTATGATGTTGAATGAGAAAGGCAAATTGCTCAAGAACATTGTATATACATCGTCATTGTGAGTCCATTAATATATGGTTCTAAAACGTCTAAAACTAAACTAGGGATATAAACAAATATAGTAGCAGTATTAAAAAAAAAGAATGAGAAACACGGAATTTGGAAAGAATTTACCTCCGAAGTGGGGGTAAGGGAGAGTGAGATGGGGTGATTTCAAGGTTAAGTAAATTCTATTTCTTGAGTGGTAGATACATGGATTTTCACTGTGTTGTCATCTGAAAATATTTTTTTTTTTTTAAGATTTTATTTATTTATTTGACACAGAGAGAGAGAGCGAGATCACAAGGAGGCAGAGAGGCAGGCAGAGAGAGAGGAGGAAGCAGGCTCCCTGCCGAGCAGAGAACCCGATGCGGGCCTCGATCCCAGGACCCTGAGATCATGACCTGAGCCGAAGGCAGAGGCTTTAACCCACTGAGCCACCCAGGCGCCCTGAAAATATTTTTAAACATTACATTTTGTGTTCGTGTTAGTATAAAAACATATAGTTGATTTTTGTAGCAACCATCTTGATAAAGTTTTTATTTCTAATCATCTTTAGATTCTTCTGGATTTTCTAAGTAAATAATCACAAACACTGAATAATGAGGTTTGTTTCTTTTTTTGCAGTCTTAATGGCTTTTATTTTTTTTTTTTTTAAAGATTTTTATTTATTCATTTGACACAGAGAGAGAGATTACAAGTAGGCAGAGAGGCAGGCAGAGAGAGAGGAGAGAGGAGGAAGCAGGCTCCCTGCTGAGCAGAGAGCCCGATGTGGGCCTCGATCCCAGGACCCTGGGATCATGACCTGAGCTGAAGGAAGTGGCTTTAACCCACTGAGCCACCCAGGCGCCCTGGCTTTTATTTTTTATTCTCATTGCGTTATCTAGGGTTTTGTCTAGTATGTTGAAATGTGAAAGCAAGCATCTTTTTTCCATTTTTGATTATAATGAGAATGCTTATAATGTTTAACTAGTAAATACAGTATATACTGTTTACCGGGTTACTCCTAATTTGTTATAAGGGTGTTTTTATAATATAAATTGGCAGTGAGTATTATTAAATGCCTTTTTTAGATCTCTTCATGAAGTAATTTTTTGCCTTTAATCCTTAATGTATAAACAACTGCATTCTGAAGTAAAGTCAAAGTATATTTTATTTTTGATATTTTAAAAATAAATCACTAAATTCGTTTAGCTTATATTTATTTGGCTTGAATGAAATTTATAATTTTCCATTCTTGTGCTCTCTGAAAAGTTTGATTCAGGGTTATGTTAGACTCATTTAACGAAGTGGGATGTATTCCTTATTTTTTTAAAGATTTTATTTATTTATTTATTTATTTTATTTATTTATTTATTTATTTTATTTATTTGCCAGAGAGCAAGAGAGCACAAGCAGGCAGAGGCAGAGGGAGAAGCAGGCTCCCTGCTGAGCAAGGAGCCTGATATGGGACTCGATCCCAGGACTCTGGGATCATGACCTGAGCCGAAGGCAGCTGCTTAACCAACTGAGCCACTCAGGCATCCCTGTATTCCTTATTTTTAAAGCAATTTGTTGGAAAAATTTGTATAAGATTTGATTTTAATAGAATTCACTTATAAAATTATCTGGGCCTGGTGTTTCTTTAGTAGGTAGCTTTTTATCTACTGAATGAATTTATTAATGATTACTGACTGATCTATGGAGTCAATATGTAAGTTATAGTTTCATAAGAGACGGCTCATTTTTTTTTTTTTTAAATCATAGCTTATTGCCAGAGAGTTTTTTAAAATAACATCTTCTTTCTTTTTTGATCTCTGGGATTTTTGTTGTTATGTTATAGTTCTCCCCCTAATATTGTTTGCTTATTCTTTTGCTTAGTCTTTTCTTTTCTTTCTTTCTTTCTTTCTTTCTTTCTTTCTTTCTTTCTTTCTTTCTTTCTTTCTTTCTTTCTTGCTCTTTCTTTCTTTTTCTTTCTTTCTTTCTGTCTTTCTTTCTTTCTGTCTTTCTCTCTTTCTTTCTTTCGTTTTGTTTTTTAGTCTTTTCAAAGATGGACTTTAGAATTTATTGTTCCTCTCTGTTGCATTTTTATACCCTACTTCGTTGTTTTTTGTTTCTGCCTCAATTTTTTTTTCCCATTTTCTTTGGGATTTATTTTGTTAGTCTCATTCTGACTTCTTAAGCTGGTTGGCTTACTTTTGGCTCATCAGTTTTTAGCTTTTGAATATTCTAATATTAGTCCTTAGAATGCTCTGTATTTCCCTTCAAATGCTAATTAGCAGCTTCCAATTTTAATTTGTATTATTTCCACTAGTTTTCAGTTTTACGTATTTTTCAATTTCTATACTTCATTGCTGAGTTATTTAAAAATATTTTAAGATTTCTGGGGCTCCTGGGTGGCTCAGTCAGTTAAGCACCTGCCTTCAGCTCAAGTCGTGACCCCAGATAGGGCCCCGTATCCGGCTTCTCTGCCCTGTGGGGAGTCTGCTTCTCTCTGTCCCTTTGCCCCTCTCACTCTGCCTCTCTCCCAGCTCGTGCTCTCTCTCTCAAATAAATAAATAAAATCTTCAAAAAAATATTGTAAGATTTCCAAGTATATGAGATATTTTGTTTTGGTTATCTTTTTGGTGAAGATTTTTAATTTAATGCATTGTGATCAGAGAATATGGCCCAAATGATAATCTTTAAATGTGTTGAGATTTGATTCACAGCCCAACACCTGACATTTATAGAATATTTTGGGGGGAAAGGGATAATTTTTAAGTTTTATGAGGATAAGTTCTATTTTGGTGGATTTTTTATATTCAACTTACCTTTTTAGTATTTTAGAGTATGGACAGATTGGAAGAAAAATCTGCTGTCACAAAAGCTGTTTTTAACAACTCAAACTTTGTATGTAAGTCCCGGGTATGGTCTGTTTATTGTCTTCTATAATTCCATCTCAAGATAAGAATTATTATTACTTAAGAATAGGGTAATTCTGGGGCGCCTGGGTGGCTCAGTGGGTTAAAGCCTCTGCCTTTGGCTCAGGTCTTGATCTCAGGGTCCTGGAATTGAGGCCCTCATCGGGCTCCCGCTCGGCGGGGAGTCTGCTTCCTCCTCTCTCTCTGCCTGCCTCTCTGCCTATTTGTGGTCTCTCTCTCTGTCAAATAAATAAATAAAATCTTAAGAAAAGAGAGAAAAGAATAGGGTAATTCTGTATTTTTTGTCTCAATTTCATAATCTGCTGACATGTAGGTCATAGATCTCAAATATTTATTTTCCTAAGAAAACCATTGTTTTATTTTTATGAATGCTGTTTGGACATTTGATTTTTATTTCTTCTATGCACTTGATTATTACCTTCTTGATTTATTTAATTGGATTATAGATGACTCTGTTGCTGGTTTTTAACATGTAGTTGAATATAGATATATATTTTACCTAGAACTAGTGGTGAAAGCATGTTGTTTATAACAGAGGACAAAAGGTAAATAGGTCAAAAATTGATCTAAAGTCTTTCATATTGGGACAGAATGAGAGAAGACAGTAATATTTGAGTTAAATTGGAAACATTAACATTTACTACTTTGAGAGAATGTTAATAGGTCAAAAAGGAGACTTGCATTTATATTAAGTTTGGGAAATGCTTGGCTTAAAATAGCTAAAGATGTTTTAAAAACTTCTTGGTCTTAAACCTAGTACTATCTTGATAATATCTACCTTGGTTTACAGTATTCAGCATTTTCCATACTAGCATAAAGCTCCTTTTTTCATGGAGGATTTTGTAAAACTGAACATTCTACTGAACCCACATTTATTGAGACTACTTAGGGTAACTTTCAGAAAGTGATCATTCATTGTTGAAAATTTCAAAAAATCCTAAAGTACAAATTTTGAGATCTTTATTGAAGAATTCCTACATCATGAAATTAACTAATATGTATTAATTAGTAAGAATGCCTATATTTCCCAGTGCTTTAAACATTTCAGAGCACAGCGACATACCTGATTTCATTCAGTCTTCCAAACAGCTGTGTACTATTGTGAACTGGGCTTTTTGAGTTTTTCCGGAATCATTAAAGCCTCAAGTTAAATGTGTTTATTCTGTGAATATTGCTAGAAATTCCATTCAGGAATTTTTAATTTTTGTTGCTGAAATTCTTTCTTTCTTCATTTTTGATTCATTGAAGTATACAGTAGCTGAAGCTTTTGTTGTGGTTAAAGAAAGAGTAGTAACCCATTAAATTAAAATGGAGAGGTTTTTACCTGTTTATGTTAGCATTTGTAGGTTCTTCTTTGCCGCTTACAGCTTTCTGGATAGTTATTAAGAGTTATTTTAGTTTGACTGATAGAGTTCTAATTGTCAGATTTCATTATTAATGAAAATACAATTTTATCTATAGCAAGATGGAAATAATGCATTTATTGTGTATCTTGTTAGAAAAATGAGTTTTGTTTCACTAAGTAGAAATTTCTTTTTTTTTCTTCCTTTTTTTTTTCAGATTTTATTTATTTATATGACAGAGAGAGATTACAAGTAGGCAGAGAGAGAGGAGGAAGCAGGCTCCCTGCTGAGCAGATAACCCAATGCGGGCCTCGATCCAGGACCCTGAGATCATGACCTGAGCCAAAGGCAGAGGCTTTAACCCACTGAGCCACCCAGGCGCCCTAAGTAGAAATTTCTATTTAAAAATTCTGTGGGGCGCTTGGGTGGCTAAGTTGGTTAAGTGGCTGACTCTTGATTTCTGCTCAGGTCATGATATCGGGGTCCTGGGATCGAGCGAGCCCCATGCAGGGCTACGCTCTCAATGCCTAGTCTGCTTTTTCTCTCCCTCCCCCCTGCTCCTCTCCCTGCTCACATCCGCTTTTCTTTCTCTCTCTCTCAACTAAATAAAAGTTAAAAAATAAAATTAGATTAAACATTAAAAATTCTGATTGACTCTTATTATTTAATTACATATGCCCCAGTTTTTCCCCAAAACCTTTATTTAAAAATATGATACAGATGTATCTTTGAAATATGAATTGGAAGTACAGGATTGGTCCTTGACAAAGACTTAGAAAGTCAAATTTTATTTTTCTTTCATTTCCTCCAAAATACCTTTGCTTCCATTTCAGTGCCTCTTTTGTTCAGTGCTTTGGAAAAAAGGAGTCCCATGTTTTCCTCAAAGAATAGTATAGAAGGGAGGTCTTAACTGACCTCCATTTAGGTGAGTTTGCAAACCAATCAGTGTTCTCCAACTCTTCCGCAGCATATAGGTCCTTCCCTGGTGAGCAGATGTGCTTGTGCTCCGCCGGTGGAGTGCTGTCCTATCCTTGTGCCACCCTCTTTGCTCAAACCTGGGTGTTTTTTCTCATAATTGCACGATTTAATTTTAAAAATACATAAGTATAACGAAGAAGAATTATTTCTNAGGTCTTAACTGACCTCCACTTAGGTGAGTTTGCAAACCGATCAGTGTTCTCCAACTCTTCCGCAGCGTATAGGTCCTTCCCTGGTGAGCAGATGTGCTTGTGCTCCGCCGGTGGAGTGCTGTCCTATCCTTGTGCCACCCTCTTTGCTCAAACCTGGGTGTTTTTTCTCATAATTGCACGATTTAATTTTAAAAATACATAAGTATAACGAAGAAGAATTATTTCTACAAAAACATACTTACATGCTTTGAAAATAATCCATAGATTAATGGATCCATAGATGGATTATAGATTAATTAATCCCATAGATTAATTAATCCATAGATTAATTGCTAAAAAGAAAAAAGCTATCAATTTAGGTGTGGCTGAGATAACCTATAAAAAGAATCAAGGATTCTGCATCAGACTGATTTTCAAGTATCTTTAAGTTCTCATCTGCTACAAAACAAATCAGAGGTTGTGTACAATGAATTATTTGTTGGGCTTATTACTAAGAAAGGCTCAGAACTCTAATCAGGTGACTTTTCTACAAATATGGGCCTCGGCCCCAAATCTTCCTGCGTGGGAATGTTAAAGCAAGTAACAGGGGTAGAAAGTTGGGGAAAAGTCAGATGTTGGGGTGTTGGGCACTGTAAGGGAGAGATTGTCTTCTGATCAATCTGTTGCTCAAAAATTTACAAATGATTTGGTTTTTTATTGATAATGACAGTTTGTCATTAATCAGTTATGTCATTTAATTTTATTGATAATGACAGTTTAATTGTCAGATCGGTTATGCCATGTAGTTGAAACAGTTCTCCAAAATGATGACATAGAAAAGCAGAGCACAGGGCAGTAAGTACAAAAATTCAAAGAGGGAGTGATAACAGCCATAGATGGGAGTGCAAGTAGAACTAAGAAGCTGTAGTTTATGTTATAGGCAAATTCACAAATCCTAGAACTTTAGAATAATATACAGTATATATCTTTTAGTGTTTTACCTTATGGACTCTCTAAAATATTTATAGAATTTTCCCCCATTAATATGTACCTTCAGCATAGAAGCGCTTGAAAATAAACTTACCTGAAATGAGCGTGCTCCCTGTGCTTTAAGTTTCTTCCCATCCCTATCCTTAGGATCTTCGAGAAAGTGGCCTAAAGGCCATAGTTTGCCATCAAATGTCATGTCCTTGCTGTAACCTTCAAAGATTTTGAATATTTAAAGAGGAGACAGGAAAAAATGAGTTTTGAATTTTAATTTGGAAAACAAGTGTAAGACAGAGCTAGCAGTTGTATAAAATAGACAGCATCGAACATTTTAAAAATAGTAGGTATAGTGAGGGCACAGAGCAAAATCTCCATTGAAACATTTACTAAACTTTGGTGAAAACTGTGACTTGAGAATATTCTGAATTTACGAAAGATATCGAAGAACATAGTTCATTGTTGTTACGTGTTTTTAGTTATCTCAGACAAATTGAAAGCTTTTGTCAATTACTAAGAGACTAATGTGTGGTAAACTAATAGTCACAGTTTTTTTGTTTGTGTGTTTTAAATGAAATCGTGGATGATGCAGAAACCATACAGGTTGTGACAGAAAAGACTGGATCTAAGTATGAAGCGGAGGAGGGGATAAGAGGAATCCAGCGCCAAAATCACTATGTCATAGTTACAGATGCCCTAGAAATAGTTGTATGTTGTACTGAGTAACAGCCTGAGTCAGCACTCAGTAATGCCATAATATGGGAAGAAACAATGTCAGGAAAAATTTTAGTTCTTTTAAGTAACTTCAGATTATGTACTTTCCTAAACAGATACAATTTATTTATTTCAAATTAAAAGATAATGTTGAAGGTATGCATTTTTAAATGATTTCCCATCTAACTCAATGTTTATGAAATGAAGAAATAGTTCCAAGCACATTAGGTAAGATGGCCTCTGCTTCATGTAATCCATCTATTTTCCCCCACTTTAGGGCATCAACAATCTGGAGTGTTGTAGGACAACTTGTGTTA
Source organism: Ailurus styani (assembly GCA_002007465.1). Taxonomy (NCBI): domain Eukaryota; kingdom Metazoa; phylum Chordata; class Mammalia; order Carnivora; family Ailuridae; genus Ailurus; species Ailurus styani. Next base: position 589,674 of record LNAC01000246.1, read on the forward strand.
TATTTTGAATACATAAATATTCGATAACAAAAAAATTAACTTGGAATAGTATGGGTCAGGAACTGGGGTCAGGATGAGAGAATAAGTTTGAAATTTGACCCTAAGACTTTGTTTAAATCTCGTCACTGCTATGTGCGCTTAAGTTCATAACTGGCTGTAAGTAATTGTGACAGGAAAGTCTGCTTGGAACGGTTGTCTGTTCCCTAAACTTGATGTTTACTGGTTATTTGGAAACATTAAACAGAGTAACTGAAAGTACAGTAGATTCTATTTATCAGAGTTGTGTAGTTTTTAGTCTTTAGGGAAATCCAATTTTTAGAATTAACACAGTGATTATTTTAGCACTGTGTTGAATAACCTGTTGCAGCAGAATGTTTAACTTCATATTTCTATATAATAAATTCTAAATTTTAGATCAGATGATAAAGTAAGGCTGACATCATTCATTTGGGAAGAAGAAATACTGCAGAATTTCAGAGTGATTTTTTTTTCCAGATGTGTGTTCACTGTAACTTGAATGTATTATTTGTATCCCCAGTGATATTTTGAAATATACTGATGTGAATTTCTTGTGAGATACTTTATTTCATTCACATAACTATTTAGTGTTTTAATTTTTTATAATATCTACATGATATGGTATGTATGCTGAAGGCATGGGTTGTCTTTTGTTTACCACTTAACATGGCATGAATGCATTATTAAGAAAAAAAGAGTAGAAATGCACAACGTAGGGTTTAAAATGTATACCTTCAAAATCATACTTTTAAGTTATCTTGGAGAAAAACTACATGCATCCAACAGGTTGAAACAGATGCCTAATAAATTGTAACTATTTGGAAATACGTACTTTACCCCTCGTCATTTTTCTTCACATCCACAAATACCCTCTTGGAGCCTCTTGTCTGATTATCTTCTATGGATTTGTGATGAATTCTGTTTTACCCCATTTCCTTGTATAGACATCACTCTTGACACAAGGGCATTTATGAAATGTAGACAGTAACAGGCAGCAAAAAGACGTGCCTGAGATAGGCAGAAACCTGTTCTTTCTTTCTCTTAGAAGCAGCACCAGCATAAGCTTTATTTATAGATTAAGTTTAAAAGAAACCTCTTTAAATTATGACTCAGTAAGTCCAATATACAGCGGGGGGAAATCTATGGGTGTATTTTAAAGCCTCTAGGGTAATTTTGATCATCAGTCAAATTTAGAAGCCAATGACTAAGATTAATTTCTGTAGTATTTGCTAGTATGTTTAATTCAAGCAGGGCGAAATGGAAACTTTTGTAAATATAAAAAGTGCCTTTGGAGCTGGCAGAACTTTTATTTTAAAAAATGTTGTTGTTGTCGTTGTTGCTTAAGAACAGCTTTTCCTGCCTTTTTGTTAACGAGAGTCAGGGATGGCTTAGGTAGCTATAAACACCTTTGGGACGGATTCAGAAGATCCCAAAGATACAGTGATGAAATAGGATTAGCAGACTGTAGGGGAGAGTAACAAATGTGTGATTTCTGAAGTCTCTTCTGTTTGAAACCGATTTGCAGAGTCTTGAATTCGATCCAGTATATGGTATGCTACAAGTGGAAAGATTAAACCCGAGCGGTGTAATTAGGGTAAGCCACGGCATCTGCGCTTGGATCGCAGCAACTGAATTTGAAACCAGCTGCAAACTGGTGACTAATCTCTCTGGCAAGCCCACATGAGAGTGTAGGACAATGAGGCAGCCTCAGCCTCATGAGCACATGTTTCTCCAACTTGCCTCTGAGCAGGTGATGGCGATGATGCAATCTGATTATACTTTTGAATGTATTCTAACCACAGTCAACAGTTGAGTCTCGCAAGGGATTTCACAAAAGACTTCAAACCAACGAAATAATTTTTCACGTCGTTTCAACTGTAGAAGGCCATGGAAACCAGTATCTTTTTTTTTTTCACCTTAGTGACTGTAGTTCTTTGTGGTACTTTAAGAGTCTTAAATTTGAGAGGTTTTAATTAGTTTTTACATGTGAAATGAAGATGAGAAAAATGTGAAAAAGAGAAAGTACTTGAACTTGGAGCTCTTATTCTGAATTCAGAATTCACTACTACTTATAGTGATCAATTAAAATAATTAAACCGTTCAGACTGTTGAATTCTGTGCATGCAGGAGATGGTGAGTCTGTGGGCTAGGGAGGATTTCAGTGAAACACTAACCTTTCCGTATTCAGAGATGTAACTCCTTAGCTATAAAACCTGTCCCGATGAGGTGATATTTAACAGTGTCTTGAACATTAAAGGTGTTTAATAAATACTCAGTTTGACTTGGACGTGAGCCTTTATTTTTCATCTTTGAAGAGAATAATAGTTTCTTGCAGTGTACTAGTGAGGGACATGGTGAGGATGAATAAAGCCATCTGTTTGAGAATGTATGGCATCTTTGGGGGAAAAAAATGCAATTGGACCTAAAATATAATCACAAGTATTGTTTCAAATGAGGGGTTCAGAGGTAGAATGCTTAGAAAATGCTTATTAATATTACATTTAAATATAAAAAATATATAGCTTGCAATAAAGAACATGAACTCCCTAAGACGATTGAAATAGAATTTGCCAACTATATACCCCTGAGAATAAACGGAGGAAAGAGGTGAAAAAACCCTAACCTGGCAATACTCATACTTTGTGTACGTCAGAAACATACGTCAGAAATGCATACGCCAGGGCTTCATCCCCATCAATTCTGATTTTGTAGGTTAGATGTGAGTTGTAGGCACCTATTTTAATCATCTCCCTTCATATACCCACATAGTTATAGTGATACGACCAAAATTTGAGAATTGTTGACACAGACAACTATGGTAAAATAGTATAGACTACTAAGTATAAGTATACTACTATAGTATAAACTCCTAAGCTTCCTGATTTGCAAAGAAAACTTTTCATTATCATCAGGGCAAATAAACTTGTCTCATGGTAATTATAAAAAGACTTTTTGAAAAAACAAGATTATTGTGTTCAGTTGTGGTTGCATAGAAGAAGCCAGTATATTTTTTTCATATATTTTTATTTAAACTTGTAACATAAAGGGCATTTTACTGAAGAACTAAAGCCTTTGGTGAAGTGAATTGAATGCAGGTATGCTGCATTCTGGTAATCTGAATTTGTAGGAACCTGGAGTTTGGACTACCAGGAGGAATTGGTTAGCGTGTGTTGCAGTTTGCCTTGTATCTCCCATAATAGATGTTAACTGAACGTATTGTGGTAATCATTCTGTAACATACACATGTATCAAATCATTATGTCGTATACCTTAAACCAATACAATCTTGTTGGTCAGTTATATCTCAATAAAACTAGGGGGAAAGAGCAAGGGAAAAAATTCAGAGTTAAGGGAATAGTGTGGAGGTACAGATTTTTATATGCCTTATTTTTTTACAGATTTTTTCCCCTCCTCTCCCAGTAGCTGACTAGATTTCCAGTTGCTTATGGTGATTTTCCTTAGAGATATAAGTGCTTATTTTTATTTATTTTTGTTAATTTATTTTATCCCATTAGAGTTAATGTTTATTTTTAAAAGTGAAAATATTGGGATGCTTTCTTTAGGTCTTCCTGTACTAATTAGGATTCATGTGCTTCTAAGCAACAGTAATTGAATATTAACTATGTAAAAAACAAGTAAGGGAATTTATCTACTAAAAAAAAGACCTACTAACCTCAAGTACCTATGAATATAACCTTATATGGAAATAAAGTCTTTGCAGATGTAATCAGATTCAGATGAGGTCATATTCGTTGGAGTGAACCTTCATCTAATGACAGTGTCCTCATTAAGAAGAGGGAAATTTGGATACAGTGATATGCGCATGCGTGTGGCATACACACGGCCCTGTGGTGATGCAGGCAGAGACTGGAGTAGGGAAGCTACAAGGGAAGAGCACCAGGGATTGCCAGCGACCTAGGCCATCCTAGAAGAAGCTAGAAAGAAGCAAAGAAGCACTCTCCCCCGAGGGACTTCAGGGAGAACATGGCCCAGCTGACTCCTGATTTCAGACTTCCAGGCTCCAGAATTGTGAGAGAATAAATTTTTATCATTTTTTAAAATTTTTATCATTTTAATCTCCCAAATTTGTGCTACTTTTTGTGGTGGCCCTAGGAAACTAATAAGGCATGCGAATGTCTCTTATTTAGATTTTGACCAAAACTAGATTAGTAGGAAAACATGGAAGTTTCTTTTCTTACATACTCTGTGTGTCTAGAGGTTCATGTGCTTTGGACCTGGCATTGTGAGCAAGTTGGAAATTGGTCTGCCTTGTCGGGGGGTTTAGTACTGTTCCCCACCGAAAACCACACTCTACTTCTACATGAGCACGAGCCATGCAGGGGGCTCCTGCCATTACAACCCAGTTTTTCCTTAAAAGCAGCTCATGTGTTTAAGTAAGTACTAAATGGTGATTTCAGAGTTTTGTCCCATAAAGTACAGAAGAGACTTTGCCATCAGGAGGAACTGGTTACCTTTCCTGAACGTTCACTGGAATGAGAACTCCCGTCTCAGGGAAGGTCTCTGCAAGTCAATGAATCAAATTCTTGTGCTGTCTCTTCCTCCTCTGATCTTTTGTGACCGCACATGAGGATTTTGGCTACCTGTCCTCTCAGTGATTTGATTGAGCTCCCCCATTCAAATGTATTCCCCTCCACTGACCCAGTGTGCAACCCTTGGGACATCCATTCTATTGTAAAATATCATGGTGAAAAGCACCAGCCTGAAGCCAGTCACACTGATCCAAGTTCAGAGATGTATACACATCTGGAGTTGCTGTTTTGAGCAACATTTTGGCCTTCACTGTAGGTACCCCTGTTGTCAGCTTTATATAGAGATAGAGTACCTGTACCTAGGGAAATCCTGTCTCTGGTACTTCTCTGATGGGGGATGACAGGTAAGTCATTTAATTTCACTGAGTTCCATTTTCCTCATTTATAAAATTGGAATGATAAAACCTATTTTAGGGGTTGATGCATTTGATTAAATGAGTGGCCGTATCTCCCATATAGGAAGCACTTGAGGAATGTTATCCTTGGCTGCTAGAAGAATTGGATCAAGATTCCATCTAGTGCCTCTTCACTGTTCATTTGCATATCCATTCATGTATTCATGTATTCATTCATTCATTCAGCAGCATTTCTAATGGGTCTGCCATATGCCAGGTACACTGCTGGGCATTAGGAATAAGCAATGAATATGATAGTGTAGTCTCTGCCCTCCTGGAACTGGCAGTCCAGCTGGAGAGACAGACTCTCATTCTATGATCACCTAAATAAGTATAAAACTACAGCATTGAGAAGTGCTGTGAGAGCAGATGACCATTTGTGGAAGTTTGAGGAAGTCTCGCCTAAGTAACATTTGGGCCGGAATGGAAACGTGTGTAAGAGTTAACTGCAAGGAGAGAGGAGGGGAGGGGAAGGATTCCAGGCTGAGGGGAACAACAAATCATAATGGCTCTTTAGTGGGAGGGCAAATAGCCCTTGGAAGAATTGGAAAAAAGGCCTGTAAGCTGATGTGCAGGGAGCCAGGCGGGAGTGTGGAACTTGAGGAGGTGAGGGAGTCGGGCAGACCTTCACACTAGACCTGGTGGGCCCTGCTGATGTCTTGATCTTCAGAGCAACGGAAACCACTGATGATCATTGAGCTGTGGGTGAGGGTGACCTGAACAAGTGTGGTTTGAAAAGACGCTCCTCCCTTTTTCCCCCTTAACTGAGAGGGTTCAGCTCTTTCAGATGGATGCTGCTAATCCTCACACACTTAGGACTTGGCCTCTGGAATCAGGGTTGTCATTCTGCTGCTGCCACCCCGCCGCCCCAGTCCATTTCTCATCTACATCAGTAATAAGGATGCCATCTTCCAAACTTCATACTGCCTGCCATCTTCTACTCGCTCTAGATTGTGCCCCAGACTTCCCCAGGGCCCTCTACTTGACTCTCTCCCTTTCCCAGGTCCTATAGTCAGTCTGAGTTTCTCTGCCATCCGTGGTGATGCCCCAGCTAACACCCCAACTTCAATCCCTTGGTCTCCGAAGACTTGGCCTGCCAGTGATTTTTACCTTTTCTACTCTAGCAGTTCTCTGCTATGGCCTTGCTCAGTATTATATAATCACTCAGAATGGGGCTTCCCCTGGCATCTTACATCTTAAACCCAGAAATCCTAGTCTCTGAAGTCAAGTGGTCCCTCTTGCATGCCACCATTTCTGCTTATGTAATCGACAGTCGTTATTTGCTCAGTCTCACCACTTCCTGACTTCTTATCTAGCCTGGAGCCTGTGGCCAGTCATTGCAGTGCTGCTGTGAAATCGGGTCTCTCAATTATTTTGATCCCTGCCAGTTTTCAACTCTGGATAAACCCAACCTTTCCATTTATCTGGGCTCCTGCCCCCAGGCTACAAAGCATTCCCGGAGAAAATCATAATTGTGCTTATAGGCGCTAGAATGTGTGGTTGGTTGCTTTCTAGTTATCTGAACTGTGAGCCCTCTTCTTTGCTCCTTGTTCATCAGCTGTGTCTTCAAAGAGTGGATGTCAACCTTGACTGCCCATTGGAATAACCTGGAGAGTGTTCTAAAACCTACCAATGGCTTGGTTCCACCCCTAGAGATTCTGATGTAATAGGCCTGGAGTATATGTTACACAGTTAGACATCCCCAGGTGATTCTAATGTGCAGCCAAGGTTGAGAATCACTGTGCTGACGTGCCCACAGAGGCCGATGGACATGCTCACTTGGTCTTCAGCTTTCCACTAGCCCTCACTTTAAGCAGATGATCATGTCTAATCCAACATATCTTTCTTTTTCTAGCTTTAGACCTGTTTATTTTTAATTGCATCTATACTTGCCTGGTTCATTCCTTTTTCAGAGGAAAAAATTTGCCCACATCCTTGTGTTTGACCCCTTCAAAGGCACACTGGGTATCCCTTTCTCCTCCATTCCTGATCTGAGCCAGGTGATCTGAATGGTCAGGCTTCAGAAGTGGGCATGTGATGATAAGCATGCATTTTACCTTAGAAACAGAACTGGGGAGAAATCAAATTAGAGTTTATGTAATCATAAGCAGAATATTGAAAAATAGTGATTTTCAAAGCAATAAAACCTGATGAGATATAGTAAGAAGTGATCCCTGAAAAAGTTGGTTGGGACTGGAGCAGGTTTTATTTTATTTATTTATTTATTTTTAAGATTTTATTTATTTATTTGACAGAGAGAGAGAGAGAGATCACAAGTAGGCAGAGAGGCAGGCAGAGAGAGAGGAGGAAGCAGGCTCCCTGCTGAGCAGAGAGCCCGATGTGGGTCTCGATTCCAGGACCCTCAGATCATGACCTGAGCCAAAGGCAGAGGCTTTAACCCACTGAGCCACCCAGGCGCCCCTGGAGCAGGTTTTAACATACAGATTTGGTGGGGGTTGGGGGAGGACACAAACGTTTGTTCTGTAGCACTGCCCCAATAAAAGAGACTTCTTAGGGAAAAAATTGTGAAGTGATTTGTCTTTTTTGGAATGTAATTTTATTTTATTTTTTAAAAGATTTTATTTATTGGAGAGAGGGAGAGCATGAGTCGGGGGGGATGGGGCAGAGGGAGAAGCAGACTCCCTGCTGAGCAGGGAGTCAGACCTGGGGCTCCATCCCCGGACTTTGAAATCACGACCTGAGTCGGAACCAAGAGTTGGATGCTTAACCTGACTGAGCCCCCAGTCACCCCAATTCCTGTCCCTTTTAAGAAAATATTTATTGGCGTTAGTGAACTGGTATGTCTCACTTTTGGTAAACATAAAAAAGTTGAGTCTTCTATGAAGTTCCAGTTGAGTATTTTTCCCTAAAATTTAGTTATGGTCCTTAACCTCTGTAATGAGTAAATTCTGTGAGAAGAAAGAAGTAGGCAGAATATTAAATGAAAAATTACTATTTTTTCAGATCTTCTTTGTTCTAGACCTTCTGTTTCCAACACTTCCATGAATATACTTCTGGGCACTAGCTTCCTTTTTGTTAATTGCCAGTGTCCTAGTCACTTTTGCTGTGTAACAAACTACCCAGATTTAGTGGCATCAAATGACAATTTGTGATTATCTCTCAGAGATCTGTGGGTTGACTGGGCATAGCGGTGCTATTCTTGGGCTCTCTCATGTGGTTGTAATCAGGTGTTGGATGGGGTCACTGTCATTACAACGCTGGACTGGGCTTGATGTCCAGAGTGGCTTATTCACATAACCGTCAGTAGATGCTAGGTCAAGTTAAGGCTGTGAAAAAGATTACCTATACATAGCCTCTCCATATCACTTGGGTTTCTCAAGGAATGGTGGCTGGGTTCTAAGAATCAGCGGTCGGGGACACAGGAAGTAGAAGCTACCAAGCCAGCTAAGACCTGGAGCCGGTACAGCATCACTTCCACCATGTTCTGTTGGTCGAGGAGCCTCAGGGTGTTCCAGATTCAAGGCACAGAGAAGTAAATACCAGCTCTTGATGGGGAAATGTTGCTAAGGAACACGTGTGATGGAAGATGTTTTGCCCAGCTCTGGAAAATAAAATGTATCTCAGTCAGTGATTATAGGTTAGGTAGAGAAAAAGGTAATTACAGAAGGTACCAATATTCTTATCACATTAAAAAAACACTAATAAACTTTTTATTTAGGAATAATTTTAGGTGTACAGAAAAGTTGCCACAATATCACAGAGCATTTTAGAAATATTTTTCATCTACATCTTACATAGCCATAGATTTGTCAGAACCAAGAAATTAACACTAGTACAAAATTATTAAGTAAACCACAGACTTTATCTGGATTTTGACAGTTTCTCCATAAATGTCTTTTTTGTTGTTTTACTGGGCTCGAATCCAGGATGCTACCTTGCATCTAACCACGTTCTCTTTTAACATGTTAACAAGTCTCTCTCACACTGACTTTTCTCCTTTTACAACCCATTAGGAAATGGCTTATTTACAAATATGCATCTTTATAAATAGTTGAATTTTAAAAAATGTGGCCCAAGTCAATTGGAGAATCAGTGATCTCTAAAATATATGTTAGCCTTTTTAGGATGCTGTAAAACATTTTCTGATGAGTTGCTATTAGTCTTCTAACATGGAAAAAGAAAAATAATATTTCTAATAGAAATATGTAACATCATAGCCATTTTGGGTGTTTTTAAAATCTCCATGTTAACTTTAAACCCTAATCTTTGTTGTATTTGTGACAGAAAAAAATTAAAAATGACTTAAATCAGTATGAATAAGACTTTAACATTGCCGTTTAAATTTATAGACTTCAACATAACCACCATTTTTTGGTGATCCAACATTCAGTCTGATTTTCCACCTCATTGAAAACATTCTCCAGCTGCTGTCGAGTGATTTCATAAATTGCATTCATGATCCTGGCTTGAAGTTCCTTTAAAGAATGTGGTCTGGATGAATACACAGCAGTTTTAACACAGTCCCATAAAATATAGTTCAGTGGGATAGGTCAAGTTTAAAGTGGCACAAGGATTTCATAAACACCCTGAGTAGATGTGCACTAAAACTTTGAATGTGTTATATGGAAAAACCTTATAAAGGATGGCAGTGTTCCAAACGTAGATTGAGTTGGTCATCTATGAAACAATTCCTACTACTGATGGCTCTTAATAGTACCACCTGCTAGTTCTTTCATAGTAAATTGTGTGAAATAACACATTCTGTAAACTGATGAACTACTTATTTATTTAATAAATCCATCAATGAAAGAAACCTCTGTCATAAGAAATGGAACTATTTATTAGACCCAAAAGGTCTTAAGCCAGAAATGTCAGGCATTTTTGTGGACAAAGAGTGTTGCAATCTGGCATTGTTTTTTTTAAAACAGCAGCAAGTAACACACCATACCCAGTTGGTATATTTGTCCTTTATCTGGCAGGAAACTCCAGAATCTCTGGGTAGTCGGATGAATGCCAAGTTAAACCTCAGAAAGACTTCAGTGGTCTTGGCGTATACTGAAGATACTCCTGGGCTCTAAGTGTGCACTGAAGGCTGACATTTTGGGGTGTTTCACTGATATATTTCCTTTGTCGATTATATTTACTAGTTTTTACCCTGCCATGATGATTGTTATCCTAGATTGTTATCTTAGAGAACAAAGCAAACCAATATAAATTTCATATTCCTAAATTAGAATTGTGGTCCTCTCATTAGAATAGACATTGCTCATGTTTTGAAATTAATATGATTACCTAAAATGGATGATACACAGAAACATAGCAATTTGTGGTAATTACGTCTACACAGGCTGGTATGTTCACCAGACATTGTGCAAAATTAATCCCAGGGCAGTGTTTACTACTGGCCAGTCATGTCAGTTGCAGTTAGGTATTCTGCTAAAATACCTTATTAATTTTCAACTTGTCACTGAATCTTTCTTTAAATGTATAATGAAAACATGTGGGTTGTTCATACTTAACCTATTTTATGTGTTTAACATACTCTATTTGTATTAGTAGCGTGGAACTATCTTAAATCCAGCTACCACTCACCATGACAGATTTCCCACTTTACTGATAAAATTATGTTTCTATCTATACATGGTACGAACATCTCTTTTTAGAGAAGAAAAGAGGAGTGCAATTTCTGGCCGTGTTTAGATAATTCTGAACTTGTAATTTCCTTGCATCTTCAAAGGATTGTGATCAACTTTGTCTTTTCCTTTTTGACTATAGTTAAGAATTAGCAGTATATGCTTTAATGGTACAGTTTTGTTCTTCTGCACCTTATAAAAAAAAAGCTTTTGATCCATGTTATTATGATCAAAGTTATTACAAAGTTAGTGTAGAACTATAAGCTTAATTGAAGCATTCCTTTTGAGATATTGTCCTTAGTTCTGTAATCCTTGGTAGACTGTTCACTCATGGAGTCTTACAGGTGAGTCTACTACAGTATGAATTGGGAATGCTAGGTGAAATTAAGCCATTAGATTTATCCTGGTGTGGATGTGAATTTCCCGTCAGTTGCCAGAAATTCTCTGCTTCCTGGACTAGTGATGCAGCTAACTTTTATTTATTAAGATTTTTCATTTTAACTAAGGCCTTTAGATTTGAACCCTTTAATTCACGAATGTAGGAAGCTTATGCTTTTGAAATTATCTTGTCTGTTTAAGTATTTTATTTTTTCATGCAAAAAGCAGTGTTTTTAATCCCAAATGCATTAATTAAAAATACTTTGCCATCTCCCACAATGCTCAGGAAATATCTAAGACCTAAGACTCTGATATTAAAAAGCGTTTTCATTCAGTTTGAATTGTATTACATAGTACATATAAGGTTATAAAGTGTTTTATTTATACTCCTAAAAGTATACTTAATGATCTGTTGTGAACAGGGGGGTGTTATTTTAGTGGTTTCAACCATGGAACACTTGGGTTTCATAAAAACCAATGGTGTAAAAAAATTTTCAGGAACACATATAAATTACTATTCAATAGACAATGATTTGTCCGTGAAGAGTGATTATGCCTTACATGAATATTGTTGCAAGGTCAGTCAAAGAGAAAAGTTGACATTAGGTGATTGATAGCATCACACTCTTGAGGGCACAGATATTATAGCTAGAGATAACCCATCATGTTATCAGATTTGCAGGAAAAATAGTGTAATTTAAAGGTTATTTTTTTTTAAGGTACAGTGATGTGTGTATACACACACATGCGTGCGCACATACTGAAGGCTTCTGCAAACTTTTCATTCAAGTCCACTTTTAGTTTGTTATACACATTTCTTGGAGAACCACTAGGAAAGATCCCATATCTTCATCTTCAGAATTAATTCCTATAAAGGCAGTTTTGATTATCTTGATCCTAAAGTTTTACTCTTAACTTTCCCAAAGGCTGCTTCATTCAACTTAGGAGGACCTGGGAACGCCCATGATGAATTCCCTCCCATTCAGTTTGCCATAGTAGTTGTGTTCCCGAAATTTTGTGCCACTGTCAGGACTGGATCTCTCATTGTGTGTCCATGATTGGAGAATTGCTTTCTCCGATAAAATCTTTGTATCTCCTGGTAAAGGAGAAATGGTGGTATTTATTACAAAGAGCTTTGCCATTTGGTGAGGGAGAGGGTTATCTTTTGAATATTCTAGTCAAATATGCCAACTGGATTTTTGTGCTGTCCTTCCCGATGACTTCACTGCATTCTTTTGGGCTTTCCCTATTGCAATTGGGGTTTTCCGTGCTATTAGTTCAGGCTGCACTTAAGTCTCTGATATAAATGAGTTCTTTCCTAGGTTCCCACTGTGAATATTACACATTCTGACTTGAGAAGTGTGGTCTTTGGAGATGTCTGCTGGTCAGATCCTCTTCCTGAGAATGATCCCTCTGGATTTTTGTAGTTCAGTTTTGAGACCTCTACGTGTCTTCTTCTGATGTCCCAGCTCTTGTGCTAAGCCATTGGTCTTTAGGTCACAGCTCCATTTTTCCATTTTTCAGTTTGATGAAGGTGGATTTCTGTGCCCCCTTACCTGCTGAGTTTCTACTTCTGTCTTTTTATCTGGAAGAGTTCTGTTTGTTTAGATTGTATCTGTTCACTCAGTACTTTCAGATTTAGTTGTCTTTATTCATTTTATTCCAGTGTGCTCTTTACATTTTCTTATCGCTGCAGGCCTTCTGATATGCATGATAGCCCTTATTTGCTTGTCTGTTTCACAGAACATATTTTTCTTCATCTGATCAAGTTCCTCTAACCGTTTCTTCCAGACATCTTACTCTTTTCTTTAAGAAAGAGTTCTCTCTCTTTGCATCCTGAAATTGTTTCTTAATGTCTTCATGTAGGCAGGGCAAAATAAGTGACAGGCTTGTTCCTCAGTGTGTTGAGCTGAAGGTCTCTGTGTCTCTCTGAGCTTTACCACGGTTCAGAAGGCGTGCCTCCAGCATGCCTGGAGTCTGGCTTCCAGGGGGCTGCCCAACGAGATGGTTATTTCCCCTCTCCTCACTTTAGGAAACAAACCGAAAACAACTGGACTAGCCAGAGGTCATTGGGCCTCCGGTTTCCCCACAGACCCAGCTGCTTCTCCTGGTGTGATAGCCACCTTGCTCTACGAGGGTGATCCTTTTCTTGGCTTGGTCTGCACCCCTGCCAACCAGGTTCTGTAAAACTACATTTTGAGAATCCTGATGTCTTCTGGAGAAAAAGGAGTTAAGCTTCCAAAAATGTGTAATTTTTATATGTTCATTTAGGGGAAACCTTTATTGTCTAGTGAATCAGACATCTGGATCTGAATCTCAGCTCTGTGACTTGCCAGCTGGGACTTCGGTGAGTTAATTAACCTCTCTGGGCTTCAGTTTTCCTCAGCTCTGAAAGGAAGATGATGACATGGTCTCAGTAGGGCTGCCGTGATGTTTATATTTGAGAATTTATGTAAAATATGCAGCCAAGCCCTAGGCCCAGAATGGGTGCTCCCTCAACAGCAGTTTCTCCTTCTCTCCAGCAGAAAGCTGAGGTTTCTGCCCACACTCATCACCAGTTCTTAAATTTGCTTATTGTTTTGTCCATGACTTAATCTCCAGAGCAAATAATCTTAGTCATGTTGGAGGTTCAAAAGCCTGTAAAAAACTACCACCACGGTATAAGTGAAAGACAAAACCAGTAGGAAATACTCAGTATTATTTGATTTATTTAACCTATGACAGTTTCCTTTTTTTTTTGTTGACACACCAGTGGTCGTACTATTATTTTAATGTGTACACTGAGATTTATACAGTTTTAGTTACCCTTATATTTTCATCTAACAGAAGATGATTGCTTTGCTTTGTTTATCTGAAGTTTTTGCTAAATGGTCTCCTTGAAGCTTGGCAGATTATCTTTTTATGTGTATTAATATGAGGAAGAGTGTGGAATGTGGGCAGGTCACATAATTTTAGAGTAGCTAAATTTTATGATAAAATGCAGAAGCACCATAATATAAGGTTAGTATATTCACTTCTTTTTGTTTTTGATTTTTTTTTTTTTTAGATCTTCAAGTTTATTCAGTTTTGTTTTTTTTTAACAGATGTTGTGGTGCATGTGCTCTCAAAATGAAAAATAAAGAAAAAATATTCAGGATTAGTTCAAAAGAAGCGAATAGCTCGCTGTTTTTAGAGAAAGAGCATGTGCGTGTGTGTGCATGTAGGGAGGGGCAGAGGAAGAGGGAGAGAATCTCTGATCTCAGGACCCTGAGGTAATGACCTGAGCCAAAATCAAGAGTCAGATGTTTAAATCACTGAGCCACCCAGGCTCTCCTTTCTTTTTCTAGAAATCTGTTCCCTCAGTTTTGCCTCTCATCTCTTCTGCATGGTCTCAATAAGCATGTAAAGATTTGACTTACAGAACTTATCCTGAGGTTTAATTTAGGTTTTCTTTACTGAATGGTGCTTCGTGCTTGGTAGGCTAGCCTGAATACTTCTCATGGCTGATTGGACCAGATCATTTCCTGCATATTATCTGTGGTGAATTGCAGTAGGAGATCCCAGTGAGAGACAGTTGACCCTCGTGGCCAGGGGCTTGGCCTCTGACGCTCATTAGACTAGAGTTCAAATCCAGTCTATATCCAGTGTATATAACATTAATTAGCTGTTGGTCTTTGGGCAGGTCACTTATTATATGCCTCAGGTTCCCCATCTGTAATGGGATAATTCTGTAATGGAACAATATGTAGTGGAATAATAATGCCTAATTTATCAGATTGTTGTAAAGGTTAAATGAGATGATACGTATCAGAGGCTTAGCCCAGCACATGTATACACTAAGTCTTCAATAAACATTAGCCATTATTATGTAATGGAAGATACAGTGTTATTAAAACATTGTCTTACTGATCACCTTAAACCAACCACATAACCCAGTTTTCCATATTATCGATTGATACAGTGTATTCTACAGCCAAGTTAATAGAAAAGTCATTTTGATGTATATAGAATAATTATTTTGAATAAGAGGGCCTATAAACCATTAGATAATAGTTATCTACTGAAAGAATTAATCCATTTTCTTGAAGATGTTCAACATATGACCAAGGCCTAGAGTAGACATTGGAAGGATGTAGTATACTTCATTAAATTTTTCCAGTATGGGATCTGACTTGCTGAACTTGAAAATGAAACAAACAAAACAGAAGCATGTTCTCCCTATGCCCATGGTGCCAAAAAATAAATCACTGCTGTATTCATCAAGTCATAAAATTTAAATCATCTCTATTTGAGTGGATAGCTCAGGGTAGTATTTGATACTAACCACTGGTTCAAGTAGGATCTGGTGATATTTAATGGACCATTGTTCAAGGTCAATTGACATTAGGTTGCTGCCTCAATATTAAAGTATTGCAAAATAACGTGGATGTAAAAAAAAACTCATTGACCAATGGATATAAATGAACTTTATTTGCTCTTCTAACCAGATGTATTACAGTTTATGCTTGTGTTTATGCTTAATGCTATGCATTAAGAAAATTTTCTTGCTTTAGCTTTAGCAATAATTTGCTCTTTTTCTGAGCTCTCGGGGCTGTGGCTACCTAGCAACAACACATGTAGGCATTTCTCTTTTTCTTTTTTTTAAGATTGTATTTATTGACAGAGAGAGACAGCAAAGAGTGGGAACACCAGCAGGGGGAGTGGGAGAGGGAGAAGCAGGCTTCCTGCAGAGCGAGGAGCCCGATGTGGGCCTCGAACCCAGGACCCTGAGATCATGACCTGAGCGGAAGGCAGACACTTAACAACTGAGCCACCCAGGTGCCCCCATGCTTCTCCTACTTTCTTATTTCCTATGGGCCAAAATCCCTAGCCTATATCCTCTCTGGAACGGGGCTGATGCTCAAAAGTGGCACCTTCTATACCCAGGACAGTAAAATGCCTGTGTTTTTTGTTGTTTTGTTGTTGTTTTGGGGTTGTTTTTTTTCTTTTTCTTTTTCTTTTTCTTTCTTTCTTTTTTTTATCTGCCATGTTCAGTTGCCTTGATTCGGAATCAGCTGGTAGTTTGAAATGTGAAGCCATTGGCTTCAAGGCCAGTGTTCGCAGGTGAGAGAGATTTCCCAGGTGAGACCGAGAAGGGGCAAGGGATATAAAAAGGAGGGGCGAGGGCGTGAAATCCTGTTGTTTGGATTCCTGAAGGAGCGGGCAGAAATTTTAGGAGAAAGGGTAAGAAACTCTTTTTACTTCTCAGCACCATTAGTCAGGCATAATATCTGAAGTTATAGGAGTTATACACTTTTAAAATAAAGTATGTCAGATGTTGCATAATGATTACCTAAGTATGCCTTAAGTAGCTTAGGTTATGTACTTTTAAATGAGGAAATTAGCATAGTTTGCTAAAATATCAGGCTTTGCACTTGACAGACCACTGGTGAGGCCATATACATACTTAGCCATGAACGGCATCAGCAGGCGTTGGAGGTTTAACCGTGCAGTTAGTCTCTATCTCGCTATCATCGTTTTGCTGGGCCTCTGTGAAATTCCCCCCACATTGTCAGTCAGTTGCTGAACTTCAGGGGAGATTTGGCCTTTTCCCCCATTCCTAACATCTGCCCTTTGCATGTCATGCTCAACAAAGTAAACCGGTTCTTTGTAGCAGGCATTCCTAGCTCCACCAGTGTTTTCTTGAAATGCTTGATTATTTATTCTCATGTAGTATGGTTTAACCTCAGTACCTATGAAGTCTAAAAACAGAAATATTTGCAAAACTTACATTCTTCAAGACCCATTTTTTTCCTCAAGGAAGCTGACGGGTGTTTCTAATGATATCGCAAGTTGAGCAAAAGCTTTAGAAACGCTAGATATTTCCATCAGGGTCAAAAGCAGTTAGTATTTCTTCAAATATATGTGTAAAAAAATGGAACCTGAGTTTATACGACTCAAGGTATTTTATGATCTTCTGCAAAATGATAGGATTTTTCCAATGGCCACTTTGGGATGATAAATTCATGAAAAGTAGAACAACTGACCCAGCTTGCCAGTTGATTGGTTAGAGAAACTTCTAAAGATGTTCACCTGCTCTGTATTTGTACAAAGGGGGAAGCACAGGAAGGTTAGTCAGGACTTGGCTGAAGAGAAACCTGAGTAAGCTTCGCAGTTCCTGTGTCAATGGGAAAAATAGGAAGGCAGCTTAAATAAGTTAAGATGGTTAAGCATCTAATTACTATGGGGTGAGCCTCCTTTGTTTCCCTGTAATAGGAGCATAATTGTTAAAAGTTCCTGAAACCCTGGAATTACACTACTTTCAAGGCATGAGTCAAATTTGAAATTCGGAACAGCGGGCTAAAGCTTTCAATTGAAAACTGGTCAGTTGCAAATTTTAATATGAAGCTAAAGAATTCCATCATTTGGTGGAAACTTACATATATTTATATACATATACATACATATATATATGATTTTTTTGTACCCGCCTCAAAGAATGTTTTGTGAGAATTCGTGAGTACCCTTTGTGTCACCTGTCGCCTAAAAGTATCACCTACATCCTCCTGTAAACTGTTGGACGTTTAGCTTTACACCACTTCTTAGAAGATTGATGTTTTCTATCCACAACTTAAAATAATTCTTGATTCGTCCTCAATTGTTTGAAATTTTAAGTTGGTATTGCCTTTGCTGTAGAAATCTGAAGTTCTAGAATTTTGAAACTTGGACAACAAGTTCACAGGACATAACTTTCATAACCATTCCTAACACTATCTGCTCTCATAACCTGCCTTTGGCATTATCCTTTCCATCCTGAAGGATTCATAGCCCTTTTTATTGCTTATTACCTATAGCAGTCAATAGATTCTGTAATCATTTTCATTTCTTTGGACTCTATCCAGTGCCCATTTATGTCTTGACATGTACCTATGAGAATTAAAGACAGTTTGAGAGTGGAAATAAGTTTAAAGTCTTCCTCAGCCAATACTGAAATCAGGAATTCGCTGTTTCTCTAAGTCCTTGTTAAACCCTGACTTTTAGGCCTGATTTTTTTTTTTCCTGCACTCCATTCATTTGATGGAAACATTAATTAATAGCATGGCAGTGTCTCCCACTGCCACTGTGAGTCCCTGAGCGGTAGTACCCATTACATTAACTTCTTCAGGTTATAAAGCCCCCATTTTGCACGGTGAAGCAGTAACTTCAGGGAATAGGGTTTAAGGAAGTTTCCCCAGGTGTTTAACTTAATACGAGAACTTTGAATTCCTTCTAAGTGCAAAGGAAAAAAGTCGCTTTTTAAGACAAAATTTTTAATAGAGTAAATTAAAACAATTAGAACGCTAGTTGAGGTTCTCCACGCTCATTAAGCCAAGGTTAAATTGAATAAACCTGATGCCATTGGTTTGCCGAAAAACAATTGTGAACTTTTCTGTTAACTACAAATATGATAAGGACTGAACAAAACCTGCATTTTTTTCTTCCTCTAAAAATGGAACTATTAAGCATAAGGCTTTAAATCAACTTACTAAAAATTCAATACACTTGTAAAATGACAAAAGGTTATTTTTCTGCTCCTAAATAAAATATTTTAGTTTTTTGATGTAGTAAAACTAACCAGTTCATGATTAGAGTTTCAGTGAAGAAATATTTCTCACCAACTGCCTCTTAAAACTTACCTTGGTGATAAAATTGTTGTTGAACAGTTACTGACTGAGTCACTTCCATTGTGTAGCATAGGGCCTAGCACATGATAAGTGCTCAGCAAACACTTGTTGACATGTTAAAGATTTACATGGTAATGGCCTCTTTCTGTGTAATATTTACCTTTTTTTAAGATTTATTTATTTGAGAGAGAGGAAGAGCGAGAGAGAGCGCATGGGTGTGCGCAGATGCACACAGGCACAAGCAGGAGAGGCAGAGGGAGAGGGAAAGAGAATCCCAAGCAGACTCTGCACTGAGCACAGATACTGACACAGGGCTCCATCCAAGTACCCTGAGATCACGACCTGAGCTGAAGCCAAGAGTTGGATGCTTAACTGACTCGGCTACCCAGGCGCACCTAACGTTTACTTTTTATAATCAACAGTTTTTTACTACATTGTAATTATTATCGATGTTCTACTTCTGTTTAATTATCTTTCTAAAATTTTTTTATTAGATTTAATTTAAATGTAAACGTTTGTACTAGAAAAACGTACTAAAATATGCTCACGTTTGAACTCTTTCCCCCATTTAAATGATTGAACTTTAATTGATGTACAGTGTTATATTAGTTTCAGATGTACAACGTAGTGATTTGGCAATCCTATGCATTACTCAGTCCTCTCACCACAGTAACTTTAGTCACCATCTTTCATGGTACAACATTATTACAGTGTTATTGACTATATTCCCTGTGATGTACTTTTCATCTCCATGGCTTATTTATTTTATAACTGGAAATTTATACATCTTAATCCCCCTCACTTATCTCACCCATTCCCCCTGCTCACCACCCCTCTGGGAATCACCAGTTTGTACTATCTATTTAAGAGTCTATTTTGTTCGTTTTGTTTTTTAGATTCCACACATAAGTGAAATTCTATGGCATTGGTCTTTCTCTGTCTGACTTCTTTCACTTAGCATAATACCACCTGGGCCAAATGCATGTTTTTAAAAATGGCAAGATTTCATCCTTTTTTTATGGCTGAGTAATATTCCATGGTGTGTATATGCCATATCTTCTTTATTCATTCATCTGTCGATGGACACTTGGCTTGCTTCCATGTCTTGGCTATTGTGAATGCTTTCCCTTTTACACATATGTTTAAAAAAATAAACATGTTTTTATATTTGGAAGATAAAAAGGAAATTATTACAGTGGTTGCTTTCAGGGCCTGGAAGTGGGTGTTAGTGTAGAAGGGAACTCTTCACCAATAAATTTGGCAAATATTTATAAAGCACCTATTAGATGCCAGACCCTATGCAAAGTGTTGGCCACGTTGGGGGGTCCAAGACCTAGTCCCTGTGTTCTTATGAATTTTAGAACCTAATAGAAGAACCAGGCATTTAATACACACACACACACACACACGTTTATTTACTTACAAACAGTAATGAGTGATATGAAAGAAAGAAAAGGATGCTATGAGACAGAATTTGCAAGGGGAAATTAATTTAAGGGGAGTGGGTGTTGTTTAGGGAGGCCTCTTCAGAGAAGTAATATTCGAGTTGAACTGAAAGGATAAATCAGAATTAGCTAGGCAAGTGGTAAAGGAAAGCATTGCAGGTAGAGGGACCAGGCATATGCAAAAGCCCAGAGGCCATGAGGATTTTGGCTTCCTGGAAGAACTAAAAGAAGACCAGTAACAATGAAGTACAGGGAGGGAAGCAAAGAACTGAAGTGAAGACGGAAAAACAGGTCAGAGGATACAAGGCTTGGGAGTTTGAGTGTTGTTCTAAAGTACAAGGGGGAAATCATTGAACATTTTTTAAGCAGAGGAGTAATAGTATGGTTTGTTTTAAAGACCTCTCTGGTTGTTGGAGGGGAGAATGGATAGGAAGTAGTCTAAAGCAATAATTAATAGTCCGAAAAAGAGATGGTGACGACTTGGGCTAGGATAGTGACCACAGAAATGGAGAAAGGTGACAGGTGTAGTATGTTTTTGGGGACTTGGTGATGGATTAAATATGGAGACAAAGAGGTACCTTAGAATGAATCTCAGTGTGTGCTGGCATGAGTCACAGGGTGGAGGATACAGATATCTAGAGAAGGAGCAGGTTTAGGGGGAAGATCAAGAGTTGAGTTTTTGGACAAAGTAACTTTTATGTAGTAGTGGGGATTTATAGCAGAGGTTTGGGCTTATAGTGTAACTTTGGGGATTATTAGAATGCACATGGTATTTTCATCTTTGTGAACGGATGTGATTACATAGGGAGGGCATGTTGAGAAAGAGCCAGGGACCCAGCCTTGGGGGACTCTAAAACCGAGAGCTTGAGTAGTGTCAGAGGGGCTCACAAGAGCCTGAGAAAGAACAGCGGTGGGGCACCTGGGTGGGTCAGTGGGTTAAGCCTCTGCCTTCAGCTCTGTTCATGATCTCAGGGTCCTGGGATCGAGGCCCGCATTGGGCTCTCTGCTTGGAGGGGAGCCTGCTTTCCCCTCTCCCTCTGCCTACCTCTCTGCCTACTTGTGATCTCTTTCTCCCTGTCAAATAAATAAATAAAAACTTTAAAAAAAAAGGGGGGGGAGTCAAGAGGAATATTGAGGAGAATGGGTGTTAGGAAAGCTAAGATCAGAAGTGTTTCAGTAAGAATTAGGCCCAACTTCTTGTATAAGTTTGTATTACTTATACAACTTATGTGCATATACATACATAGGTTTTTTCCTAGAAAACGCCTTTTATTTATTGCTATTCCAAAAACCATAGTGTAACTAAAAATGAAGTTAGCCAATGAGATAACCTTGGGCAGACTCTTTTAGACTACTTTTTCTTAATTACATTTACAGAAGATATGTTCGAACACCTATACAAAATAGAGTGGGGAATATACAACATGCAGAATCCAAGCAGAAGGATTTTCACAAAACCTGCATCCTATTTTCCACATATTCTCATTAAGTGTCTCTGCTGGCTAGATTCATAGAACTTTGAACTTCAAAGATTCTAGATTCATAGAACATAGAACTTCACATAAACGCGAAGGTTGAATTTAATTTCGTTTTGATTCTTTCCGTGTTTGTTCTCGTGTGCCAAAACTTGGGAAAATAAGGATTGCCATGCCAAAGTGTTTTATTTCTCCTTCATCTCTGGGTAATATAGCCGAACCAGTCAGACTGCAGGAATGTGTCTGGTTTTCCCTGAGCCCTTTTGTAGTTGTAATAGCTGATGCTACTGAATTATCTTGCTAAACGATAGGACGTCTGCTCCTGGAAGGAAGACTGGTCTCATGGAAGGAGCGTGGGCTTGGATCCAGTCCCAGCCCTAATTCTTACTCCTGCAAATTTGCACACTTAATCTCTTCATCCTCCTGTGTGAAATGCCTATTCATAATGAATACCTACCTCACGAAATTTTTGTGAGGATTTATTTAATAAAGCTAAGTATGTAAAATGCTTAAGAAAATATCTTTAACAAAGCATGCCCTTAATAAATGTATTATTTTTTTAAAGGACTTCATAAAAAATACAGTTTCTGGTATCTCCCAGCCCTTGCGTGTAATGTCTATCAGTAATTATTTTTGTCATTTTAGAAGATTACATTTCTTTTTTGTCACAGAAGCTGAGATTTCACCACACATGATATTGTTTACAAGTTTATTTTTTGTTAAGGCATAATTGATGTTCATGTTCGTTGGTCTATGTCTCAAGGTGCCTTTTCCAAGTCACAGTTTCTTCGAAGGATTAATTCTGTTAATTCATGAACTTAACACTTATAACCAAAATTCTCAAAGTGATTTTCAAGATTGTCAGTTGAAAAGCAAATATATATATGAATAATCACAGATGTGAAATTTTGTGTTCACTTATCTAAAAGAAGATTGATGAGAAAGTTACTATTTGACATTTATATTATGTGGCTTCTGATATTAATGCTTTACGTTGTCTAATATGGCACTATGGTGAAATATTGACTCCTTTTTCTGTCCTAATAGACTTACTGTAAACTAAGCCCATCCAAGTGCTGCACATTCAAATATAATCATGTTAAAGTAATGATTCTCCTAATCATCTAACGATGATTAGGGAAGATTTGTAGAGAAATACTTACTGTAAAACACATAGGTTTTACACTGTATGCACTAGGTTGTTTTTGCGTGGTCTGTGTGTGTATATGTGCATTTATCTTCCTGTTGAAACCTGAAAGAGGTGCTATATATTTAAATATTATCTTTTAGTTTATTCACATCAGTGTGCATTTCTGTTTAAGTATATGTCCAGAATTGGTTGGGAAGTAACATAATCAGATTTGGTCTGACAAGTCAAAATGAAATGTATACAAATTCACATTCTGACAAATAAGTTGCTCTAAAATCAAAGCAGGAGAGTAAATGTAGTGTGAAATGGTTCACCAAATCCAGCCACAGCATAATTAGCAAAGGATAGTAGGCGTGCCATTTGTTAAAACTTGAATTGTAACAGTCAGTTAATTTTCTCACAACAGGAAATAGCAAAGCATTTAAGAAACATCATCTGTCAAAAACAGTATTAAGGCAGGTTAAAGAACCACAGATACAAAGTATGTAAATTATAAAATTGAAAACAGAATGTTCAGTAGTATTTGATCTTTTTTGATTTTTTTTTAAGATTTTATTTATTTGACACAGAGAGAGAGAGATTACAAGTAGGCAGAGAGGCAGGGAGAGAGACAAGGAGAGGAGGAAGCAGGCTCCCTGCTGAGCAGAGAGCCCAATGCGGGCCTCAATCCCAGGACCTTGAGATCATGACCTGAGCAAAGGCTTTAACCCACTGAGACACCCAGGCGCCCTAGTATTTGATCTTGATGGCCTTTACAGATTTGTTGTTGTTGTTATACTGATTGGTTTATTTCAACAAATTTTTAAAAATCATATTAATACTTTCCCCTTACATATGTATGGGCATATAAAATCTTTTAGATTTGGGGTTTTCCTCCTTTGGACAAAGTGAATCTACTAGAGAAGAGATATACTAATAATTAAAGCTGGGAAGGAAAGTCCATTTTTTTTCTGCACTGGTTTAAAAATTTTTTGTTGGGGCAAAACTTACATAACATAAAATTTTCCATTTTAACCATTTTAAGTGTAGAATTTAGTGGTTTATTAATTACATTGACAATGTGATAATCACCACTGCTCTGTTTCCCAAACTTCATCACCCCAAACAGAAACTATCTTTTTAAAAATCTTTATTGAGATATAACTTACCTGCCACCTCTCATATCATTAACTTAAAGTGTACCAGTTCAGTGGCTTTTAATATAATCATAGAAGTGTCCAACCATCACTGCAGTCAATTCTAGAACATTTTCATCACCCCAAAAAGAAACTCTGTACCCTTTAGCAGTCAGACTCCATTTCTACCCAATTTTCTGCCTTTATAGATTTGCCTAATCTGGACATTTCATATCAAATGATATAACATCTGATTTTTTTGTAACTGGCTTCTTTTACTTTTATGTTTTCAAGGCTCATCTACATTGGAACGTGTGTCATTATGCCTTTCTTTTTATTGTCAAATACTGTTCCATTCATTGGCTATACCGTTTTTTGTTTATCTGTTCATAAGTTGATCGTCATTTGGTTTCTACTTTTTGGCTATTACAGATAATGTTGCTATGAAATTTGCATACAGGTGTTCTATGGACATGTTTTCATTTCTTTGGGCTCTTGCCTGGGAGTGGAATTGCTGAATCACGTGGTAATTCTATGTTTAACCATTTGAGGAATTGCCAGAATGTTTTTGCAAAGAAACTGGCCCATTTTACAGTAACTGTGTGTGTGTGTGTGTGTGTGTGTGTGTGTGTGTGTGTGTGTGTGTGTGTGATGGGGGGCAGGGGGGAGAGGTTCCAATTTCTACTATCTTTTCAATCCTTCTAGTCCTCCTAGTGGATGCGACGTGGTATCCAGTGTGATTTTTATTTACTTTTACTTGATGGCTAATGATGTAGCATCTTTTCAGGTGCTTATTGGCCATTGATAATGTTTTCATTGGACAGATGACTATTCAGATCTTTTGCTCATTTTTAAGCTAGGTACTTGGTTTTTTAATTATTGAGTTGTAGAAGTTCTTTATATATTCTAGATACAAGCCTCTTATCAAATATGTGATTTACAGATATGTTTTTCCTATTCTATAGGTTGTCTTTTTTTGAGACTTTTTCTTCTCTCGGATTTCTAATTACATTATGACTTTATTTGGGGAAGTTCTCAACTGTATGGTATGGGCACATCAGTGACAAGTTGAGAAAGGTTACTTCTATTTCTCTGTGCCCATGAAGTCCATTTCCTCACCCTGCTCTCTGCGCTGTTGCGTTGATTCAGAAGACGTTTATTCTGGTACTTGATAATGTGCTGGACCCTGGGACCAACCTCTGAGTAGGAGAGGGACCTCCTTTCTCGGTAAGCTTAGAGTCTAGTGGACAGGTCAGAAAAAGTTATGTTGTCAGGAAAAGCACTGCATCTTTTTTTTTTTTTTTTTTAAAGATTTTATTTATTTACTTGACAGAGAGAGAGATCACAAGTAGGCAGAGGCAGGCAGAGAGAGAGGGGGAAGCAGGCTCCTTGCCGAGCAGGGAGCCCGATATGGGCCTCGATCCCAGGACCCTGAGATCATGACCTGAGCCGAAGGCAGAGGCTTTAACCCACTGAGCCACCCAGGCGCCCCAAAGCACTGCATCTTTACAAACCAGGGAGTTTATTTTATTAGATTTATGCAATAAACTTTCAAGTAGTTGAAGGAGACTTAAATATCACTGAGTATAATTTACTTCATGGTGTGTAAAAACTAGTCTAGCGTAGTGATTCCAGCAAATGGTCTGTTTCCCCACACTGTCCACTGTCCCTCATCAGAACTCTCTGCTCCGTCTCCCTGCACTCTGGAAGCTTACGTTGGGTCACTATTTTTGTCATTGCCTCGGTGGTTTCTTCTCTCCATTTACCCAAGTCTTATCTGATCTCCAAAGCCTATCCGAAGGTACCTCATGATGGGGTCTTGCTGATCGCTGCTGATCTTTTCTTGCCCCAGTGAGTGTGGTGCTTTTGAACCTTCATTGTGTCTTAACCAGTAGTCCCGTATTTGAATGCTTAGTGTCCTAGCTTGCATGTACTAGAGTTCAGACCGTTTCCTTCTTTGGGACACCCACCATGGGGCCGAATGGAAGAAACATGATAAAAACAAGAGTTTCTGCTCTAAGTCTGCAAACTCTCTTGGAAGAGTGATGGAGGGAAACAAAGCCTGGGCAAAATCAAATAGTGGTGGGTTAGCAGATGCTGAGTTGATATACTTAATTAAACAAGCTGTTATGTTGAGTTAATGGTAACGAAAATATACAAATTCAGATCTAGTTTAGGCTATTTAGCATGTTTCTTCCTCCCACCCCCCTATTTTTCATGGGATCCGCACTTTGAGTAGGCTGACTTGGAACTCTCATATGCTTAAAGTTTTCCATTTCACACATGTTGTCTAAATATGTGCCTGTAGTTTTTGCTTTAGCTACCGGCCTAATAAAAGCCTCTTGTGAATGCTTATCACCTTGTAAAGTAGTTACCAGAGCTACAGTAAAATTTGCCTGCAAGTGAAAAGGCTTTGACTTCCCTAGGGGGAGAATAAAAAACATGAGACAAACAGCAGCAACCGAAATTATCTGGTGTAGAAAGTGGCAGAATGCCAACCAAATGCTCTGTCCCTAAAATATTCTAAACCTTTATCTCAACTCGCTAAAAAGGCCACCTTGTTTAAAGAACTTCAAACACAAACTTGGAAATGTCCTATTATTTTGGTACAATTTACACAAACAATCCCTCTCTTTATTGCTATCTTCGGTATTAAAGCCCTAAGAGGTAGAAGAATTTTTTTTTTAATGTTTCTATTTCTTTTTTAAAATGGTGTGTGCATGTGTGTAAATTGTTACTGAAGGTTATTGCCATGTTTATTTTAGATACTTCAATATATCTAATTAGAAATGATGTTGATTGTTAAGTTGGCAAAGTGGCCTTCGAGGGTGTGGTGAGAAATAGTAACGAGAAACCTTCATTAGCTCTTAGGCCATAAGGACTTCTTTTTATTTTTTATTTTTTTTATACTAGAGATGGAATAGATTGATAAATCCTGCTGCTGTTTTGATGTTGCCATGGGAGAATAGACCATGTTACGAAGAGATATTTTGATGTCTGTCCTAGGGCAGCAGACAACTCTAGCCTTGTTTTTGGCTACTTTGAGCCTTTGTTCAAAAGTATTGGTATCTTATTTGAAGTTACTTTTTTAGAAAGTTCACTCAACTTTTTGCTTAATAATTCTTTAAGTTCTTAAACCCAGAGAGTCTTAGTCATAGAAAACCCAATTATAGTTAAATGCTTTATTTCCTGAATAATCATTTATTTTTCTTACTATTAATACCACTTCGTTTGTTGAATACTGTCTTACGGAACATTTCATAGATGCCACTTTATTTTGATTCCTTCAGAAAAATCTAGAATAAGGCACGGCAAATGCTTTTATATTGATTTAGGGATGAGGGAAGCTGAGGTTCAGACATACCAAGTGGCTTGGTAGAGGTCACAGGTAGCAGGGGATAATTTTCTCTCTACTCCTCTGCGGTGCCACTCGGAAAGCTTCAAATCTTAGGGGAGCCTGGCTGGCTCAGTTGGTAAACCATGCTCTTGACATTGGGGATGTGATTTAAGCCTCATGTTGGGTGTAAAGATTACTTAAAAATAAAATCTTAAAACAAGAAAGCTTCAAATTAGGTTATTGTGATACCTCACAGTTATGAAATATATTATTGCCAAGAAATAATAAACCTTTTCATCAAATCTGCCAGGAAGGCTGCTACATGATTAACTCAAAACAAAGCAGAGCTGGAAGTTTTGGGTCCTTTCATCTCTTTCACTGAGCCCACTTGGCCAAGGTTTTGGGAAATGGGAAGTCTTCATTGTTGTTTGCTGAATTACCCTGTTTCTCTATATAACTGAAAATTTGGCCTTCATTATTCTCAATTTAAAAGATAATTTCCTTTTTTTTTTTAAGGTTTTATTTACTTACTTGACAGAGAGCACAAGTAGGCAGAGCGTAGGCAGAGGGAGAAGCAGGCTCTCTGCCGAGAAGGGAGCCTGATTTGGGGCTCAATCCCAGGACCCTGGGATCATGACCTGAGCCAAAGGCAGCTGCTTAACCAACTGAGCCACCCAGGCTCCCAAAAGATAATTTTCCTTAAAGGAAGAGGAGACTTGCTTATGTTCTTGGAAGAAAGTATAGTAATTAAATCTAAACCATTAAAATATTAGAGAATATGAGAAATGCTATTTCTGGGCAAAAAATAGGAAAATAAGGTGTAATCACCTAACAAAGTATATGTTTAATTGTATACATTATGTTTTCTTTTGCATATAAATTCAATACTTATATTGTGTTATATATTTATGTAATAAAGTTATATGATGTAATTCCTTAAACCAAAGTCTATTCCATGGATTAGAACATGCTGTAAATTCAGAACCTATCCATAAATAACTATTTAGAGAAACCTTATGGAACCAACAATGACATTTTGCAATTGCTGCTACAAAAGTAGATGACTAGTCCTGAAACTGGAATGTAAATTAGTCAATTTTGTTAGAGCTGCCAAAAAATTTTTTTTTTATGGGGGCAGGTAAGGTGAACTTTATCTTTGCCTTGGATTTCTATTTGCAGCAAATTATTCAGCATTGCGCTGTGGTGGTACTTGATGATACAATCCTAATGCTGATTCACCCATTTACCAAATTTTATGTAATGGTTGTTGCCTTTTTATACCTGTCTAAATGCTGTATATCATGGTCTCTCTTGAGAATAGTAGTACATTTTTTAATACATAAATTTAAATTTTTGTTCTATTTTTAGGGAAAAATGGGGGAAATGTATTGTTCACAATAATACTTTGGGATTTAGCTCTGTCGTTCTGGGTCAGGCATAGTCCTCAGTAAGTCTAGAAACCCCCAAGATTCTCACATTCCTGATACCTCTTTTTATCCCCTTTTGTTACTGTGCTATGGACATCCCATCACACAAGATATTCCTCTACTCTGGACTTCTCTTCGCTTAGATCAATGTGATTGCATTGATTTCTGTATTTGCTGTTTGGAATTTTTTCCCCTTCTTTCAGAAGCTTCCCCTGCTAGTTCATTTAAAAGTTCCAACCTGTAGCCTTTCCATACTTGGTGTTGGTATTTTACAATAGATTTGAAGAAAAATTGTGTGAGGGTCCAAGACAAATATTTATCACTTACTTTTTTGAAGTTAAAATGAATGCTGTAACAATTGCACAATAAATACCATGAGGTTTAATGTGCTAAATTAATTTAAACAGTTTTGATAGTTCTTCCCTGAAGGACTCCTTTCTGGGTTTTTATAATCTCACTTAAGTGAGGATACAAGGTGGTTTAATTACTTTCCAGCAGTGCACGCTCTAACGGCCAACATTCCAAGTTAAAGCTATGTGTCTTCTTGGGGTTTGAACTGTTTCCACCTAATCCAAGGAAAAATATTTGAGGGACATTAGTAAATGCATTTTCCAGGAATGGGAGTGGGTAAGTATTTTTTTTTCATAGCTTATAGAATATTTAGCAATTTGAGCCTCTAATATTTAATTTTATGGCATTCTCGGTACTAGTGGCAAAGACTTCCTCCAGAAATAGTGAGAAATTATGTGAATTCCCTTCTTGGTATGTTTGGGAGGGCAAGCCATAAATCTTCAGCCTCATATTTTTCTAAAATGAAGCTGGGCATTGATATTTGCTAATATGCAGATGCAATGAAAAGATTCATAAAGTAGTATAAAGACTTTTGAAAGTTCTCACAAAAGATCATATAAATTGAAACTGTGAGGCAGAAAACATCTAAAACTTAATTATTCTTTTCTATGATAGTTTATCTAAGTTCTGTTAAAACCTTAATAACATTAAGTACTAATGAAAGGACCTTATGTGTCACATTTGCATTCATAAATATCCATGAAGGATCTCTTTCACTAGTGTTATTCAATCTTAGTCCAGGACAAGGTCAGACATTGATTATGTTTGACAGTCTTAACAAAAGTGAATAGGAAAGATAGATTTTCTTGTATTTAACTGCTAGAATGGTGAGGGGCAATGACCTCTAATATATAGTATAATATATGAAGAGGACTATTAGCACAATAGAATGATAATAATCAAGTACAGCTATAACAATTACTATTTATTGAGCATCTGCTAGGTGCCGGGCCCTATAACAGCTCTTTATGTATGTTTTATATAATGTAATTTTAGCAAACATCTTAAATTAAGAGAATATTCTACCCATTTGTCCAAACATGGAAACTGAAGTTCCAAGAAATTAAATGACATGTCTAAAGCTTCCCAGCTAGAGGCCATTATGCATACATTTGACCCCTCTGGGCCAAGCTGCTTGTCAGTGTTTGGCTACCTTGTGATCAGAGACAGAGAAGGTATTGATAATGTATAAATTATTTGGCTCAGAAATGTATGTGCTTTTAAATTTGAATTACCTGTTTTTGGCAGTTTGGAATTGGTAACATGATGGAAGATAGCAAAACTCCACTCAAATTAGTATGAATATTTTGATTTAAGCTTCTCTGATTAATCCCCATTTCATATTACATACAGATGCCTGTTTTTCTTGCAATTAACAAACGTGTGCATAGCCCTGGTGTGTGTCAAATGCTGCTCTCAGTATTTATGAAAATGAATTCATTTATTGCTCATAGCATCTCTATAGGGTAGGTAATATTTTTATCCCTGTTTTACAGATAAGATAATTGAGGCACAAAGAAGTTATGTGACTTGCTCAAAATTAGAGGTAGAAGGGGGCTGAGCGGGGATTTGAACCCAGTTTGGTTCCAGAGTTTGTGCTCTTAACTGTCCGTATTTTTCAGATTTTACAGAACATGGTGAAAGCAATAATTGTTCGCAACTTATTGCTGGACTTGCAAGTGTGTGAGGGTAAATGGAAATAATAAATAATGTCAGTGAGATATTTAGTAAGAAGTAATGACCCCCAATAAGACCTTGGAATTCTGTACATTAAAAATAGAAGATGAATTTGGAAAAGAGCTTTAATTGTGTTAAAAGCCAGTTGAGACTCCTACTTTGTAGACTTGTTTGATGTTGTGCAAGCTCTTCTTTATGGTTATAACTGAGCAGGATATTGTTTCCTACATTGTACCGCAAGTTACATTACTTCCACTAATGAAGAAGTATTGAGTTCCGTGATGACTATTTCCCGCCCCCCTTCTATGTATCATGGCTTTAGCCCATATGTTACAAATGAGAGAGATTTCTTAGGGACGTACGGGACAAATGAGGCTTTTAGAATTCTTAAGTTAAAATAGGGCTGATGTTTCCAGAGCTTTAGAGAGAGAGTGGCTGGATGCATCAATCAAAACAATGGAATGGTAAAACTGAAACTGAAGAAGTTTCTGAAAAAGAGTGAGAAGTTTTGATTAAGATTTCAACTTGTATGAATTTCAGTTTTGGCAAAAACAAAGTTGAAGCGATTCTAACTGTGCAATGTGGGAAAGTCAGGGAATGTAAATGAGAGTTTGCGAGGAGACTTTCTAGACGCATACTCAGCCTAAAATTGAATATTTATTGGGGGGGGTGGAGTGACAGGTGGGGAGAAACACCCAGCTCCTCTAAGGGTAGATTAAGGACCTTTGGTTTAGACTGGATCTTCTAACTACTCTGTTTACTTGTAATCAGAGGGAAGTTCAGCAGGAGCTAATTTACTGGATTTAGGTTTCAGGGCTGCTTCCTCACACCAGCCCCTTCCAAGGATTTGGGAGGGCCTCTGGCTATATACCTTCACACGGCCATATTGTTTTGCAAAATTTGAAGAATTTTAAGATACTTAAACCACAATTAGTTAAGACTGCCGTCTCTTTTCCACTCTGACCCTCCTTCCATCACATTTCCTCACATGCTGGATTGCTTTGGAGTGATCACAGGCATTTTTTGGATCTGGCTAGAGCAGTTGAGCTGGGAATACACAACTTTAACTTCAGTAGAAAGATGCTTTGGAATGTTTCAGTCAGACAACTGAGAAATCACAGATTCCTAATTTCGACAAAGATGAAGAGTTATTTCTTTTTTCACCTTTACCTTTATTAAAGAACTGAGAAAACTCAGGTAATAAAAAACAATCAAGGTGAATGATGAAATAAATAGAAATTATTCTCCGAAAAAAATACATTGTGCAAACGAAAATCAGATTATCCCCAAGCAGTAATTCATTAAGAAG
This sequence comes from Ailurus styani, assembly GCA_002007465.1. NCBI lineage: Eukaryota > Metazoa > Chordata > Mammalia > Carnivora > Ailuridae > Ailurus > Ailurus styani. Next base: position 621,517 of record LNAC01000246.1, read on the forward strand.
AAATAACTTTTGAATAGAAGTAGTAAAATGGATTGTTTGAAAGTCTAGTTAACTAAGACGAATGAATACTATGAATCCCTCGGGAGAAGAGTTCTGTTTCTTGCAGATTTGACCATAGAATACTAATGTGGGAAAAGATAACATAAAACTTTATCATAATGTGTGTCGACAGTGAGCTTGATAGTGAATGAGTGTCTTCAATACAAAGAATACTTAGGGATACTCACGACATGTGAAACTGTGAAATTTTGCACCTTACATATGAAAGAAACCTTATGGAAGTTTCTCCAAATTTGACAATGGTCCTAAAAATTGACCGGAGTTGTGAAGGTTAGAAGCTTTCTTAAACACATATTTCTGAACGATTGGTTTTTATATCTTCATTGGAAGAAACACCAAATTGTTCCGTTTTATGTGTAGAACAAAACTGTCACTTGGCACATTATATTACAAAATTGTCAAAATATGCATAGTCAAACGTTTTAGGACGAAAGCATTATGGAAGTGTGCCAGGTGATTGTTAATAAGAGGATGGTATTTCTCTGGATTTTGTGATGTTTGTGATATTTTCGGTTGCTTAAAATTGAACTTTTGGTCATTTTTCTTACTCTCCGTGCATTTTTACTATCTAATGGTGTATTCATAAATTTGTATTCTTCATCTTTAAAAGGGCTCCTGGGATGCCTGGGTGGCTCAGTCAGTTAAGCGTCTGCCTTCAGCTCAGGTTGTGATCCCAGGGTCCTGGGATCGAGTCCTGAATCAAGCTCTCTGCTCAGCAGGGACCCTGCTGCTGCTTCTTCCTCTGCCTACCACTCTCCCTGCTTGTGCACTCTCTCTCTGACAAATAAATAAAATCTTAAAGGACTCCAGAAGTATTCAGATTGCACACTACCTGTCTGTAGTTAATAGTTTGTGATGTGAAAAAATATTATGTGGCATACATATTCTGTAATACCTATGGTGAGAAGTAGAAGATCCCTCCCCCACTCCCATTTGGAAGCCCAGAAGAAAACCTCGAAGAAAGTTTTAACCTTTCCTGTGTATTTTCTATGACGTTTAGATATATTTTGTCCAATGAAGTAGACACTAGCCACATGTGGCTTTGGACTACTTGAAATGTGACTAAGGTACTGACTGAATTTTTTTTTTTTTTTTAAGATTTTATTTATTTATTTGACAGATTACAAGTAGGCAGAGAGGCAGGCAGAGAGAGAGGAGGGAGCAGGCTCCCTGCCGAGCAGGGATCCCGATGCGGGCCTCGATCCCAGGACCCTGAGATCATGACCTGAGCCGAAAGTAGAGGCTTTAACCCACTGAGCCACCCAGGCGCCCCTGACTGAATTTTTAACTTAAATTAAACTTTAATGAAATTTAAATTAATGAATTTAAATTGAAATTTGAAACTAATACCCAATTTCTTTAATTAAACATACTGCTAAGTATGTTTAGGACAATTTGGGTATGTTAATTTACTTCAGCCATGAATTTTGTGAAATCTAGAATATGACACTAGTGTGCACCTTCGCGCGTGCGTGTGTGTGTGTGTGATATATACACTTTTCCCACAAAGGATCATACTCTGTCTGCATTTACGCTTATACATCTTAACTTTTAACTATGTTTTACATAATAACTTATAGATTTATCTCATTTATTAGCTGCATAATATTCTGTTCTATTTGTATGATCTTTTTTTCACATAGATTCTAGAGTAACTTTTTAAATATGAGTGAGATCACGTCACTTGCTCCTATGTTTAAAACCCTCCCATGGCTTCAGATTTCTCTCAACATCCCAAGTCGTTAACATTCCTCTAAGCCCTGCCTTGTTCTGTCCCTTCACTGTTCTTCCGCTTAGTTCGGGAGAGCATGTGCATCTGTTCGTCTGTAATGTGGAGATGAAACACAGGTACTTTATTCTTTTTAAAAACTCTATCAGAAATGTTGCCAGTAAAGCAAAGGGTCTTCATTTATCAAAGGTGTAGTCTTCATAGTGTCTCACTTACCTGACCACCAGCAGCTCCTCTTAAAGCAAAGAAATCTGATTTTTCCTCACCAGTAGCACTCAATGGCGTGAAATAAACCTCGTTGACCAGGGTAGAAAATGTTGCAGGCCCTCTCTAATCAAGAGCACGTTTGAAGGAGGAGACGGTGTTAAGGCAGATAGCTGTCGTGCACTGTGTCTTAAGAATTTGGTGCTGCTTTATTGCTAGATTAAATTTCAGAATTTAGAGTCTAAATTTTCCCTTTCACATCTGGTGACACTTGTTTTAATCAGTGTGCAAAAGGAGAACAATCTGTCTGCCTTCTCTCCGTGCCTCGCACTGCAGTCCCGTCTATGCCAGGCTGAGGGAAAAGCCTTTCTCAAGTTGTCAGGGAAACTCCGAAATGGTTTCCAAACCTATTAAAAGTAAAGGGAGTTTTTGCAGGAAAACTTAAGAATTCTTTCTTTTTTCATTGGAGTGGTGCAAAATAAGGAGCAACTTTGAAAATTAAACAATGAAAGTAAAAATGTGGTGGCTCCGGGTGTATGTAATGTTGGTGTCCCGGTGCCACCGGCGTAAGGCGGACTCCTGTGATCTATTACAACTTAAAATTTAGGAATGTAGAATCGTGGAGGATTTATGGTTATTGACAGCTAAAGGGGTTATGGCACAAGGTTTGGTGATAGTTAGAAACACATGGACTGGCGCGCATTTATCACTGAAGACAAGTGTTGGGCAAACAAATGGATAAACCAGGAAACGGCGTTGCTGTCAATAAGTAGCGCGCAGTAGAGCACTGTGCCCTGGGAGCCGGGCTGCCGGGGTCCAGGCCGAGTGAAGCAGAGAGAAAGGAATATGAAGTGCTTGCAGGGAAGCGGTGAGCTCCAAAACTGCGGCTGGAATGAAATAGGACCCTAGGGGGTGAGGACACTGGTTGAGAAATGAAAAGGTAGCCATTTATGTGTGAGTCCAGGCGAGAGGCAATACCACTTTGAAGTTACCAGAACTTTTTAGACTAAGGTTTTAATGACATCAGGAATGAGGGAATGTGGTGGACTGACCAAAAGCGAGCTTGTCAGTGCGTTCAGAGAAGATGAGAATTAAGGTATAAGTGGGTATGGTGTGAGTATCTTTAAGACTGTTTATGAAGAAAGTGACAAACTCGAGCTTATCCTGGCTTAACTGCAAAGGGGCCTTTGTTGGCTCCTGCCAAACAGCGCAGGCGTTGGGCTGACTTCAGGCATGGCCTGATCTGGGTTCGGATGATGTCCAGGATGGCCTCCCTTGCTGTGGAGGGCTGCTCTTCCTCTGGTGGCAGGACGAAAGAGCCGTTACCCTGCTCTTTGGTGTATGTGCTGGTCACTATTGTCTCCCACACTGTGGGAGCGTCTTGATAAACAAGTTTTTAATTTTAATGTTGAATTTTATGTTTACCTTTGATGTTGAATTTTAACCTTTTGGGTAGCGCTTTCTGGGTCCTGTGCAAGCCATCTTTGCCAACCGAAGATCAAGAAACTATTCCCTTATTTATCTTTTAGGCCCCACTGCTCTACCAATCACGTTCTGCTCAGAGCTCCTTGTAGGTTTCTGGTTGATCCTACTGTGTAGTCAGAGTTGGGGGGGTCACTCGCCTAGATGGTGCTGAGAGTTCTCCCAGGATTCCTGGGTGCCACCACAGTGTGGGATAACTGTTCCCCCCAGAAATGACCAGTTTGACCAAACCCCTGCATGTTGACCTCTTCTGTAGCAAACTAACATGCACTAAACTTTTTTGTTTTAAATAAATAGGACTTTCCCCTTTTTTGAGATAGGATTTACTACTTGTATTAAGGGATGAATGATGTGAATGTATCCGTGGTTACTTAAAAAAAAAAAAAAACCACAACTATAGAGGGTATCTCTTCGTAAGCAATGATCAATTACGTTGTGTAGTCAAGGTGTCTTTTTGGATTCTGAGACCTTGAGACCCCTCACCCTCAGGGCTCTTGATCCTTTATTTTTGACACTGTTGTGCACTGAGGTATCTAAGAAGTGAGAAAATAAAATTATTCCAGATGGTGCTTTTTCGTTTTTTACAATGTTTCCATCTAATCCTCTCCCACAAAAGAAAAATTCCCCTTGGAATTGCTTCTGTTATTATTTGTATTCGTTTTTAAACCTTGACAACCATGTGGACATTATACAGGTGGTTTTGTAGGAGAGTGATCTATAAAGTTCCTGGTGCTGGCTGCAGACGGGGAAATCCTGCAACTGCCAAAGCAAAGCTGCTTCCAAGTCATTAAACATGTTTTGGAGCCGGATGTAAATGAGGTGACTTTTTTTTGAAGGTGCGTTAATTTTCAGATATCTGATCGTTATAATTTGGGATAGACAGAAAGGCAGAGGAACACTGAGTACTGTCAAGGTCTGGCTAGAGGCCTGGCTCCCCCTCTTGCTAGCTGTGTGGCCTTGGCAAGTCCTTTAGCCTCTCTGAAATGAACATGATGGTAATTCCCACCCTTCGGGGCGTTGTGTGGATTGAGTAGAGGAAGCCGATAAGCTCCAGGCTATCGACACCTGATCCAGGGTGTGTGCTCTTTGAATCTTAGTTATGCTATTACTTCTTCCACCACCCTTTGCAGAGGCCACAGTGGGGTCTCTGTTGTGTTCAATCCTGTCTTCTTTTGGTCCATCCAGAATGAAGACTCCGGGGTTGGGAGATGCTCTTAAACAATGTGCAAAAACTAGGGGAAGGAGCCTGCAGTGTGATTTATTTACTATAATTTTTAAGTGTTCGCTTGCTTGGGTTTTTTGTTTTGTTATCTTATTTTGAGAACCAGATACTTCTTTGCTTCCTTTCCCTCATGTCACAGCCCATCCCAATGTTTTTGAACCCTTCTACTTGTCAACTGTACAGTTGTTTCTCTGTTTATGCAGAATTTTTATAGTGAATACCTCAAAAGACAAAAGTGGAAGAGAAGTTTTTATGGATCTCTTTCTTAAATTTTGTTTAAGATTTTATTTATTTGAGAGAGAGCGGGGGGCAGGGAGAATACGAGTTGGAGGGAGCAGCAGAGGGAGAGGGAGAAGTAGACTCCCCGCTGAGCCGGAAGCCTGACATGGGGCTTGAACCCATGACTCTTGGATCATGACCTAAGCCCATGGCAGATGCTTAACCAACCAAGCCACCCAGGCATCCAGGGTGCCTCTCTCTTTTTTTTAATCTTGAAATATTGTTGTAAAATAATAAAGCTTTCAAGTTGTCAGGCATAATACATCATGCATTCATGTGCCTACCACTAGCTTCAGAAATAGAACAGTATGGATGGATATCATGGAAGCTACCTGTGTACACCTTTGACCCCCAGAGAGGTAGCCACTGCTCGCCATGCCATTTTCTTATACCACACACGATGTGTAATTTCAAACTGTATATGGTTTTGTTTTGCTTATTTTATTTTTATCTATTTTTTAAGATTTTATTTATTTATTTGACAGAGACAGCAAAAGAGGGAATACAAGCAGGGGGAGTGGGAGAGAGAAGCAGGCTTCCCACAGAGTGGGGAGCCCGACATGTGGGGCTCAGTCCCAGGACCCTGGGATCATGACCTGAGCCGAAGGCAGATGCTTAACGACTGAGCCACCCAGGTGCCCGTTTTGCTTATTATTATCATTATTTTTAATTTACTTGACAGATCACAAGTAGGCAGAGAGGCAGGCAGAGAGGGAGAAGAGAGGAGGAAGCAGGCTCCCTGCTGAGCAGAGAGCCCGATGCGATGCGGGCCTCCATCCCAGGACCCTGGGATCATGACCTGAGCTGAAGGCAGAGACTTTAACCCACTGAGCCACCCAGGCACCCCCTGTTTTGCTTATTTTAAAAGTTTATCTAAGTGCTGCCATTTTCTTTGCATTCTGCTGCAAATTGCTTGCTTTATGCAATGTTGTATTTGTCAGATTCATCATTCATTTGAACTGTTGTATAGTATTTCTTTGCATGAAGATACTATAATTTATTTATCCCTTCTCGTGGTGGTAGACACTTGCACACACTCTCTCTCATAGACCATGCTGCCGTCAGTGTTTTTTTTCTTTTTTTTTTTTTCTTTTTTTTTCTTTTTTTTTTGGACAAAGAGCAGGGAGAGAGAGCAGAAGCAGGGGGAGCAGGAATGGGAGAAGCAGGCTCCTGCCAAGCAAGGAGCCTGATGTGGGACTTGATCTCAGGACCATGGGATCATGACCTGAGCTGAAGGTAGATGCTTAACCGTGTGAGCCTCCCAGGCGTCTCCACCCTCAATGTTTCTATGCATGTTTTACCTCACAGATCTTTGTAGCTTTTGTTTGTTTTTTATACACGAAATGAATTCTTTTTAGTCTGATCACATTTTGTGGCCCTCATTGTTTGCATCGTCATAAGATTGCACTACATCTTTTATGTCTTTTCTAGCTCAAAATTAGTTTTTGTGTAGGATTCTTAAACTGGAAAGCTTGAATTACTGGATTTTAATTAGTATAATTTTCACAGTCCCATTGGTGTGTATCTTCAGTACATTCTTTAGGATGTGGATTTTACTTAAGCAAGGGAAAGTTCCATCTTGAACATTTTCGAGGACAAAAATAAATGCAAGAAATTATCATTAAGCATGATGACACAAGGCACTAAAATTTTCCACCCAGTTTTGTTTCTTTCCTGAAATTTAGAGTAATTACAAATACTAATAATTTAGGATGAACATGACTTTATCCATATGTTAAAAAACCTTGTCTACATGTAGATCAGTCCCTGTACTTGTTTCCACAAGAGTTCCAGTCACCTTGAGTATTTTATGTCCTCTTTAACCTTTAATGCAATTTCATACAGTCAAAGCATTCTACTGTTCCCTTTGCCTTTTTCTCTTTTGCTTCTGACCTAAATGAAAACCTAATGTAAGATTATGAATAGCAAAATACTTAATGAAGAAAAAAGTACTAGAGAATCTGAAGCAAGGAGGGATTAAATGTGACCGAAGGGCCTGGAAAGAATTCTTGGAGGAAGGGGAATTTAAGCTGGGCCTTCAAGAATGAAGACCTCAAATGTCTGTGACAAGCAGGAGGCATGGGGAGCCTCCAGAGAGCCCATCCGCTAACTGAATCCCAGTACCGGAGAGCCCGCTCACAGTAGGACTACACGGAACAGAAGTGCTCAGTACTGTCCAAATTTATGTCCCACAGATTGGTGAGGTATAATAAAAATTGTCCTTGTTTTAAGTCATAAGTTTGGAGTAGTTTATCACCAACAGTTAACAGGAATGGCAGTAAACACCAAGGAGGGGAATACTTTTTTAAAATTTTTATTTATTTTTTTTGCTTTTGGTTGGTTGGTTTTGCTGCTTGCTGAAGGTGGTATCTAGTCCTCCAAAACCTCTTCCCCAAATACACTACTGCACGTAATGCAGAGCTTGTAGTGGGAAGACAGTTCAGAGAGAATTCCAGGCAGAGGAAATGGCATGAACAAAGATGGCGAAGTAGGGAGGGACAGGATACATGGAAGGTAGACTGAATCAGATGTGACTGAGAGCGGGATATCTCTTGGTAAGTAGTGACTGACTAGACTAGAAAAGAAGATTATGGACATGGTATGAAGGGCCTCGAGTGTGAGATTGAAGAGACTAGGTGACATAGAGCCACTGAAGGCTTTTTGGAAAGAGAAGTTATGCTAGTGGGACTTGTCTTTGGGAAACTTCTCAGATATTTGTGGGATGGACTCAAGTGTGGAGAAATTAGGGGATCAGGTTGGAAGCTATGGCAAGATGTCATGTGAGTCTGATCTGTGGTGGCCGGAGCCAGAATGAAGATTAGAAAATAGATGGCAATGGGGCTCAGCTGGTTAAGCAGTTAAGTGTTCCACTCTTGGTTTTTGCTAAGGTCATGATTTTGGGGTCATAAAATCAAGCCCTTCATAGGGTTCCATGCACAGTGCAGCATCTGCTTGGGTTTCTCTCTTCCTCTCCTTTTGCCCCTTCCAGCGCCACCCCACCCCCACCCCCCAGCTCTCTCTCTCTCTCTCTCTCTCTCTCTTTCTCTCTCTCTCAAATAAATCTTTAAAAAAAAAAAGAGATAGATGGGAATCATTTTGGGTGGGGCTACCACTAACCCACTCAGTGAATTCTGGGAATTAAAAGGATGCCCTATCTTTAAGACATCTTACTTCCATTTCTTAGAAAATTGTTGTAATCTATGTATTTAGAGTAAGACACTTGACTGCCATCTACTGGAAAATTAGACATACACAACTATAACGTGAGTGCTCCTCCCTGTAGTTGTGGCACTCTTGTGCAGTACACAACCTGTACTACCATGTCTGACCATAATCATGTGGGTATGACTGATATGATTTGGTAACTGATTGGATTAGTTATAAGGGGGAAAAGGAAGAAACTTCAACTCTGGTTGGTAGGGAAGTTGGTAATAACATTAATAGAACTGTTCACAGTTCTATTAGAACCTAATAGAATAGGTTCACAAAACAGAATAATTCTAAACATGGAAAACTTGAAGTTCCTCATTTTGTTCATTGATCCTAGTACTTTGCATTTACACAGTTAGAATTTTTTCTTTTCTTCTGGAGTCTCAGTTTTCCACTCTTTGTGACATCTGAGAATGGTGACCAATCTCTCTTCCCTCTTAGATTCCGAACCGGAACCCCCCCACCCCCATATCTTTTCCTTCTTTCCTGATCATTGGTTCTCAGTCTCCTTTGCAGGCCCTTTTTTTAATCAGGTTTTCATTCATATGCCTTTGCATACAGTGGGTACACAATAAATGTTTGTTGTATTGAATGACATTGCCTTTGAAAGTTCAGTTTCAGGTTTACCAGGAGACTGACTCATGGGTGTTAGGGACTAAGGGTGTGCCAGAATTCAGAAAGTAGAAACCTATCCTCAATACAGTCCCTTGTTTTAGGATCTATTTTCTACACAATGGGTCACTCTTTATTGGGGAATTCCTGTACTGTTGATCTGTTCATCATTGTTCAGCAGTGGCAACACCAGGAGAACAAATTATTTATATTGGCTGTGTCATACGGGTGTGCCTAATTCAGAAAATACTTTCAAATAAAATAACGAAGCTTCCCCGTCTTCTAATTTAGGAATAATGAAAAATTCCTTTTTTTTTTTTTAATCTCGACTTTTGTACAAGTAGATTAGTGATGAGTTAAGTAAGATCCCATCTAAGTATTTTCGTTTGAGGTTACTTGCTAACATTCTTACCACCACCACCTCCCCCTGCCCCCCAACCCATCCAAAAGTAACCGAGGTTACTTTTGCTTTCATTTTTCATGGGGCTTGTATATCAAGGCAAACCCAAGAACTATGCTCTTCTAACACAACTTTGCAGACATTTATTGTGTGGCTGCTCTGTGCAGAGTGCAGTGGAAGATACAAAGGTTTCAGATTGCTTCTGCCCTTTAGGTGAGACTGGCTTAATGGGAGAAGTAGACACATATGTAACTGCTCCAGGGCAGGCGATGACAAGGGTCATAATATAGTGCAGACAGAGCCAGGACTCCCTGTGTAAACATCACTCCAAGACTGAGCCACCATACATGGCCTTGCCATATTTCTTTTTCTAAATTGTACACGTTTAACCAGTAACTTACCTGAGTTGGATTAGACTGTTTTCTTCAAAGATCCTTAAGTCAGAAGCCTACTATGAAATTTAAGATTTAGCAGAATTTAACTAAAAATACATTGAATAACACTGATTTGATTGTTGTAAATTAGATTTGATTTTTTAAAATGCTTTTAAGTTGGTAATATCCGAAGAAATTAGAGAAATCTAGAGTGATATTAAGTAAACAAGGATATAAACCAGGAGTTTTATGTTTATGTGAGCCCAGTATTTAGGAAATAAATATCCTGAAATTCCCTAGCCAAATTTTATTTTAAAATGTGTTTTGAGTGCAGGAAAAGATTATAAACAGTACAGTAGGACAAAATAAATATAACCCTCATAAATACAATGAGGTAGAACGTAAATACTGAATGGATCATTGCTGTTTAATTAAGGTGCTTTTTATTTAAGTGAAACCACTGACATTTTACAGTTATTGGAGAACTGAAGACATTTATTTGAATTTTTAAAATTTAAATATTTAAGATTTGAAATTTAAACAAAATGACTTTTGTTTTTTAAAAAATAATCATTTCTTCTACATCAACTCAATCCCAAAGAAATGAAGGAGCAAAATTGAACCAGATGTACACATTATATAAAAATAAATGCCACTGAAAACTCATTTTAACTTTTATTTACAGCTAATGACAAAATTAAGAGTGTATGATTTGTGTGAGTGAACAATTCAGGTTTGCTGACTTAACATGATGACTTGCAACTTAAGAAATTCATGCTGAAGACGAGATGCAGCTTTATAAAGGCATTTTACCTAATGCATTTTCCTTAAAAATCTAAAATTGGAAATGAACAGTGTGTCAACCAATTGTACAGGTGACAGGAAATTGGAAAGTATCTCAGAGAACGAAATAAGAGAAGTATCACAAAGATACCAAAAAGGTTTAAAAGTATCACAGGAAATAGTAAAATAATACATCTAATACCAAGTAATCTGAAAGAGATATTCAATGGGAGAAAATGCTTAGTAATGCTGAAAGGGCACCAAGGTGATATCGGAGAGCAAAGTAGGTATGAGGTTGCAATGGGATGTGGCAGGCACAAAGAGCTACTGCCATTTGGGGAGTCATCTTGCAAACTCATTACAGTAAAAAGAAAGGAAATTGAAATCCCTTACAAATTGACAGTATCAAGAACACATTAGTCTTATACCAACCCAAGAACTTCCAGACCAGTAGCCACTGATATTTTGAGTAATTTGGAATACAGAAATTACAGTATTTAGAGTAGGGACGAATTGACCTAATAAAAAAGATTTTAAAAATAAAATGTCTTGGAGCGTCTGAGTGGCTCAGTTGGTTAAAGATGTGACTTTCGATTTCAGCTCAGGTCATGATCTCACTGTCGTGGGATCGAGCCCCACTTGAGGCTCCACAGTGGATGTGGAATCTGCTTGAGATTCTCTTTCTCCCTCTGCCCCCCACCCCATCTGTGTGCACTCTTCACACTATCTCTCTAAAAAAATCTTTTTGAGAAATTGTCTTATCTTTAAGTAATGAAATAATGTAAAGTTATATGATGGATATAAATGACTTGTTGAAAGACAAAATTGTTTAGATTGAATTGAGACTGTGGAAGCTGGGAGTAGTGTGAACACTTTGAGGGGCAATTCTCATTTCTAGGCCAATTGTGCAGATTACGAAAGAGCATTTTAGGGCGGAGATGGGAGCTGGATCACTTGAAGCAGGTTTGGAGTTCATGAAGAACTTCGTTAATAGTGCCAGAATTGATTAGAAACAAGCATGTTCTGGGCGCCTGGGTGGCTCAGTGGGTTAAAGCCGCTGCCTTCGGCTCAGGTCATGATCCCAGGGTCCTGGGATCGAGGCCCGCATCGGGCTCTCTGCTCAGCAGGGAGCCTGCTTCCTCCTCTCTCCTCTCCCTCTCCTGCCTTTCTGCCTACTTGTAATCTCTCTCTCTGTGTCAAATGAATAAATAAAATCTTGAAAAAAAAAAAAAAAGAAAAAAAAAAAGAAACAAGCATGTTCTAACAATGAAGTAGTATTTCTACTGTTGTCTATACTGGTCAGATTACTCTGCCTCATTGTTTACAATCTGCGATTCGGTATTTATACTCTAGGACCATTTAGATGTCTTTGCCAGGGTACCCTGCCCTTTCTCTTAGCACTCTTTTTGATCTTGGCTTCTAGAATTTCTTTCACTGGTTTAACCTCTTATCTCTGTCGCTGGCCTTCTGTTTCCTTTGAAAGCACTTCCTCCCCTGCTACTCTGTCTCAGCCCTGAGCATGTTTGTTTTCACCCGTCATCGTCTACTACTGGTGACCCATCTTTGCTCTAATTCTTCTGTCATTAATTTTTTTAAGGACACATCAAATCAGATGTATTGACTTCTTACCCTTCAATTATTGAAGTCCTGTTCCTACTCTTCCCATCCCTAATCCAACAAATCCACAGCTTTTCACTTAATTCTGGTGAGGACAGCATCTCACTGATCAAAAGGCTGAATTCCTTCTAACCCTATCTCCATCTCTCACCACTTTACTCTTTCTGGCCCTTTTCTTCTGGTAATTAAATTCTTACTCTGGTCTTGAGATCTTTCTCTCAAAATATTCCTTTTGTTTCTTGCAACAATACTCCAGTGCTTAATAATAATAAGTAATAGTATTTAATAAAATGACACCATTATCTCACAAACTGTTGGTGGCTTACAAAAACTTCCAATTTAGATTAAATGTGTTTTGATATTTCCTTACTTAAACTCCTATGAAAACGGAAATTAATTATATTAAGGAAATTTAATAATACATGTAGCTTAATATTAAAGCCCTAAAAGTTGTCTTTTAAAATCGAAAATTGCCGGGATGCTGGGTGGCTCTGTCAGTTAAGCATCTGACTCTTGATTTCGGCTCAGGTCATGATCTCAGGATCACAAGACTGAGCCCCACGTCAGACTCCACGCTTAGCGGGGAGTCTGTTTGTCCCTCTCCCTCTGCTCCTCCCCCTTGCTCACATACACACACACTCTCTCTCTCTCTCTCTCTCTCTCTCTCTCTCTCTCTCTCTCTGTCTCTCCAAAAATAAAATCTTTTTTAAAAAAAATTGAAAATGCTTAGGTCACTGAATTGTTATCTCTTCTTGCTCTATCAGCCCTTGATTGAGTTCCACCTCTGTCAGGGCTTGAATTAGGCCTGTGCTGAAGGTTATGTAGACTTTGGCTTTAAGAAGTTCACATTCTTGTTACAGGCAATAATTTTGGTTGAGCGACTGAGAAATCATTCCTATGCTCAGTAAATATTTATTGAGCTTCCGACTCTATGCCAGGCAATGTGCCAGGGAGTGGGGATGCACTAGGGTAAGCAAGACGTGTAAGATCACGGGCCACCTGACTGAGTCAGCTGGGGAGGCAGATCGTTAAACAGTTAATAAAGTGGAAGTCAAGAGGTGCTGTGTACTCAGGGGCACTTAACCTCATAGATGAGCAAGCAGGAACTGTAGGACGGTGGAAGATGAGGGTGACTTTGTGGCTGGGTACTGCAGAGCCCAGCACGCCTATAGAACTCAAAGAAGGTTGATGTGAATTTACTTTCGATTCAGTTGGGGAATAGTAAGTTTGAGAGGAGAGAAGAAGGCTGGTAGTTGGAGGGAGAGCTGGGGTTCTTACAGGCTCATTTAATAAGCACACGTATCTATTTGAAGTTTTAGAAATCAAATGTCCTACCCAAGATTTTAGAAATAATTATCGTCTCCCTATTTAGTATCTTCGGGATATTTTTCTGAGTACTTATTGAATTTGTAGCCAAGAAAGTATGGTGTGTGTATGTGTATATATACACATACACATATAAGTTATATAGTGTAAAACAGTTCTCCTCAGTCACAGATTATTTTAATAATGCAATAATAGTTTCGATTATGTTATGATCTGAAGATGGCAGTTAGAAACCAAGTGGAGCAACTTTCTCATTTCAGTAAAACTGTGGGGATGCCTGGGTGGCTCAGTCGGTTAAGTATTTGCCTTCAGCTCAGGTCACGATCCCAGGGTTCTGGGATCGAGTCCCTGCTGAGCAGGGAGCCTGCTTCTCCCTCTGCCTGCCTCTCCCCCGCTTGTGCTCGCTCGCTCGCTCGCTCTGACAAATAAATAAAATCTTAAAAAAAAAAAAGAAAAAGAAAAAACTGTGATTGTGCCACGGCCTCAGGGTGATAATAGAACAACCTTGCCAATAAGCAGCACAATTTACTTGTCTGGTTTATTTTTTTTCCTCCTAGGATATATATGTTGTTAAACTCAACTAATTTTTAAAAATATTTTTTACTACAAGTTATTGGGTATCACAGGCAAACCCAGTGACCTACTATTTGTTAGTTATATCTGCAGGCCAACAATTTATATTAGGAAGTAAAACTTTTACTGTTCAGCGTTAAAGTTCATCTGATTAATAAACTGACATTGCCTCAGGTTTCAAACTTTGTCATGAATAAACTAGGTCCTCATGCAGTTGAGAAATACTGTGCCAGCTGCAAGTCCAGAAAACACTCGCTGTTACATAATAAAAGAAGCCCCAAAGCCTTATAATTTATAGATTCATAACCATTTCTTGTTGAATTTATTCTTCTCAATTGTGCAGGTGCTACTTTGGTTTAAAACACACAGCCCTCTTTAGGCCATCTAGAAGAACTCCGAGGTGCTTCATTTTTCCCCTCTCTTACATTGTGAGCTGGTGAGTGTTAAGGATAAACTGAGCACTCATTTAAAGCTCAAAGGTGTGATCGTTTTAAAACTTAACTAATATTCCTTTTTTATCTTTGAAATATATATGTCATTTCCTGCAGATGTGTAATTGATCAATCATTTAAGATTCGGACAGTTGCTCTTAAACCATATTGTTCATTTATTAAAACATACTGTGATCTTGCCATGTTCTGCACAGTCTAGGTGTTGGTGAATTGATGAATACAACAAAAGTCCCTGCCCTCTTGGAAACTTACAGTCTGGGGCAAATTATATTTTGGTGGACTCTATAAGCATTCCTGCCTGTTCTGCATTCACAAAACCTCTGGTCTAATGAAATCTAGGCAACCATTTCAAGTCCTGTCTTTTCAAGTCCTTTCCCGTTAAAACGATGGCAGGAGGGTATTGCTTCAGAGATGACTGTTACTATTTATTGTGAACAGTGAACATTCCAAGAAATTAAGCTGGCAACCAAAAGGAGGATTAAACGGTTTGCATTGTTAAGTACGTTTATTTTAGGTTTCAACTCTAGGGTATTAGTAGCTAGAATTATTTCATTAATAAAGTGGCATTTTCCCAAAGTTTCCTAAGAGGATAAACAATTTTCCAGGAGATCATCAGTGGCTACTATGAATTCTACAGTAAGGTACTCAGCTCCAGATCATAATAACAATTACTGCTCCCTACCCCCATCCCCGCCATAATAATAGTTTCACTTCAGTGCGAAGTACTATTTTAAGAGCTTTACATAAATTTACCAGTCTAATCCTCAAAATAATGCTTTGAGGTAAATACTATTATTATACTTCTGTATTACATTCAAAGAAGCTCAGACTAAGTAACTTGCCCAAGGTTACAAAGCTAGCAAGAAGCAAGGCCCGGATGGGATTCCGTGTCAGCCTCAGTTCTCTATAGTTTCTCATACTGAAATAGATGCCTTCTCATTACCCTTCTCGCTTATTTGTGTTCTAGTGATTTGCTTTCTCGCAGATGTGTAAACATTGATTTGTGTAGCATACACATTGTACCCCGAAAGTGAACATACTGGCTTTTTTATTAGGGTTTTTTCCCATGTTCATAACTATCCTGTCTTACAAAGGCTTTTTTTTTTTTTTCCTAAGCCCAGCAGATAGTAACCTGGAAGTTCATTTGTTTTGGTTCCTTATTGAGTTTGCTGGCGTATTTGTTTATTAATTAACATATATGGGGTTTTTTTATACCTAGGACCCTGGCAGATTGATGACATTTAAAGTGAAAAGCCAGTCGAATTCACAGCGTACGGCATCTTATTTTCCTGTACCTCTGGAGAACAATGAAACAGAGAAGCAGTCTTTGTTGCCCCACAAAGAGAAGGAGCACGGTTTTGCCAACCTCATGTTCAGAGAGGGATTTCCTCTTTTCTCCTTGCAGTATTTTGGGTTACTTTTCTCCCTTTGGGTTTCCTGCTGGAGCAAGTATCTCTGCCGTTCTGACTCCACACCCTGTTCTCGAACTTGTCAGTGCTGTTTGGTTCCGCGACCGCCCTCCTCTCCTGCGGCGCGTTCCTTCTGCTCCTCCTCCTCCAAGGTCAGCTGATGGCGGCTTCTGGGATGAGGACTTGCTGCCTTCACTTTGTGTGCTGCATTTTCTTTGCTGATTTGTTAACTAATTACACTCCTTGAGGATAAGTTTTTGTTTCCTTGTTTCTTACACTGCTAAATCCTCAGCCCCTTCCCCAGTGCAAGATACATATTAGGGCTTTGATATTTGTTGAATGAATGTGTATCTATATTGTAGCACTTACTCGATTGTATTTAATAGTTTGGGCATGTTTCCCTCCTTTCCCTTTTATTCATCTTTGTGTCTTTCCCAGTGTCTGTGACATATCAGGTGGTCAGTAAGTGTTTACTGAATTAATAAGTGTGGCTAAATAATACTTGTACATCTCTGGGGCACACCAGATAGAGAGGACTAAAAGGAGGGGCAATAATGGATTGTACTAAAAGGCCCAGCACAGTAGAAATTCTAGAACTCTGAATCAAGAAAGCCAGAGGAGAAGCACCAAAACCAGATACCCCTTTCATTCATCTGTCTGGAAGTTTAGCTTTTGTATGTCTGTAGTGTGCACATTTGGGCATACCGGTCAGAATGACCCCCAGATACTCCTTTGTCTTTCAGGGTAACATGGCAGGGGAAGTAGTTCTAGAGATAGGGACCTCAGTGAAAACTCCATAAATCTGCTTCTGTCAATTAGGGCGACCTAATTACACAGAAATCTCAAAAAATAATTGCCCTCCATTGTCTGCTTTTTAAGACGTAGAGAACTTTATCATATTTTAAGTTTTAAATTGAGTCACGGAGGGCGCCTGGGTGGCTCAGTGGGTTAAAGCCTCTGCCTTCAGCTCAGATCATGACCTCAGGGTCCTGGGATGGAGCCCCGCATCGGGCTCCCTGCTCGGCAAGGAGCCTGCTTCCTCCTCTCTCTCTCTCTCTGCCTGCCTCTCAGCCTACTTGTGATCTCTCTCTCTCTCTCTGTCAAATAAATAAATTTATAAAAAATAATTGAGTCATGGGAATTAGGACCTCAGGAATAATATACAGGCTTATTTACAGGGGTGCCTATGTGGCTCAGTTGGTTAAGGTTTGCCTTCAGATCAGGTTGTGTTCCTGGGGTCCTGGGTAGAGAGTCCTGCATCAGGCTCCCTGTTCAGCAGGGAGCCTGTTTCTCCCTCTCCCTGCTGCTCCCCTGCTCATGCTTGCTCTCTCTCTCTGACAAATACATAAGTAAAATCTTTAAAAAAAAATTTATTACATACTGTGGGAAGTTGGGAGACTGGAGGATTCCTTACAAATCATATGGTACTTTCACCAATCAAATGCTTGTAGAGTGCTCAGTCTGTGCCCACCTAACTGGCTTGGTGGTCTGCTGACCTTGGCCAATGAAATTTATCTTGGAGTGTTCCTTTTTGTTTCCTTAAAGAATGGAGGGAGGTGGAGAGGGGTAGAGGGAAGCACATTTGGGCAGAGGAAGCAGCATGTCCTAAGACAGAGTCCTGACAGCACGGCATGTTCTAGCAATGGTACAGCATGTTTATTATGATGGTCTGAACATAGGGTCCAGGAAAAAAAAGAGGAAAGAAATGGCCACTGGCCTGGGGGAAACAGAGCTAACTGGATGAAGGTGGGTATTGAGAGCTGTTGGGGACTTAAAACCCATCAGAAGAAAAATAAATAAAATAAAACCCATCAGCACCGCCATCCTACTCTTCCCCAGTCTCCTGCCTACCACCTTTGCAACCAGCATTCCTCTTACGGTGCAGACTGACCCTGGTACAGATTTATGAGTTCTGCCTTTAGCTCAGCGCTCAGGATGACTTTCTTCTCTTTTTAAAATTTTTTCTCCAACCTATTTCTATGAGCTGCGTTTTTTATTATCCGTAGTGAGTATTCAGAACTGGAACAAATTTTCTCAGGAACCTCAGCTCTCATGACCCCCTCATTTTAAAGTAATGACTCATTCCTCTTATCATTTTTCTGAGGAAATAGATAATATCTGGCATCTGCTCCCTCCGTGGGCCTCCCCTCCACATCCAGACTTCTCTTCACCTCCAGCCATCCTTACAGTCTTTTTCTGCCTCAGAGGGAAGTGTGTGTTCACCGTTCTCAGCTCCGACTCCTCCTCCAGTGCTCTTGAGCTTGCCTCATGCTCTGGGACCTTCTTCTGTTGATCATCTGCTCTCTTATTTCTTCCTTATTTCAGGCTCTTTCCTTTCAGCGCATAAACATTCTCAAGTCTCTGCTACCCTTGAAACTCCATTCTTTGAATTTTCTCCCACCCCCCTCCCCAGGGGGTCCTGTGTTTCTCCTTATTTAAGCAAGGAAGGTGGTCTGAGTATTTAGAAAGATTACCTGGCTGAGAGAGAAGTCAAGGAAGGCAGGAAGTTGAGGAGAGGTTCAGTTAGGAGGGTGTTGAAGGACAACGGCGACCATGGGGGAGGAGCAGACAAGTTTGAAAGGTACAGAGGAAGTAGAATTGACGCGACTTCAAATGGAGAGGGGATTAGAGGGAGAGGGAGAAATCCCTGATGACTCCCATGAATTGAGGGAGGAATACAGAAGGAAGAGCAAGTTCAATGGAGAGGACAATGTATTCCCTTTTGGAAGTGTCAAGGTGAAGTGCTCTTGGGGCAGCCAGTTGGCGAAATTGAGTAGTTGGAAATACGGAAAATACGGGAAGTATGGTCTGCAGCTCAAGAAAAAAATTGTTCTTTAGAAACAACTTTGGTAGTCAAAAGTGTATTGGTATATCTTGAGTTACAGTGTTGGACGAGATCCCTTAGAGATGGAGTGAGAAGAGAAAAACCTTGGGGAATAACAGGAGGGAGAATAAGAGGAACCTATGAAGGAGACTGAGAACAAGAGAAATAGCTAGAGGCATGTGTGTGTGTGTGGTGTATAATTTTTGTTAGGTTTGTTTTTTGTTTTTGTTTTGCTTTTTAGCGCCTTGAAGACAAGGATAATTCCATCTCCCGCTTCTAGCAAAATATGTCAAAATTGTGTAGACTCAATATCTAGTACATGCCATTACTGATAGAGCCCATGAAAACAGAGTCAGCACTTGGTGAGAACTTCCTTTGCCTGAAGTCACATACTGCTGGAGTTTCTGGAAGGAATGAATTTGTAAATCTGATAGTTTGTGAAGCTAACACTCAACAGGAGACACTTGGAAAAATTGGGTGGCTAGTGTGCTTAGGGGGGTGACAATCGCTGTAGCAGCTGCAGGATGTTATTTTCAATAGCAACTTGTTTGTCAACGTAGATGATACTGATGGCTGTCTTGTGTCAGAGAGAAATCATTGGTAACTTCATGCCAATAGTTTTGCCACCCAAGTGGAGGTTCTCAAATCTGAACATTTTCTTGTTTTTATCTCCATGATGTTCGATCACATTTACATTCCGTTACAACACACTAGTCATGAGTCAGAATGAAAAGCTGTTCAAAACTAGATTATAACCTTGTTTCTACAAAATATCTTCTTGGGATTGGGGGTAGAAATTGACAGCAACCCAAGAACTCCTCCAATGCCACTAACAACTTAGATTGGCCTCGTATTAGCTGGGGCCCACTCAGGGTCTCCACGGGAGGTGGGGCAGGTGGTGGGCAGTGTCGCAGGATCAGTGCAAGAGGGCCCCCTGGAGGTGTGCAAAGAAAGTCTTAAAACTTCTATTTATAAATTACTTCTGTCTCCCCCTTAAGAAACAACGGTCTATTTTTGTGTGTGTTTTCTAATGTTCCCTAGAGATCCATACATTGCTCCATGTTTATAAGTAAGTAAATTATATATTGATATAAAGAGAGAGGAGGCATGCTCAAACATCTTTAAATTGTTTGTTTGATTGGGAATACACTCTGGAGACCTCAAGTCTAAGTCCTAGATACTGTTTGAGCGTTGTGAGTCAATCGGGAACACTTAGAAGTTTCTTAACCAAATTCCGTCAATCATTTTAGATTCTGTCTGAGTCCAAAGTGTTTCACTTGCAAAGGCAGATGTATGACTTGACCTTGATTCCACAGTGTGGATTTTAATGGAGAGCATTCAAACGCAAGTTCAAACGCAGCCATTGCCATTGCCCTGTCTGGGAGCGCGCCGCAGTCTCTCACGACTACCTAGTGCCTCCGCACACGCGGTGTGCTCTTTACAGCCCTCCTTTCGTCACAGACAGTTTAAGCTGTTAAACAGTATCTCGCTTTAAAAGGTAGGCTGATGGCGTTTCTATCTTCGGGTACATCTGGTAAGTTAATATATACAGTCTCGGAGAGTATCCTGCAGGGACCTGTTTTTACACGCATACAGGGACGTTTATGCAGAAATCAAAGGCCATGAATCAGAAGAACACAACTCTTGTTTCCAGTGTACTGGAGGCTTAAAAAAAATTGGCTTTGAAAAATTGAAAGTAGTGTGGTTCGTTTTTATTGTGGAACTGATCGGGAAGAACAATTTACAGTCATTGCCATTCTTCACAGCTGAATGGAGTGGAGGAGTCTGCCTCGTGAAATGGAGCAGCTGCGCCCGTTTTCTCTGGGCTCACAAAAACATTCGCTTTTTCATTGAGGACTTTGGATGGTGGGGTACAGTTTGTTTTCACGATGGAAGTGGTCAGTTGTGCCTTACCAGACAGCTGTAGTGTAATTAAGAAAAACTGTGTGAAAGTGGATTAAGTATAACAGAAGAAGCCTTTTTTTTAAAAGGGGGGGGTCATCTTAAATTCATTTTTCTTTAATGCATAAAGAGCAGAAATACCACTATAATTCTGGTCTACAAGAGTTTACTATTTCACAGTATCCTTTAGCTCTAGGAAATACAAGATAGACTACTACAGAAAAGTTGTTTGCTTCTGTGACAAATGCAAACTAAAAAGTAGGAGTTGTAAGATGAACTAGCTTGTGAGAGACCTTTCAAAACAGTGTTTAGAAGAAGGAACTGCACACTTATATTTATGTTGACTTTAATGCATTCTAAAAGTTAGTGATTTCTTTTGTAGAAAAAAGGTTTTTTTGAGGCTGCATTTTAGATTCACTTTGGTGCCAAGTTGAACATTAGGAGAATTATCTGTTTTTGATGACCAGAAACTGAGATGAAAATCACATTTTTCTTAATAAATTTTTAAATGAATTAGTCAAAAATAAGTAATCTGGTGAAGTGTTGATTTGTTGTAGTTAAATGTGGAACATTAGGCTGTCAGTTGGCTTTGAAAAGCATACATTTATTTTATGCAGCCGACTTTGGAATAAGAATAGAAATGCCTTAATTTGCATCATAGTCTACAGTAGGAAAATAACTGTTACAAGGTCAGAGGAAGCTGAATTAAAAAAAAAAACTATCGTGCTCACAAATAACCAAGAGTTACACTAGACATTCATTGATTATAAGTTTTTATACTGATTGCCTAACATGTTGAAAAACCAGATATTCACCGTAGGCAAAATAAAAGGCTCAGGTTTGCTCTAAGAATTTATCCTATACTGATGATTTTGTAGGGAAGATTCTTGGCTTTTATTTCAGTTAGGGAATCTGGAAGGCTGGAGGAAGGGAGGGAGGGGGCAGAGAGTTACAGCCCAGAAGCTCTAGCAGTTTCTAGTCTGGAAGCCCTTATCCTGGGAGTTATGGTAGGAGGAGGACTCTACACTGGGTATTTTCAAGAAGAATCCCAAACGTCACTTCCCCACTCTCTGGTGGCCCTTTCTCCCAAGTCCTTGTCTTTCCTCACCAGTAGCCCTAAGAAGACTCAGAATCAAGCCCGAGTTTATTCTAAGTGGCAAACCATGGCTGCAACTTGATAGTTGGGTTTTCGTTTTGCAAACTGAGCCCTCACATGTACAGAACTCTTCTTCAGACTCCTGTATCTGCAGAGCCTGGGCGAAGTTGAGTTCAGGAAGGTGAACAAAGAGTGTAGGGTGGATTGGAAAGGTAGACTAGCAGTTAAGAAACTGTCTGAGGCCAAGTTTTCAAGTAAGCATGGCAACGAAGATAGTGGTGTAATGCAATGAAGAAATTAGTGGAAATTCTAATCACTGGAATTAGAATAAAAAGATTTGGATTCAAGTCCCAGCTAGCCTAGCTTTGGGGGAAGTCTGTTTCTTCTTGTATCTGGTGGGACTGCATTACCTATTCTACACACCAAACAGGTTCCACTCTTTCGGAAAGAAAGCGGGAGAGAGAGACAATTGTGGGGCAGTAAAGTCCAATAGTGTAGTTATGGGACCAGTTGAGCCATCTTTATCTTTTTTGGAGGGGTGGGAGTGGGCAAGAATTCTTGGCAGCAAGGGAAGGGAACATAGCAAACATTAAATCTGACATTGATTCTGAGTGTTCTCAGAGCTCTTTGAGAATCCCATTATTTATCTCTCTTTGCCCCAACCCACCACTTCCCCCATAACACCAATTCCAAACCGTTTCACCCTCCTCAAGTCCTAGCCCAGCGCCTTCTTTCTTAGTCTCGGTACACAGACTCCTCCCCTCCTTTGCAGGGGCAACTCTTGAGCTTCCCCACCTACCATGTAGAAGTGTTTCTCTTTATCCACTTTCTTCTCCCTTTGTCTCGTCCTCTCAAAAGGTAAACTGTGTTCTTGACGCCTTTTCATCCTACCTCCTCTCAAATTTTGCTTCACCAATTACATCTTCCTCTTGTTCTTTTCATCTCTCCTTACCTGGTTCTTCCTAGTCAAGAGACTGAGTTCAGTGTCCTATGTGGTTGGTTGGTTGGTTGGTTGGCTTTCATTTTCACTAATGAGATTTTTAAGGGTGATTTGAGTACTTCCTTTCATCCTTCATTCATGCTTTCTTTTGTCCATTTCAATCTGGTTTCTGTATATTTTATATTGAGACTCATTCTCAGAAGCCACCAGTGATCTCATGGTCAAATCCAGTAACCATTACTCTGTTTGCTTCTGGTCTCCATGCACTTCTACGGCTTCCCCTCTCCTAGTGACAGACCTCTCCCTCTCTGGCTTCTGTGTGTCAGTACACTCCTTGTTCTCCTCACTGATGGCTCTTCTCTTTTCCTTGGCCTTTAAGGGTAGACGTTCCCTAGAATGCTGTACAGAGCTCACACAATATAGAAACATGCAAATTGGGTAGCAGACCTAAATATAAAATCTAAATATATAAAACCGATAACAACATAGGGGAAAATCTTTGTGACCTTGGACAAAGATTTTTTTTTTAAGAGTTGATACAAAAAGCATCCATAAAAGAAAAAAAGTTGATGAATTGAATTTCATCAAAATAAACATTCTGCTTTTAGAGAGGTATTGCTAAGAAGATGAAAAACTCAGATTGGGAGAAAATATTTATTAGACTTGTATCCAGAACATAAAGAACTTTGAAAACTGCACAATAAGAAGCAAACAGCCTCATTTAAAAACAAAAAAATGGGGTGGGCAAAAGATGTGAATAGGTACTTGATCAAAGAAGATACATGGATGGCAAATAAGCACATGAAAAGATGCCCAGCATCATTAGTTATCAGGGAAATGTAAATTAAAACCACGGTGAGATACCACTACACCCACTGGAATGGCTAAAATCACAATTACTGACCTTAACCGAATGTTGGGAGGATGTGGAGGAACTGGAACTTGCAAATAGTGTTACTGGTAGGAATGTGAAATGGTGCAGCCATTCCACTCTGAGGTTTTTACTGAAGAGAAATTAAAGAACATGCTGTAGGACTCCCTTTATATAAAAATCTAGAAAACCTTGTAATGGAAAGCAGAGTAGTTGTTTGGGGTTGGGAGTGTGGTGTAGGAGGAATGGATTGCAAAGGAGCATGAGGAAATTTTGGGGAATGATGGATATATTCATTATGTTGATTGTGATGATGGTTTCACAAATGTATACATATGTCAAAACTGATCAAATTTGACACTTCAAAATGTGCAGCCTGTTATACATTAATTATACCACAATAAAACTATAAAAAATTCATAGAACTACACACTGAAAAGGATGAATATTACAACATGTAAATTATCCCTCAATAACCCTGACTTAAAAAAAAGCATATGGAAAAGTGAAATATGGGGATTGAGGTTGCAAAAATAATTAAAAGCCAATCTGAAAAGATTATAGACCATATGATTCCATTTATGTAATATTCTCCAATGACAAAGTTATAGAGATGGAGAACAGATTAGTGGTTGGTTGCCAGGGGTTAGGGATGGTAACCATGGGGAAAAACAAGGTGAAGACTGTGTGGGAATTTTCAATACTATATATGCAACTATATAATATATAACTAATCTATAATTATCTCAAAATAAAAAGTTTCTTTAAAAAAAACTGTTAGGTATTTTTGTGTTCTCTAATGAGAAACCATCAGTGTTTTTATATGTTAACTCTTTAATAATGTTCACCACACAAACACTAGAAACTGATTTCATTGAGATGATTACAACTTAACATTACATTGTTGTATATAGAAAACCTATTAAGGATCATTTTTTTAAAAGATTTTATTTATTTATTTGACACAGAGAGAGAGATTACAAGTAGGCAGAGAGGCAGGCAGAGGGACAGGGAGAGGAGGAAGCAGGCTCCCTGCTGAGCAGGGAGCCCGATGCGGGCCTCGATCCCAGGACCCTGAGATCATGACCTGAGGCGAAAGCAGAGGCTTTAACCCACTGAGCCACCCAGGCGCCCAAGGATCATTTTCCAATTGCTGGTTCCCCATCTGAACATCAAATACCTTACTTTTTTTCTCAGATTCTTAAATTTTTCTGACTAGATAATACATACAAATGGTTCAAAATACATAACAAAGGAGGCAGTGAAAAATCTCCCAAATCTTTCTTCTACTACACAGTTCATACTTCCCCAAAAGTAAACGACTATTTCTTGTGAATTCCTCCAGAATTTCTTCATATGTATATAAGCAAATGCAAATATAAGATTTTATTTATTAGAGAAAGCATACAAGCAGGGGGAGCAGCAGGCAGAGGGAGAAGCAGACTCCCTGCTCAGCAAGGATCCCAGTGCGGGGCTCGATCCCCAGACTCTGTGATCATGACCTAAGCTGAAGGCAGACACTTAACCGACTGAGCCACCCAGGCATCCCTCTCCCCCTGCTTTTATCCAAAAGATAGTTTACTGTATTGGATGTTTTACATATTTCACTTAGCAGTGTTTCTTAAATTTCCAAAGTGGTACACAGAGGGCCTCTAAATTCTTTTTGACAGTTGCATAGTATTCCATGATGTATTTAAATACATATCTTCCATACATACATTTAGAGACAGTTACATAATACACACAAACACACACACACACACATACACACATACATACATACATATACATAATACATATATACTAAGTTATTTCCAGACTTCCACTTTTGTAAACAGTACTGCAGGGAATATCCTTATAGGTATATCATTTCCTACTTGAACTTGTATATATGAATACATGAAATGGCCCATACTGACTTTTATAATCTAGAAAAAATTTTATGTGGTTCAGCCTAATATATGTAGAGTAAGTTTCCAGATGTGTAATTATTGGAGACAAAGTGTTTAGTGTCCTTTGGTTTTTCTGCTTCACTACCACGTGTATATGATAACTTGGATGCCTAAAAATGGAGCGCAGACCCACTGTGTTAGTGTTCTCCGTACAGCTGAGAGTAAAATGCCCATGCACACACGCAGGGGTATTTCTCAAAGCACAGTGACTTCATTCAGTGACAGGTCTCAGCTCTCACCCTGATCCAGCACTGTCCGGCTTCCTTGCATGTTTGTGAAAGCCTTTGCTTTCTCCTTGTTCACAGACCTAAGACTAGAGCTCTAAGCCCTTTGTCTTTCTCCAAGGGGCATTGCCCAAAATATCTCATCTGCCATCAGTGTGTTATCCTGCATCTTTTCTCCCAGTTAATGCAGCCTTAGTATTACATTAGGTCTTATGTGTTAAATCACATTCTCTGAAAAAGGCCGACTCTTTGTATGCAAGACCACTAGATGGAATGTACCCTTCTACATAACGAGCCAATGGATTAGAGTCTTGGCTTTCCAACACTGGTTATGTATATGGGTTTGTAGGAGAGAGAGAAAAAAATACATATATGGCAAAATTTAACAATTGGTTAATATAGGTGAAGGGGAACCATCTAGGATGTACACTGTACTATTATTTCACATTTTCTCTCTCTCTCTCTCTTTTTTCCAATCAATGAAAGGGAAATGTTATTGAGGCCCCAAGGCCTTGGGTCTTGGACAGGATGCCACTCTGTGGGCAAAGGATCAGATTTTCTATAGATTTAACATGTTTTAAAATACAAAGTTGAGAGCATATTCTTTGCTAAAATTATTTACCTTGAATTAGTTGGTCGTCTTCATCACCTATTATGTTCTTGGTTTTCGTTTTGCTATTTCTAGATCTGAAGACATCTTAGAAACTCTGCCCCAGCTTTAAAAAAAATAAGTGATGATAGCAATTTATAATTATTGAGGGTTTCTTCTTTGCCCCTTGTCAGGCATCTTATGTGGATGATCTCATTTAAGCCTCTTATTAACCTATTATTGTCTTTATCATTTCTCAGATGAGGCCACTCACACAGCGAGGTTAAATACCTTGACTCAAATCACACAGCTATCATGTGGTAGAAATGCTACTTACTGCCTGACCTTCTGTCACCATGCTTGACCTGGTCTTTATTTTGGCCTGAAATATTTTGGGGTTTTTTTGGTTTGTTTTTTGTTTTTGTTTGTGTTTTTTTTTAAGATTTTATTTATTTATTTGACACAGAGAGAGAGAGATTACAAGTAGGCAGAGAGGCAGGCAGAGAGAGAGAGAGGAGGAAGCAGGCTCCCTGCCGAGCAGGGAGCCCGATGCGGGCCTCGATCCCAGGATGCTGAGATCATGACCTGAGCCGAAGGCAGAGGCTTTAACCCACTGAGCCACCCAGGCGCCCAGCCTGAAATATTTTGAAGTGAGCGATAGATAATCATCTGGCTAAAACTCCTAAAGCAATCTCCTGATCCGGATAATGTGAACATCTGAAGGCTTCATGAAGAAAACAAGTGGAGATACCTGGAGTGGAAAATTGACAAGCTTCTTGACATGTTAAATTTGCAAAGCTCTATGGAAAAGGACCTGTTCTGTGTGCATGTAATAGTTAAGCCCTTTCTACCCCCTTTTTTGAGTTTGCTTCTTTCGTGCATACCCACCAGCCTACTAAGAGGCATCATTGGCTCTTTTTTGGTATATTTCCTGTATGTTTCCTTCTCTTTTGGCTCGTTTCCAACAGAATTTCAACAGCCTTTACTCCACACACCCTCTGGCCACCACCATCTCTTCTCCAAACCAAGCTTTCCTAACAAATGATACCACTGGGGTCTTTTTCTGTTTTCCACCAGCTCCTCTAATCCTCCCCTACCCCTGGCTTATACCCCCAACTGCCAATTTTCTTCTAGCAATTTTTCTGTGCTATTCTTTAATTCACAAAACTGAGACTATATTTCATGCACAGTTTTATAGTGTGATTTTCTACCTACTTTAATATTGTGGACATTTTTTTCATGTCATTAATTTTGAAACCCTTTCTATTGATGAGTAGCATGCATACAGAAACATATAAATTTTAATTTCAGTGATTTTTCATATGTCATTACCATCTAGATCAAGAAATAGAAATTACAGACTCCTAGAATATTCCCCCAACTCACTACCGCTTTGTCATTTTACCCAGCTCCCCAAAGGTATCCTGACTTCCTGAAGCATAGATTGTTTTATGTGTATGAAATGCATGTAAACGCAGTCCTATATTGTGTACATATTGTGTCTTGCTCATTTCATTAAAAATGATCGTGAGATTCAACCCACATTATATGGAGGTGTGGTTGATTATTCTTTGTTTTATAATATTCTATTGTGTGAACACATGAATATGTTTTGAAACATAACGTTAATGGGTATATATTATTCCATTGTCTAGATATGCCTTAATTTATTCTCCTAGTATTTTTGCCAGGATTTTGCTATGATAACCCTACAATGAACATCTTTGTGTATAAATACTTAAACTAATGTCTGACTACCCCTGAGAATAGATTTTAGAAGTGCATTTACTGACTAAGAGGATATAAGCTTTTTAAAAGTTCTTAATACATATTGTCAGATTGCTTTCTGGAAAGATTACACCAGTTTACTTTTCTCTTAACATATTACCTGGCACATAGGTATTCAGTAAAATGTCATTGATGTGAACTGAATGTACTAAAAAGTGTTTTATACCTAGGATCCATTTCTGAGTTTTCTGTGTCACTGATCTTTTCAGTTCATTATTGTTTCAATTAATTGAGCACAAATGTTCTCCCTAATTCTTTTCTAAAAATTGCCTGATTGTTCTTATGTTTTAAAGTTTTACTAGTATAGCTTTAAAGTATATTGCCAACTTCAGGGGGAAAAAATGAGGATTTCATTGGAATTACCTTACTGGTATTTCTCTAAATTTATGTGGCAAGAATTGACATATGTATATAATCCTACCCAAGGATGATTCCCCATTTATTCAAGTATTTTCATTAAATGGTCCTTGGTAAAGTTTATAGGTTTATTCACCTAGGACCGGGTTTTCAAAAAATTTTATTTCCACGTATTTTCTATTTTGTGGCTATTGGGAATTGGATAATTTCATCATATTTTATAACTATTCATTTGAAAGCCATGGATTTTTATTTATTTATTTATTTATTTATTTATTTTGTATTTATCCTCCTGACTGAGCTCTTATTAATGTTAACAGTTTTTTGTTTGGGTTTTGTACCATTCATGCTTTGGGGTTTGTGACCATTTAGTTTCTAAATTCAGAGAGGGAGAAATTGGTATCAGGATAAATAGAAAAAAGTGACCTCAAAAACTATTTTAAAAATAGAATTATAGAATTCTGATCATTTGCAAAACCCCATTTTTTTCATGCATTGAGGTACTCTTCCTGCCAAATCCAAACCATTTTCTCTAGTCTTATATTTTGAATGAAGAAGTCACACTTCAGCTAAATATAAAATTAATGAAATTTTTAAATGAAAATATCTATCATTACATTAGGTAAATTACTCGTATAATGAAAACCACATCTTTTATTGTTTGTGTTACGCTAAATTTACTTTTTTCCATTCTCTTATTTAAAAAAAAAGATTATTTGAGAGAGAGAATGAGTGGAGAGAGGAGGAGAGGGAAAGAATCTCAAGCAGACTCCTGCTGAACACGGAGCCCAAGGTGGGACTTGATCTCACAACCCCAAGATCATGACCTGAGCTGAAATCAAGAGTCAGATGCTTAACTGACTGAGCCACTAGGTACCCTCTCTCATTTTTTAAACTTCCCTTTTCTTATCTGTTCTCTATTTTGCTTCTCTGTTTCTTTTTAGGAATATAGTAGGTTGGGAAGAAATACTTTTAATACTATCAAAAAAAAACGAGAGTAAGGGAAAAAATAG
Organism: Ailurus styani; assembly: GCA_002007465.1. Classification (NCBI taxonomy): domain Eukaryota; kingdom Metazoa; phylum Chordata; class Mammalia; order Carnivora; family Ailuridae; genus Ailurus; species Ailurus styani. The sequence goes on from LNAC01000246.1 coordinate 650,805, forward strand.
GAAACTTTCAGTTTCTCTAAGTTTTCTTCCTGTATTCTCCTATACTTCTCTGTCGTGGTTATTTCTCATGATTCTGTCTCCTTATACACCATTTATTTGTCTGAATGCTTTACACATAGATACATGTGAGATATACATGTTTGTATACCTGTTTGTACCTGATATACATGTTTGTACCTGTCTTTTGTATCACCTTCTCATAAAATATGTCTAGGTCATGTATGTACATGTTATTGCATATTTAATAAAAATAAATTTTTTCTTAGTTTAAACAGTTCTAATTTTTTTTAACTTGTAAACTTGTTGTCTTAATACTTTTTTACTCATTTTAAATTGTAGGGTTTTGTGGTGGGGTTTTGGGGGGTTTTTTTTTGTTTTTTTTTTGCTTAATCTGAAGAATAGTTTTAAGTACCCAGAAACTTGCACCACAAATGTAATCAGAAAATAATACTTTAATCCAAGTTAATCCACATTATTGACCTTCTGTGCCCACAGCAGCAACAATAGCAGAATGTCTGGTACATAATCTCTTGTGTGGACACCCATATGCCTTAGCCAAGTCTGATCTAGAAATGAGATCCTCTTTTGAGATGGTAGTTTTCCTGATTTTTAGGAAAATACCATCTAGGATCTCATTTAATCCTCACAAGAGACAGGATGGTTCTACTGTCTTATCTCATCTGTAAAGTGAAACTAGGTCAGATCAACTACAGATAGTTGTAAGATGCTCTAAGTGGCCAGTAAGCCACAGTGGGGGTTACTAAAATACAGATTTCCTTGGTCAAAATAAAAAGAATTCACAATCTCTAATGGCCGTAGAATTGGAGTATGAGAACTTAAGAATCCTGTCTTTTGTAGAACAGAAATTTCATTTTTCAAAAGGCAGATGCTGTGGGGTGTGTTTCTGTGGATGTGTATTAAGCTTTGAGGCTGGGAGGAGAGAAAGAATGGGCAACAAGGACGCCAAGTTCCCCGTCTCCCTTATAAAACCGGCTCACGGTTAGGGATGGAGAACAGCAGCCGTGATTAAGCTCAAAGGTCGCTTCCATGGCTTAGCCACCAGGAGGTTTAAGTTTAAGAAATGAACTCTTGGAAACTGCAGAGGTAAAGTGATTTGTGCTTTCATGAGAAAGATGTAAAACCGGTTCCAAGTCCTTAAGAGAAAATGGAAATGAAACGTAAGAGCCAGAAGTAATCACACCAACCGCGTAGTTAAAAACCACCAACTCAACTGCTTCAACAGGTACCTTGCTCCATGTAGCATTTGGTTTGTTTTGCACCATGTCATAAAAGTACACGGTCAGTGTACTTCCGGTTAAGCGAAGTGAAACCAGAAATAGATGCTGTGCTCTGTCTACTCTAATTCAATACACACAAAAAAGAGGTGAAATAAATTTAAGATGATAATCGGATCCAGTTTGCCGATGACGGTATGTCATTCTACAGGTGGATATTGTTCGTGGAGAGAATTCAGAGTAAGCGATTTCCTCCTATAATTAGGTTAGGAAGAACATGGGTCTTAAACCCAGACTGAGTTTAGTTTGAATACTGGCTCTACCACTTAGGCATTCGTGATGCTGGGAACTTTACCTCTCTTTTTCATTATTTTCTTCACCCGCTAAATAAGCCAAAGTATTCCTTCAGAATGTTGTTGGAAAGACATTATCCTCTTTCATGAAGTTGTCACAATTTCCGTGGAAAGAAAAAAAATGCTTAAAATCTTTTAAGGAAGAGTGCCATATAAGAAAATAAACAAGACCAGCCTGGTTACACATTATTCTATCATCTGATTATATTTTTCAGTTAGTTTCTGACCCTCCTCCTTAGAAAGAGGTTGCTCAATGGCCTGAAGTGTGCTAGAGTTTTTATTGCGTATGAAACATCCCTGAGTGATTGTGCATACCGCTTGTCTGTGTAGTCCTTTTACGAGTGAAAATGATAAAAAGGTGCAGAGAGTAAAGGATTACTTCTGTTTTGGCTGGTGGGTTAATGGAGCCACCATGATCCCTCTCTCTACCTCGACCTGGATCTCTGTCTCTTGCCTGTCTTTATATCCTATCTGTGTATTCTAACCACCCTAATTATTCTCATTTATTTTCTGTTTCTTTTGAAATAACTTTGAACTTAGAGAAAAGTTGCAAAACAACTCTTGTCTTATCATTTGAGAGTAAATTAGCAACCAGATGTGTCGTCATTTCTAAATACTTGAGCATATAGTTGCTGAAAGCAGGGATATCTCCTACATCAGTCATCAAAATTGAGAAATTAACCATCAGAGCCATAGATTCCATTTATATATATATATATTTTTTATTCTTTGCCCCAGGGGTACAGGTCTGTGAATCATCAGGCTTACATCTTTCACAGCATTCACCATAGCACAAACCCTCCCCAATGTCCATCACCCAGCCACCCTATCCCTACCCTCCCACCCCTCCCACCCCCGAGTAACCCTCAGTTTGTTTTGTGAGATTAGAAGTCTCTTATGGTTTGTCTCCTTCCCCATCCCATGATCCCATTTATATTTGTTCAAATGATGTATTTCCTAGCAAAAGGATCCTGTTCAGAGTCGCATATTGTCCTGTCTGTTGTGTCTCCTTCAGTCTGGAATAGGTTCTCAGTCTTTCCTTGACTTTTCAGCATCTAGATACTTTTGAAGATTACAGACCAGTTATTTTTGACAAATATCCCTCAGTTGGAGTTTGTCTGATGTCTGTCCCTGAAATTAGATTTAGGTGATGTATTTTTATTAGGAATATCACAAGCTACGGGTTCTTCTCATTGCATCCCATATGGGAGTGCGTAGTTCCTATTCGTTACATTACTGGAGATTGTTAATGTGATCACTTACTTAAAGTCAGGTCTACCAGATTTCTCTACTATAAAATTACTCATTCTCTCTTTATGATCAGTATGTGGGGGTTGGTGGTTTCAGACTATGTAATATCCTATTTCTTATCAATCTCCCACCCACTAGTTTTAGCATCTATCTATGCTTCTTGGCTGAATTAATTATTACTCTGATAGTTGCCAAATGGTGATTTTTCTAATTCCTTCGTTCTTTCTGCATTCATCAGTTGATATTCCACTGCAAGGAAAAACTTCCTTTTCTTTTTTATTTATTCATTATTTTATTTATATCAGCATGGGTGCATGGATTTTAGAAATTATTTTATCATTTATGGATATTTTTAATAGATTTTGATCTGTTATTATCATTATTTTGATAAATGTCCCAGACTTGGCCAGAGGGAGCCCCTTAATTTTTATTTCAATGATTTTACTCATTTATTTGACAGAAAGAGAGAGAGTGCACGCACACAAGCAAGGGGAGTGGCAGTCAGAGGGGGAAGCAGGCTCCCCGCAGAGCAAGAAGCCCGATGTGGGACTCGATCCCAGGACCCTGTGATCATGACCTGAGCCGAAGGCAGAGGCTTAACCGATTAAGCCACCCAGGCGCCCCGAGGGGGCCCCTTCAAACCGTCCTCCTCATTCTTGCACCACTTTCTGCACAATGAGATGAACCAGGCCCATCTTCACCCTGCTTGTATTCCAGTAGCCTGAACCAGGCCGTTGCTGCCCCCACCACCTCCCCCACAGCCTCCCCTCCTTAGTTGGATTGTGAAATCCTGCCACTGCCTACTTGTCGGGACTCAGTTCTTCAGGAGGGGAGAGAAGGAGGAAGAAAGACATGGATGGATGGATAAGTAGATGGATAGCTAGGTCAGCGGACTGACTTTTAAAAAAGTGTTCTGCCTATAGATATTGGGAAATAAAAACACTAGCTCATTAGTCTGATATGGAAACATATTTGGATAATCAGAAATGATGAATATGCCCCAAATAATGCATTTATTTTAACCTTGGAATGTGTCTTAGTCCCTTGGGCTGCTATAACAAAATACCAGAGACTGGGTAGTTCATAAACAACAGAAATTTATTGGTCACAATACTGAAGGCTAGAGAGTCCAAGATCAAGGCACCAGCCAGCATGGTCGCTTTCTGGTGAGGGCCCTCTCCCTGGTTCAGAGCAGGTGTCTACCCACCGTGTTTCACATGGTGAAAGGGCTAGGGAGCTCTGTGGGGTCTCTCATATAACGCACTAATCCCATTCCTGAAGGCTCTACCATCGTGACTCAAGCACCTCCTGAAGTCCCCACCTCCTAATATCTTCATCTTTGGGGGTTAGGATTTCAACATATGAATTTTGACAGGACACATTCTGACCGTAGAATGTTTCTGTTGTCTACTGATGTTTGACTATGGGTCCATTTACTGTTTTCAGAACTCGGGGCCTAAACCAACCCAAGTTCTCCAGCTCTTTATCCTACTTCTGTATACGGCCTCTTTGTCTGAGAAACATCTTACCAAGTCTGCTCACTATTTGCTATTATCTTGGAATCAGGCTTAACAAGAAACCATGTTCTTTATGCTTTCCTTTTCGATGTCTTTTTGCCCTGTCACGCATAAGTAGATGTACGGCCTACAGATCAGTTGGCACTGCAAGAGAGGTAAGCAGACTGTACTTTCCTCCTCAGGAAGCCTTGGTGGGAGAGCTACTTTGTGCTCTTCCTCTGTGATTAGGATTGCCACGTCCTCTGGTTTCCAGGACCCTTGCTCTCATGAGGGTTGATGTCTGGTGAAGAGAGAGAATCTGATAGCCTAAGGAAGGAGGTTTGCTTTATTAAGTCTGGAGGTGGGTAGCGTAGGTGAGTGGGAGAAGAGGAGGAATTTGATTGAGGCAGGTTGATTGGAGTGAAGCAACTGCTCTGGGACAACTTTGCATAACAGAGCTGGTTGGTTAATATGTTTGTCTTTCCGTCCTAGTCCTTTAAGCCTCACAAAGAGAAAAGCTGTTTGAGATTGGACCTTTTTTTTTTTAACGTGTGGCAGTTAGACACATGTCCAGATGAGTCCTAATTTCACTAAACCTGCCCCTAGAAGACTACTGAATTTATTTGAATCACTGAGTCATGAAGATATAAATATATAGTGAGGACTTAATAAACGAACTCTGATTTCAAGAATATCAATTTATGAAACTGAGCAATACTGTGGAATTGGATAGTAATAAATTAGGAATGTAAGTTTAAAGCACATAAACTGTATGCAATTTTTGTAACTTTAAAATGGCAAATGGTTTTACTGTTGAACCGGTCTTGAAACGAGTGATTTGTTCTTTACAAACTGAAAGAACTGTAGGTTTTTTTGAACACTGCAACTATTTTTAGAGACATTTTGTACCACAAATATGTTAGTATGTATTCTAATGTGATACTACGTTGTTTTGTTTTAATTTTGGGGAGGACTTTTTTTTAAGGAAAATATTTTAAAATTTACTAAATACACATAAGTGGCAAAAACTTAAAAACAGCATTAAATCCAGTAAGAAATAAAAATATTTTATCAGAATTCCTTTAGCATCCCAGCTTTCACTTCTATTTCATGCCATTATCTCAAGCTCACTGTAACTACACAGAACCCGGTAAAACCTCTTCTCTGGTTTCAAAGTCACTATTGACTCTTTGTCCTTCTTGTTCTACCCTTAACAAACTGCTGGGAAGTGTTTCCAAGTATTTTACAGCTGATCTACCTCGTCCTTCCTTATTGCTGAAATCCTGTCCAAACTTTACATTAGAGCTGTGGGTATTGATCTCGGCTCAAGCCTTTTGTTCAACCTCTACCTTTCTCCCAGTTCTCACTGCTGTGAATAAACTTATTTCTTTTTACCAGTCACGGTGCATCCTCTTCAGCTTCCTTTATTTGACCTATAGTTTCATCAGAAATGTATTTGTCTCAGACTATCTGCCACCGGCCTTTTGACAATGCCACGTTGGCACTGACACATCAGTCAGAAAACAGCTATTAATAAGGGCCTGCCACGCACATACTTGGAACCAGCCACTGTACTAGATGGTGCAAATATTGTGGCAAATAAAATAAACACATTGCTGCCTTGGTGGAATGGACAGTCTAGTGGGAACAACAGCTAATTAAACAAGTGAGTGTGTACAATTAAGTGACTGCAACTGTGTGAAGCGCTTTGGAGAAGAAGAACACATGGGAGCAGGGAAATGGAGTATGGGTTTGGGAGGTTGAAGCTGAGATGTGAAGATTGAATATGTATTAGCTGGTTGAGGTCTGCCCTCATGGATACTACTTCCTTCTTAATGAGCATTTGCCTTTTTGCCATTCTGGTTTTGTGCTGTCAACCTATTTTGGAGCTCCTGAGGTCACTGTTCCAGTTATTAGACTAGGATCTACCAGTAGCAGGCTCTTAAAGTCTGATTTGTCCTCTGCATCCTACCCTGTTACTCTCTTTTTTTCCCCTTTCGTTAACTCCATCAATCCCATAAGTGGGATTTCTATCAAAAAACACAGGCCAGCACTGGGCACCTTAGAGGGGATTTATTGACATTGAATCTCTTCCCCTAAACACCTGGATTTCATTGTCTGCAACCTCCCCTCCTCATCCTAGTGACATCAAGGTTTAAGGTGATTGAAAATGCCTCTTCCTTAAAGGAAGTTGAGGTGTTTTGCTTTAGATTAAAGGATATACATATTAACCGTGGAGTTGCATACTCTATCATTGTGTTCCATTTGTTTATCTAGTACTTTATCGTTTAGATTTCTTGATTCAAGTTATTCAAAAATTTCAATTTTTATAACCAGCATTTGAGATTTGTTAGTATATTGATATTTACTATCACTAACACCATGTTGTTGCGTGGTGGTATAAGTACACAGAAGCTTGCAGATACACATCAACAGAAATGACCTGATTGTACTTGTACAGAGTGGCCAAAGTATGCTCTCATGACATTGATTCTTATTTATTTTTACAGCAGTGCATTGTAACTGGGCAGCTGGTCAAACTATTTCTTAAAGCCAGGCTCTTTATGGACCATAATTCTGGGGCAGAGGGACCGAAAACACACAATTTCCTTCACATGATTTTTCCTTTTTTCTTTAAATATATGTGTTTATTAAAAGAACAAAGATATGAAATAAAGACAAATGTATCTGAAAATACCTATTATAATGAAACTAAAATACACTGTAAAATACAGTATTAGCCAGTAGTAGACTTATCTTTAGCTTCCACCATTTTATTGTTCTAAATAGAGGATGACCCACCTTATTTTAAAAATGGTTTATATTTGGGGAGCCTGGGTGACTCAGTCAGGTGAGCATCTGACTCTTGATTTCAACTCAGGTCATTGTAGCAGGGTCATGAGATCGAGCCCTGTATTGAGCTCCTTGCTCAGCAGGGAGTTGGCTTAAGAGTCTCTCTCTCTCTCTCTCTCTCTCTCTCTCTCTCTCTCTCTGTCCCTTCCCCTAGCTTGTGCTCTTTCTCTCTTACTCTGTACAATAAATAAATCTTTAAAAAATGTTTTATAATTAATTGTGGTAAAAGATGCATAAGCCCTGCCTTGCAAAACTCAGACTCTAGTACCAATTGAACATCTTTCCATTCCCCCCTCCCTCCTGCCCTGGCACCATTCTATTTTCTGTCTCTATGAATTTGACTATTCTAGGCACCTCGTATAAATGAAATCAAAAAGTATTTGTCTTTCTAGGACTGACTTGTCTCACTGAGCATAATGTCTCCAGGGTTCACTTATGTTGTAGCAGGCATCAGAATTCCCTTCCTTTTAAGGCTCAGTAATGTTCCATTGTTTGCATGTGTCACATTTTGCTGATCCGTTCATCTGTTGATGGACACTTGGGTTGCTTCCACCTTTTGGCTCTTGTGTGTGAATACTCTTGTTCTAAACATGGACGTACAGATATTTCTTCAAGACTCTGCTTCAATTCTTTTGAGAACTTACCTTATTAAGCCCCAACCTTAACACAGAGATATGGACTCTTAGCTATTGAAACAATGTGGGAGGGAACGGGGGGTGGGGGGCAGTCATTCCGAAAATTAGGCAGATGGTAATCTGCCAGCCATGTGAGGTTATCTAAGTCTGTTTCGGTGTTTCTCAAAGTGTTGTTCGTGAACTAGCTGCATTAGAATCTCATGGAATGCTTGCTGAAAGTTTTGGTTCTGAGTTGCTTCACCAGAGTTCACAAGTCTGAATGTCTTGTGAGACTCAGGAATTTGCACTCCTGGTGATTCGCACACACACTGAAATGTGAGATGTACTGTCCCAGTGGCAAGGAGAGATCTCAGAATTTTCCTCTGTTTCTGCATACGAAGGCTCTGCTCCCCGCCACTTTCAGCCCCCGCCTTTCTTTGGGGCACGATCATCCCAGGCTATCCCATGACACACTTTCTTTCCCACTCTGTCTATATATTGTAGCCCAACTAAAAGTTTTATAAATGTAACAAAGGATGGCCAGGCCTGAGTTTGCAACCCTAAACTTTGATCTGGGCCCTTTTTTGTTCAAGGCCCTTTCTTCCTCAGGATGCTAAGTGGCGATTCACTGTTGCTGTCTGCCTGCTTCAGTCAGGGGCCAGTGAACAGGTTAGGAGTTCCTCCCTCAGCCTTGTGGTGTCTAGGTTTACCTGAATTCTTAAAGGGACCACTTCTCTTTTTCTTAAGTGAACATTTTAAATATGATACAGTGTATTGCAACCCTCAGGATGGTAATTTTACACATTTATGTTGTATGACCAAATGACGAATGTGACATCGTCAGTAAAACCAACCAGGTTCTTCTGTATTTTGAAATCAAACTCTTTGTCTTCATCCAGTTATCACATCGTGCCCCCTCATCATGTCTGCCGTGTGTGGCTTTGCTTCTGATTGTGATCTGTGATTTGCTGGTGATTCATTTTTTTTAAATGTCAGTTATTCTTCAAATAATGTTGATGTGTTTTCAGAAATATTCTCTTCAAACGTTTGGGTGACACGAGTGTGTTTAATACTTGACTTCCATTAAAAATAATGATACTCAAGTTCCTCATATCAGAGAGATCATATGATAATTGTCTTTCTCTGATTGACTTATTTCGCTCAGGGAACTTGAGGGGCAGGGTGGGGGGTCGTGGGGGGTAGGGAGGGAAAAATAATTAAACAAGATGGGATGGGGAAGGAGACAAACCATTAGAGACTCCTAATCTCACAAAACAAACTGAGGGTTACTGGGGGATGGGAGGGTAAGGACAGGGTGGATGGGTTATGGACACTGGGGAGGGTTTGTGCTTTGGTGAATGCTGTGAAAGATGTAAGCCTGATGATTCACAGACCTGTACCCCTTGGGCAAATAATAAAAATAAAATTAAAAAAAATAATGATACTAATGACATACTTAAAAAAAATGAAAGAGCTGTGGGTGGAGCAGGGGCAAAGCCATGGTTTTGTTTTTTGTTTTAAAGATTTTATTTATTTATATGACAGAGGGAGAGAGATCACAAGTAGGCAGAGAGGCAGGCAGAGAGAGAGGGGGAAGCAGGCTCCCTGCTGAGCAGAGAGCCCGATGCGGGCCTCGATCCCAGGACCCTGAGATCATGACCTGAGCCGAAGGCAGAGGCTTTAACCCATGGAGCCACCCAGGCGCCCGGAAGTTTGGTTTTGTAATAGGTAGCCACCTTTTCCACAGAGCGCTCCTTGCAAATTTCTACTCCTTAACGGATTGTATATTCTCTTAATTTTTATATTTTGGCTCATTTCTACAACCAGTTTTCGTGATTTGCATTTGCTGGGTTGAAATCCCTTCTAGGGAGATGTAAATGACGTGAGGGCGGGGCTGGGATTGCACTAGTTCACAAGGTGCGCAGCATTGTATGGTACATAGCAGGTGTTTAACACATTCCTTGAATGAATGAAACTTAACTTGAAGCTGATTATATTTCATATACTGCGCTCATTTCTGCTAGAGATTGTCTTTGCGGTCTTCTACACTAAACCCCACCCCCCCTTTTTTTTTAATCCATCTAAGAACTCAATTTCAAGTGATTGAGAAGCTTACCTACCTAATATCTCTGATTGGACCAACTGATGCTCTGTTTGAAACACCCATTTGATCTCATGGGACCACTTACTTTTCTATCTTGAAAACTGACTGAGCAGAACTCCTGACACCAACCAGTAATTTCACAAGTTTACTCTGTTGGTTGGAAAGGAGACAACACTCCCAACAGTGAGGGACGTGATGTCAATACGTCGCCAACCGAGGTTGCATTATTAGTGATAGATCGATGGTATCATTTTACCCACAACAGGCAGCACATTTGAGTCTGTGTCTCAGGATACCAGATAACCTAGGAGAGCGAGCCTACTCTTTTCTCTTTGCAAAGTTTGGCTTCAAGCCATACACACTGAAAAATCCTTTTTGTGTCAGCGCTGTTTGTTTTCACAGAGCCTGGAGAACCTGGTGTCTGTGGAGGGCTCAGAGCGGCCCTTTATGGAGCTTTCTTTCCCCAGCATTTTGGGATCCAGAGTCAGGAATAGTGAGCCGAACTTATACTCTGATTTAGGATAGATAGTAGCAGAAATCGTTTGAAGAAGATTTGTATGGCATGATGCGATAGTTCACAAAATTAATTTGGCGGGTCTTTTGTGTTTCTAGTCTTCTAATCCAAGAGTGAGAATGCCTAGGTTTAAAGTGTTAAAGCTCATTTGTTAAAGCTGAATGGACGTTTTTGGTTGCTTTAAGATCTTCCAGAAAAATTATTACCCCTGGCTACAAAGTAATAAGACTCAGACCTAAAGACATCCATGGAATCCTATGACAGGTTAATTAAGAGCAGGCCAGTAGGACTGATCCGTAGGTCTGACCTCAGTTGGATTTGCTGATATTCCTACTTTCCTGAGTAAACATGTTTCACTATTCATGGGCCCCTAAGCTTTTTTTTTTTTTTTTAAAGATTTTATTTATTTATTTGACACAGAGAGAGAGATTACAAGTAGGCAGAGAGGCAGGCAGAGAGACAGGGAGAGGAGGAAGCAGGCTCCCTGCTGAGCAGAGAGCCCAATGCGGGCCTCGATCCCAGGACGCTGAGATCATGACCTGAGCCGAAAGCAGAGGCTTTAACCCACTGAGCCACCCAGGCGCCCTTTTTTTTTTTTTTTTTTTTTTTTTAACATATACTGTATTATTTGTTTCAGGGCTACAGGTCTGTAAATCATCAGTCTTACACAGTTCACAGCACTCACCGTAGCACATACCCTCCCCAGGGTATGTTCATCACCCGGCCACCCTATCCCTCCCACCCTCCTCCACTCCAGTAACCCTCAGTTTGTTTCCTGAGATTAAAGAGTCTCTTATGGTGTGTCTCCCTGCCCAGCCCCTAAGCTTTTAAAGGAGTAAGCAAGGTTTTAGCTGTGCGATTTTAACAGCAGTCAGAAAATGAAAATCTAACATGATACCTGCTTAAAAATTATATATCAATATGTATTAAAATTAAAATCCACACTAATATGAAAAGTAGATCGCCTGTTCTATTGAACCCTTATATTTTTTTTCGTATTTTAACATTCATTTATAATTCCTTTTTATAAGCCCTTGGTAAGTGTGTATATAGAACTTTCTTCTCCAACCCCCTCACCACACCCACCACAGTCAAATCAACAGATGTCTATTAAGTATTCACCTCATTGTCAGAATGATGCCATTGTGTTAGTTGTGGTCCATCCTTAGCGAATCTGGGGTGTAATAATTTGGGGATGCTAATTTAATATAGTCTTGGTGTCCTTTTAATTTGCTTTTCTTTCATCCCTAGTCAGCTTGAACCATTTCCCATTTTTGTTTGCTAACTTCATTCCTCCCTCCGTGGCTTAGCTGTTCCTCCTGGCTCATTTTCTCATGGGGTTATAACAATTGTCATCAGAATCCTGACCTGACAGCAGTGGACTCCCGGGCAGGGCATGTCTTCGGCAGTTAGTACTTTTGCTATCTGTCTCTTCTTCCTTTCTTCATTTTAGTGGAAAATGGAGAGTAAAATGGACAGTATGGAAAACTGTGGAAGGGAAAACTAATTCTAATTCTAGAAATTAGATTCTAGAAACTAATTCTAATTCTAGTTCTGAAAACTCATCAGAACCGGGGGAGACCCCAATGTAAAGTGTATTAAGCTGAGTTGGATAACTCAAGTTTTGATAAGTAATGGGAAGCAGCATGAGATTATGTAATGATTTGGCATTGTCAGCAGACTTGGACAGCAGGCCTGCCATTCTTACGTGTATAAAATAAAGCCTACCTCCCAACACTGCCAAGAGCACTAAATGAGATGAGACGCGAGGGCCTCTCTTCCCCTCTCTCCTTTTCGAGGGTGACAAGGGCAGGAGGGCGGATGACACCAGCACTGAGGACGAAACCTTAATCTTGCCCCAACTCTTCACCCCCTTCATCCCTGCCATTAGCATTTAACATATTTTCTCATTCAGTCTTCATAGCAGCCTCATTTTGTCTCATTATTCCCATTTTTCTGATGAGGAAATTGAGGCTCTGAGAAGTTAAGGCCATGGATTTGGTAAAGGATTTGGGTTGAGTTCTGTCAGATTCCAGAGCCATTCCCTTGCCACAGTGCCAGGCCGCCTTGTATAATGAGTGTGTGACTGAAGAATGAAAAGGAGTTAATGGAGTGGCCATTCCACTGTTCTTTCCACTACTTCACTTGGTGAATGACTAATAAGCAAACACTCCCAGAGGGTATTTGCATTTTAAAAGAGGAGCTCATTAACCCTAATGAATCTCTAATTGGTGGAATATGTTGGGGAGAGATTTCTGATCACTGGGGCTTTCTCCTGTGTCTTCAAGATGCCTGGCTTCCCTGTTCTCCTCCATGGATTATCAGCTGTTCTGGAATCAGAATTATGTGGTAGAATGCAGTCACATACTGCTAGTCCGCCCCAAATGCCATTGAGTGAATTGACAGGGAGCTGTGAAGAGATCGCTAAAAGAAAATAAGTGTAGGTTAGCACTGTGGAAAATGAATGTTCACAAGCTAAATAACAAATTTGATAATTGATAATTGATAATTTGATAATTTTGAGGGTCTTCTGAAGGATCAAGTAAGAATAATATACTTCATAATCAATTTTAAGTTCAGAAACATTCTAGCAGCATTTCCCATATTGTTTTCATAGACTTCTGCAAGATGTTTAATGAGTATCAGGTGAATAAAATGCTCCATAGTCAAATATATTGTGGAAAAGGTTTTAAAGTTCCTTCCTTCCTTCCTTCCTTCCTTCCTTCCTTCCTTCCTTCCTTCCTTCCTTCCTTCCTTCCTTCCTTCCTTTGAGAGGACAGGGAGGGGCAGAAGGAGAGAGAAGGAGAATCCCAAGCAGGCTCCATGCCCAGCATGGAGCCCAAAGTGGGGCTCGATCTTACCACCCTGAGATCATGACCTGAGCTAAAATCAAGAGTCTTACGCTTAACCAACTGAGCCACCCACCCAGGCGCCCCTAAAGTTTCTTCACTGAAGAATTTTTCAGAGCCTCTCATGTGTTTAAGTGCATCGGAAATCAACTGGAAGGAACACGTTCTGTAGATTTTTCTCATACTTTTGTCCATAGACATCTTTTTTTCTATGCGAACCCCTCAAAACTAACGTTTTGTAGACTCCATTCTGAGATATTCAGTTCTGTGTCATTCTTCCCTGGTTAAAGGAAAGAAAACAGTTTTCTGTATTGACAGCTCTTCATATTTAGGTAGGCTCCGCCCTGGCCATATCAGCCCATTCCCAGTCCTATTAGACCCTAGGGCTGTCCAGTAGTAACACCCCTCTTCTCCAGATAAGATCTAATCAATTGGGGGGAAAGGGGGATACAGAGACCAGATTCTCATTTTTATTGCCTATTGGTGTTGAAGAATGTGGCTTCCATCAAGGACCAAATGGATTTCTGAACCCCAGAATTAGATTGAGCTTATCCAGTTACAGAAAATGCTGGGCTAGGGCAGGCTTGCCAAGGTGGGAAGAGGTGCCTGTGGAGGGTCGGAGCAGACAGAGCTGCATGCTATGGCCCTCCCATTCTCAGGGGGAAGGAAGTAGGGGCGGAACCACGTGTGCAAGGCCCTCCCAAATACCAAGCCATGGATTAGGGCATAGAGGGAGGCCTTGGGTTAATGTTACAACTTCCTCCACATTGAAGGAAGCCTAAGGAATGAGGGTATTGCTCCTGCCAGAAAGTCTCCTCTGGGTAACCCAAATAGGCATTGGGGTTCCTCTCCCATCACTGGGGATTTCTCTCCTTTTCTCCTTCTCTTATACTGAGTGCTCACTCTCCACCATTTCTCTCCACCCTTAACCCAATTCATCCAGTAGAATAGTATAATGATACTCCAGTGACCATCCCTTGCTTGTTTTCTCAAATAATTCAAACATAATTCAGCCTTTTATCCTAGAAAAGGTGGAATACATATAGTCTCTAGAATAGAGATCGGGAGGGACACCTGCCTGGGTTAGTCAAATTAGAGCATGCAACTCTTGATCTCAGGGTCATGAGTTTGAGCCCCACATTGGGCACAGTGATTCCTTAATAAAAAATTAAAAAAAAAACAGGAATCAGGAAACTACAGCCTGACACTTGTTTTTTTAAATAAATTTTTTTTGGAACATAACCACATTCATTGGTTTATGTATTGTTTGTGACTGTTCTCAGCCACAAAGGTGGAGTTGAGAATTTTGTGACAGAAACTGAAGGGCCTATGAAGTCTGAAATGTTTGCTGTCTAACACTTTACTGGAAAAATTTGCCAATCCCTAATCTAAAATATAGAGGACTTTCACTTCAGCTCTTTACGTTCTGAGAGAGCTTCCTTAGTCTGTATATGTAGCCTTTATTATTTACTCTAAATAAAAACTTCATTTTAAGCCAAGAAAATTGCATGGTTGTAATATAAGAGGGGTTGTTGCCTTTCGTAAAATTGTTTCTAGCCTTACAAACTTCTGGAAAAGTATGAAGGGGACTGTATTTGCTTTGAAAGATGGGAAGGAAGAACAGAGGCTTGCTCTGGTCAGAAGTGTGTGGCATCATCGGTGGAAAGGGAAGAGAACAGATAATCTGTGGGGCTTATGGAAGAAAAAAGGAGTCCAGAGAAGTGTCTAGGTGCCTAGAGGGTTGACCAGCACAAGATCCTGCATTCAGAGCTCCCTTTTGGATCCTTGGGGCCTTCTCTTCACCATTCTCTAACTCACACTTGATTCCACCACCTTAGCCCACAACCACTGGAACCTTTCACCAGACCAGAGAGTCCCTAGAGATGTCAGAAGACTAGGTTCTGCTCCTACTGTGACTGCCTTCTACGTGGCAGACAGGGCAGGTCACTGAGTGCCTCTGCCCCTGGGGTTCTATTCTTCTTTTTAAACAGCTGATTCCCCAGTGAGAATTTTTCATCTATCCAGTGTATAAATCAGAGTTAATGAACAATTAGAACTCAAGTACCTTATTTCACATTTGTCACTTGCGCCTGTCTTTATTGTTGAAGTATCTAACTTTCGTGTGGATTATAAAAAATTAGAGAAAATAACTGAATGTTTCTCATGATGAAATAATTCTTCGGTGGAAAGAAAAAAAAACCTTCAAAAATTATATTTCATTGTGACCTGTTCTTTTCTGTTTGTGGTTTGTGCAGTTTCATTTTGTGCCTTTGTTTATAGAGAATAATCTCACAGATGGCATTTTTCCTTGTAATCAGTTATTGTCCTATCTGAGTCATCGCCAGACATGGCATTTCAGTAAATAGTGATTCTACAATCGCTTCCAGGCAGATGTGTTGTGTGATGTCAGGAACACCGGCTGATAACCTTTCTGGTTATTCAAGCAGTAGGGAGAAATGGAGGAAGCTTCGTACAGACACACAGCTCGAAGTCAGAAAATGGCAAAGTTAGCGCTAACTTGGTGTTGAATGATTTTAGCCAAATGCAGTGTTTGTGAGGCTATGGGATAGAGCAATAATCACTTGAAAAGGTAAAAATTCTTGAGTAAATGACCTTTCACATTGGATGATACGTACCGTAGGCATCAGGCATGTGAGTCTACACGTGCTCTGACCTCAGTGTATAGAGACTCGCAGTACCTTGGCTGCTTCGGCTGCTCTGGCCTCACGCCGTTAGCCAAGCCATCTGCACTCCCCGGGGATCGGTTTTGCCCCCTGTAAACTGGGGGTGATGATCCTGTACCCAGCTTTCAGAGAGAAGAGAGATTTCTGAAAAGCAGGCTTTTCTAGATATGCCAATAAATGGTCAGTTTAAATGAGCACTTGCAAATCAATCAAAATAGTTTGACATGCTAGGTCACAAAAGTAGTTTGATGTAATTTTTTCACTTGAACAGTTATTAGCTTTATTATCCTATAGACATAACCCAAAAGTTCCTGATGCTTTTGTTTTGATATGATTTTTTTTCTTATAAATAATCATTAACTGCTTTTAAAATCTAGTAAGTTATGCCACAGTCGTGGATCCCTAGAAGCAGTACACCCTAGTTATACTTAATATAGTTGCCTTTTAAGTTTAACAAATATGTTTTAGGGTGCCTGGGTGGCTCAGTGGGTTAAAGCCTCTGCCTTCGGCTCAGGTCATGATCTCAGGGTTCTGGGATCGAGGCCCGCATCGGGCTCCCTGCTCAGCGGGGAGCCTGCTTCCTCCTCTTTCTCTCTCTGCCTGCCTCTCTGCCTACTTGTGATCTGATCTCTCTTTGTGTCAAATAAATAAAATCTTTAAAAAGTTTTAGAAGGACATTAACTGTATGCTCAAATACAGCTCTTATTACATACCATTTAATATTTTATCTCAGTTTTATGGACTAGAAACTATAAAGAGGAGTTCACTAATTTATTCAGTTAGTATTTATTGAACACCTATTACGTGTTAGGTCTTGCTCAATGATAATAATGTTGTACATAGCTGAGGACAGATCTTATAAGCCAGAATGCATTGATTGATGTGCTTGCATTTTATTATTATTTTTAAAAATTTTTTAAAGATATAATTTATTTATTTTAGAGAGCAGGGGAGGGTCGGAGGAAGAGAGAGAGAGAATCTTCAGCAGGAGCTACACCCAGCCAGGAGCCTGACATAGGGCCCGATCTCACAACCCTGAAATCATGACCTAAACCAAAAGCAAGGGTTGGACCCTTCACCAGCTGAGCCACCCAGGCGCCCCATAATTCTTCATGATTTTAGAATTAAGAGGTTTATTTAATTCCTTAAAATTTCAATGAGGCTCTTCCTCGATTATTGCCAATGGTATGTTAAACTTTTGTGTTTCATAAAAAAAAGTTAAGCTCAGCCAGGACTTTCTCCAATCAGGCCTTATGACCTTCCTTATTAACAACTTCCTACCATTTGGTGTTGGCCAAGTCATCATCTATGAATTTTGTAATCTTCCCTGTTATGGACATTCCCGAGGTGGCTTAATTTTACGGGAAGTGCAGTTTACAAATTACTAAGTCAACCTCTGATTAATTGTTTCTTTACCTACCCTGTGTTAATCACAGATCATTAGTGATAGTTAATAAATTAAAATGGGTCATTAATAAATTAAATTATGCTTAAACTTACCTATGTTTGTGCCCATCCTATGTCCTTGGAGCCAGCCTAGTTACCAACTTCATTTAGTAATACAAGCCACCCAGGCATCAGCCTTAGAAGTCAATGTATTAACCAAAGACTAATTTATGAATTTGTTCATTGTTCTTCCCTTCTGTAAAGATTGTTTGACATTTGGTGAACTTTTATTTTATGTTTATTACATGCAAATATACATATCTACTCGGGCAAATCTACAGACATATAAGTAAACACAATGAGTAAGCCTTATTTAAAAAAAAACTAATTTGGAGGACAGTTATTCATATTCTAAAGACTTTTAATTTGAAAATAATTTGCCTTGTCTTAAATCATAAGCTTTCCTAGTTTACTTGAAATATGACTTGATTTACAAAATAATTTTTCCAGAGTAAACCTCTATTAAAGCATCTCTGGTTTAGGTTGTGTGTATATATATGTACATATGATTTCTGGAAACTGTATAAAATTATCATTCTTAAAAATTAACTTACCTTCCCCCTCTCTCTCTGCCTGCCTCTCTGCCTCCTTGTGATCTCTCTCCCGCTGTGAAATAAATAAAATCTAAAAAAAAAAAAAAAAATTAACTTACTTTGTAACAAAGGAAATAGTAATTGCTTCCATAATGTGAAACATATAGTAACAAAAGATAGTTTAAATAAATAGAAGACAATTTGGCCTCAAGGGTATGGTAAAGGTTTTGTTTTTGTTTTTTGCTTCATAGGAGATACAACAGGTGAGCAAAGAAAGGCAACAAAAAGTAAAACTTCAGAAGCTGAAGGCAGCCAGCCTTTGGAGGTAAGTGAAATTCAGTAAGTCCTTTTGGGGTGAAGCTGACAAGTCAGTATGATTATATATTCATCTGCGGATAAATAGTAACTTCTACTCTTGCTTATGTAGACAGGTGCCTAGGACGAAGAAAGCAGGTGATCTGCTGAAAGTCAGGCAGCAGTAGAGGGAGTGGTTTCGCCAGGGCTAAGCTTTTCCTAATGCTGGAAATGGAAGCTTCCAGTTCAAAAAGAGGGGAAAGAGCACTTAAGTTAAAACATTTAAACTATTTTTAATTGAGTGTCTATTTTCTAATACATTGGAGTAAATAGATAATACATGAAGCTATAGAGAACGGTTTGAAAATAACCTATTCAGAACTTTATTACTATTTCCAGCACCAAAATGTACTCCTCGACGTTGTTCAGTAGAAGGACTAGAACATTTGTTCTTTCCGTGTGAGAAAATGATTTCTTTCTTGTGGGTGCTTCAAAATGTAATTCAGATACTTTCACATACTATGTAGAAACATACTAACATTATTTAATCATGAAAACAATCATTTTTAAGATTTAGGGGCAACATTAATTATTAGGATACAAGAGATATCCATGAATTTTGGAACTTTCTCCATGGTGACACACCCCTACTTACATTCTTCTTGTAGCATGGGAGGGTACTGCTGCATACAACTAGACAGACGTCAGGGACCTGGCCTGTTTGGTTCATCACTGGAGCCCTAAAACCTAGCACAGAGTAGGCAGTTGAAAAGATCTGTTAAAAGAATGGAGGTATACAAGCAAGATCAGTCGAGATGAATCTTATCCAGTCTCATGGTTTTAAATTCTGTGAAGAGGCTGATGACTCCCCACATACATCTCCGTGAGACCTCTCCCCTGAGCTCCGGACTGTACCCAACTGCCCACAGGCCATTTCACTGACAAGCTTCTCGGCAGTTCAGCCTTTACGCAACCGAAGAACACTGGTTGATTCCCAGCCCCAACACCCTGAAGGTTCTCTCTGCTCAGGTTTTCACCATCACTGTGTAACAGCACCACACCCTCTCTACAGTTGTTTAGAATCAAAACCCCTGAGGTGTCCCGGCTCCTGTCTTCCTCACACTCCACATACAGCCTGTCCGTAGCCCTGTCACTGCTCCCTGTCCATCTGGAATCTGACCCTCAGCACCAGCACTGTTAGAACCCTAGACTGAGTCACCACCCTCACCCTCGTTCTTCTCTGTTAAGTCCATTCTCCACACAAGAGATGGAAATATGAATCAGATCACATCACTTCTTGGCTGAAAACCTGCCTGCTGCCCACGGTAACAAGAATAAATGCTCTCCCATCTCCTTTCTGCCCACACCCCAAGCACCAGCTCCACCTCTCAGCTACCGTTTGGTCTGTCCCTTGGTGACCTTAAGCTCCTTCCCACCTCAGCCTTTGCATTTGCTCTCCCTTTGTTACCGGAGGGTCATTCAGATCTTAGTTCAGATGTCACTTTTCATGACTACCTCAGCTAAAGTGTCCCTTTCCTCTGGTCACTGTCACATAACCCTGTTTTATTTCTTCCATCGAGTTTATTACTTCTCAGATTATTCATTTGTTTACTATCTGCCTCCCCTGACTAGAACAAAAACAGACTCTCTGGGCCTAGAAAAGTGTCTGGTATGTGGAAGTTGCTCCATAAATACGTGTTAGTGATAATCAAGATTTCCTGTGATGTCATCATCGGTCCCCCAAGTTAAAGGCCCCAAGGTGTCATTTTGACTCATTCTCCTCAATCTCTTTATCAAGTCTATCAAGTCTTATTGATTCTACCCCACAAATATCTTCCAAGTCTGGTTTCTCATTCTCCAATGAGGTCTTCATCTGCTCACTAGACGGTTATTAGGTGAGCAGTTTCTTTCCCAAATCACTTTCTGAAAACCAACAGCAGGTTTTGTGATGTCAGGCCCCCCAAACACCTTGAAACCTGCAGAATAAAGCTTAAAACCAAAATGCTGTCCAAACGGCACCTCCTTTGTGAACTCTTCCCTGCGCTCCCAGCCAGAGATAACCTGTGTCCTCGTACTACTTATGTTGTCTTTATGACTTCACCAAAGTGTCAGTTCCTGGAAGAAGAGCCTACAGCTTCATGAACTAGGTTCAGCCACAAACATCCTGTCAAACGCATGTGGTGTGACAGAGACGCCCTGTTAATGATTCTGGGATGGATAAATGAACAGATATGCAGTCTTCTGCAAATGCTGTCTTGGGAGTCTCTTCATTTAATCCTATTTTTCCCCTTAAACTATAAACACATAGTTTTGGGGTTTTTTTTCCTCTTTACCACTACGACAAGAAGAAGAAGCTTTCTTATTTCTTAAGAGTTACCCATAGAAATCTATTAATTTACATTATTTTTGGCACTCTTTATTACCAAGGAAAAGTGTAATGATTTCAGTTAGTTTAAAAAGAGAGAGAGAGAGAGAATGAGAGGGGTGCCTGGGTGGCTCAGTTGTTAAGCATCTGCCTTACACTCAGGTCAAGATCCCAGGGTCCTGGGATTGAGCTCCCTGCTCAGCGGGAAGCCTGCTTCTCCGTCTCTGCTTCTCTCTCTCTCTCAGTCAAGTAAATAAAATTTTTTTTAAAAAAAGATAGACGTCTGAGAAAGAAATTGTAACCATTGTACCAAGCAGGACAGATGCCCACAATTTTTTTAGTGGCTATACAAGAAATGTTGAAATATTATTTATAATGAGAATATGTTTGGTAAATTGGCTATAGAAGCAGAAATTCTCAATCTATTCATGGAAAAATTAGAAAGTGCCACAAATCACTACAATATAAAATGGAATAAGTTCCTTAAACTCTTGACTACAAAGATAAGTGAGATTTCAGTGATGGAAGAGGTGTCATTAGGGAGGGAGAGTGAAGAGCGGCCTCAGGCAATAGGTGAGCTTTGGACCATGAAAGAATTTGTCTCACCGTTTACACAATAATTCCTATATGATAAATTTCTGTGAAATTCCTTAATGAAATCCTTCAATAAGAACATTTTTAATAAAAACTTGGGGTAAAAAAAAAAAAGAACATTTTAGAAATACAGGGGCAAATCATGGTATGAACTGACTTTCCACACAGGAATCTGAATGGTAGATGATAAAGGGTTAAGAAACAATTGTAGCTCGGCCTGTGCCATACTGTAGTTTTGATGGCAGTTAAAATATTTTAAGTAGCCTGTGATATTTTTCCTTACACTTTATAGCCCAAGTATACTTAAAAAATGTGTTCCCTCTCCAAGTAGAGCTCTCTCCCAACATCATGGAAATTCTAGCCTCTAGGCAGAATATAATGTGCAAAAAAGAGAACTGGTTTGGACATCAAATAAGTTCATTTTTACAGAGGTGGATTGTGAGATATCTTCATAAGTTTACACAAATGACTATGAAAGGCAACATATTTATTTGTGTTAAGTAACTAGTGGGACTTTTTACTTTGTGAACTGAAAGTAAGATGGCATTCATTTCAGAAAAACATAATTTCTCAGTGTACTTGTCTTCTTCAGTCCCCTTCCCTAAATATTTTAGGGTTACTCTCAATGATGACTTTGAGTGGTTACTACTGTTTCTACCTTGGTGTTCCTTCTATGTGATCCCAGAGCATCGTCACCTAAAATAGGATAACTTAAGGAAATATTGAACTAGTCATCAAATGTGGTTACTCTCACATTGCGCTTCAGTCAGTTTTAAGAGCCACTGGTAGCTTTTAAGATAATTCATCATGTTTTCGGTGCGTAGAGTGTGAGTCCCTCTAAGCCCGTGTTTGGGCTTATTGAAATGAAAGTCATTAGACTCTAGTACTTGGGGAAAGCGTTATAATTTGGAACTAATTCCAATTGGAGGATTATCTATCTCCTTCTGTTCCTTCTTTTTTTTTTCTTGTTGCCTTTCTGGGTGAATTTTGGTCATGAGGCGTAATGATGTTGCTGCTACTTACTGCCTTCTGCCAGTCTAGGAGCCGGTTACTTACAGCTTAGGGGAATAAACCCACAGATTCATGGAGGGCCCCGTTTTGAGTTTTTGCCATTATAACTCCTCTTTTCAGGAAAATAAACATTACAAGTAAGCAGGTAATGAGTCATTATTTTCAAATCATCAGTCATGGCAAGTGTTTTGTATTGTGAAAACTGGAACCATATTAGCTACTAATTTACTGGTGGGCCTATTCTTTTTTGGCTTTGTAGGTATATTTCAAGAGCTATGAATATGTAAATTTCAGGTTCTTTAATTATATCCAATTTTGGCGACTATTAATTTCAACCTAGTTTTAGTAGATACTTTTAGATTAAGTGTATTGAATTTAAACTTCTTTTATTTGTACTACAAAAATTATTTTTAAATTTGCATTTATTTTCAGTTTCCAAGACTGAGGAATATGTTTATTTAGTTAGTTTACTGGCCTAAAGATAACAAAACACAAAAACAAGCCAATAAAAATCTCCCCACAAAACCACAATTCTATTTATATATTTGTCTTGAGTGACAACTAATTCACATATGCATATGGAGACACATATAAAATAATAACTAACAGATGGTATAGCTGCAAAGTAGGATTTATAAAGATTATTATCAGCTGGTGGTATTGAGATACTACTGTGGTTATGCTGACAGAAGACACAAAAATTATTTATAATAATAAACTGTGACACTAATATCCCCCCAACTTCTGTTAACCAAAGTAGCTTATTGCATATTTAATATCAATTTCTTAATGACGACCTAAAACAATCTTACAGCCAATTTGTGCTAGGAAATTTAATAGACAGCAATTGCCAAACAGTAATTGAGGTAGCAACAACAAAATGCTTGCTAAAATTGTTAAGTGCAGAATACTAGAATCCCTGGAATGTAAAGTAAATATTCAAGGGACTTTGTTCAGCTCATTTCCAGCATACTTCTCATTGTAGTATACTGAATTTGTGGGGTTTTTTTTAACTTATGTATTTGAAAATAGTTGAGTTACCTGTGGAATTCACAGTTGAGTAATTTAGGAAACAAAAGATTTTTTTTGTTTGCTTCTTTAGAAAGGCATGGAATGCACATATTAATGAAACGTGTCCACTTTTCTTCTAATGTGTTTTTGCACTTCCCTTAAGTCTTTTAACAGAGTGGAGGAACCTTCAGACTCTGTAGGGATTAATTTCCTTGTTTTTATTTCAGATAGTCATTAAAATGAATGAAAACATCCTTGAGCTTTGTGAATTCCATATGATAAAGACTTTGGTTACCAATTCTTAAAAGGGAAATAAGATGATCTCATTAAAGATTGGGTTCTTCGTAGAAAAGAATCCAGGTCCTGTGGTGTAGGAAAAAAGGGACTAGAGGGAGTGATTTGCAAGAAGAGTTTTAAGAATAGTACACATTCCTCTACTGGGTGTCAGGATTTCGGCTTTAAGAATTTTCTAGTATAACATAGCATCTAAGTTTATTAAAGTACTGGTGTTATAAAGACGATTATGAAACTTGTTTATTCTCACAAGATATTCATAGTCCAAATACAATTATAATGGGTATTGATATTGAAGGCCATTTGAATTGGTACAGCCATTTTTGGAAAGCATTTTGGCAATAAGTATCAAGAGCCATAAAGACGTTAATATATTTTGACAGTAATTCCACTTCTAGGATTCTATTCTAAGACAATAATCTTTTCAATCCCCAAGAAATTCTACATGTAAGCAAAAAAAAAAAAGATGGAAGTTCATTCAAGGGACTATTTTTCCATTTTCCTAAGTGGAATTTGTGATCAGTTTTCAATAAAATATAAAAACTCTTGGTTTCATAATTTCAGTTAAAAATATGAGGTACAAAATTGTATATACCATATTGTTGCTATGTAAAAACTGCAGAAAAAGATGATGTGGTACATAAAAGCATTAAAGGTAGTTGCCTTTGGGATGGGAGCTGTATGGGTTAAATCATTCTTTCCAGCTTTCTTATTTTCCAATTTGTCTGTAATGAGTGTATCTTATATTTTAAATGTTAGTGAGGCTGATGATGAGGAAATGATGTATTCACTCAAGGGCAGATTTTGCTTAATAGAAGAACTATTTTCTACAGCAGTAAAAACAATGGAGCAGGCTATTGAGGGTGATCCTTAGGAGATATGTTGGGATGTTTCTGCCTTGGCTCATTTAGGTTTAAGATCCCTTAATTAGTTGATCACAGAGCACCACATCTGATCACGATTTGTCAAAACATCTGTCCTCTCACCCAGGGGCCTTTCCAGCAGGGAGTAGAGTGAGGTGACTTGGAGGTTATTCTTCACATCTCATTGGAAATCATGCGGCCCAAACTTTTCTCATTGATCAACCTGTCAGTGTCATGGTATCAGTTATAAAGTCATATTTCCCCCCAAAATATGTTGCAGGCCATCAGTTTAAACATGTATTTGTCTAAAAGCCTTGCTTTTTTCTTTATGATGTTGAGACACTTAGTTGAACATAATTAATTTCTCCTTTTATAATAATTAGTTGATGAGAATGTAATTTTATCAGATGAGTGTAAGGATCTTTGTTTTTTGTTTCCCCTAATATACAACCTTTTCAAATTTCTGATTTCCTGGGAAATGAAGCACAGTTGGATTATGTCATTTAAATGGTAAATGTAATTCCTTAATGTGTTTATCCTCCTTATACAAGATAGCTTTTGAGAAGATTTTTATAGAGTGCATTTCTCTCATCTTTATTTTCATTTGATTATTGCATCATATAATATAGTAGAAAGTACATTTTGGGGGACTCCCTTGCTCACCGAATGTATCATCTGGGACCAGTTGCCAAGGTTCTCTTCAAGTTCAATTCTCAGTCAGTGAAATAGGCGTAGGTGGGTTAGATGCAGTATCTGAGATTTCTTGCCCGGAAGTCCTGGCTCTTCACCTCTTTGGAAAGTGAATTGGGATTCTGCCACCAAATACCAGCCTTTATATCACTACCGTGATGGTGGTGAGGAGGCAGTGATGGACGGTAAGGTGGGGATCTGCTGTGTAAGGAAGATTTTAGGCATTGATTAATCAAGCTTTTATGCTTGTTAGAAAGGAATGGTCCAGCAGTCTTTGCTAGTAAACTGGCAGACTGCAGAAACTACTTCCAAGGTCCTTGCTCTTGCTTTTAAGGTCTGTCTGGGGCCA
Source organism: Ailurus styani (assembly GCA_002007465.1). Lineage (NCBI taxonomy): Eukaryota > Metazoa > Chordata > Mammalia > Carnivora > Ailuridae > Ailurus > Ailurus styani. The sequence goes on from LNAC01000246.1 coordinate 676,208, forward strand.
CTGGTAAAGAACAATTAAAACACTTTATTATTTCTGCACATCTATAAACATTTGACTTTTATATTTGACAATCAGACTAGCCTGGTTTGTTGATTGCCCAAAACACTGGCAGGATGAATTAACTTGGGGCATGCTCATCAGAGTCTGTAAAGATCTTCTCAATAACTTCAGATTTGCATGTTTTTGTTAGCACTCCATCTTTGTCCTAATTTCATTTTCACTGGAAAAAATTATAATCGAAAGGTCGTAATTCCGGTGTTTGCTGGTTTCCACTGGGGTTATTAACTAGCACACGGAAACATAATGTTCATTCATCCTACTCAGTAAGGCCAAACTATGTGAGGTGTATGAGAGCTGCCCCTGTTTCCATCCAAAATGCACATATGGTGTGGGTGAGCCAGTAATGTGAGTTTTATGCAATGTTTCTGCTCATGTACACAGTCTGTTGCTCAGCACCAATTATTCCTTGCCAGAAACCCGCTAACCTGCTGCTTTTGTAGCTCTGCCTGATGAAGCTAGGTAGCTTAAAGTGACCACAATGATATTCATTTAACTTCAGCAATCTTAGTTTGTTAAAGTTGTACGACTTTAACCACCTGCCTCATCTGCTGATTTGTTGCAGTTGATTGCAATTAGAATCAGCGACCTGGAACCTTGTTCCTGCATTGCTGGAGCTGCATTAGAGCCAATGTGTTTATTATGTATGTGTAGGTGGAAGAGCCCAAATGTGGAAATACTAGCTTTTTGCTTAGCAAATCTAGTTTTCAATCTCCAAATTAGAGAATATTATTTTTTAAAGTAAGTCGGATCTTCTGTTTATGTTTTGGTAGTCATTTTGTTGTCATTTTTCCAGTTTTCCCACTTTTAAAGGTCTGAAAACCACAAAATCAGCAGGGTGAGAGGTCCGTGTTGGGAGAACAACTGTTCTCTATTTCCCGTAGCCATCTTTTTTCTAATCCCCTGTTTTTTAATTAGTAACAAATGGTCCTTATTTTTTTTCCTCTGTCGGTTCATGTTACAGTCGTAACTTCTTGTGACTACATAGAGAGTTTAAATGAAAGCACAGCCGTATTTATGTTGTCTTCACACAACTAGAGATTTTCTTTTTTGAGAGAGGCTTCATCTGACTCTTTTGCGATGGAAAAGTAGCATGCAGATATGTATTTTGTCTCATTGGCATTTTCTGAATATTCCACTTTGTACCTTACTGAGGACTCTTGGTGTGACTCTGCCTATGAGGATATGAGTACATAAAAAACAGCTACACTGTAGTGAAGTTCAGCTAAATTTACGTCGATTTTTACATTGCTTTCCAGACCAGGCAGGCACCGTTCCTTACATGTCTTTTTCTTTTTAATGAACTTCTTCTGTGTTCTTCTACCCTGTTCAATAATTAACATTAATTTCCACCCATTCAAGGTCTGTTTAATGTCCACTTTCGGGATGTCATATCCTTAGGAACATGCCTTTCACACACTGACTTTTAAATTAGTTAAGAAATCATTATGGGTGTGAATTCATAAATCTTCTCTACCACCCATTATATAATAGGGAGTATATGTACTAGAACCTCCTAATGTAAAAGCCAAAAGCCATAATTTTTTTAAAGTAGTAGCAACCCATATTTCCTCTGCCTATGCCACTTGGAGAAGGAGAAAAGACTGGCACATACTCTACCTGGGAGCACAGTGATAGTGGACTGAAGTATCGTTTACGTAGTAATAAAGCCCATAAAAACTTTCTCAGAACTTCTGAACTGAAAAGAGTGTGTGAACTGTTGCATAATCCTACTTCTTTTTTATTATTATTTATTTTTATTGTGTTATGTTAGTCACCATAAAATAATACATCATTAGTTTTTGATGCAGTGATCCAAGATTCATTGTTTATGCACCACACCCAGTGCTCCATGCAGTCAGTACATGCCCTCCTTAACACCCACCACCAGGCTCACCCGTCCCCCCACCCACCTCCCCTCTAAAACCCTCAGTTTGTTTCTCAGAGTCCACAGTCTCTCATGGTTCATCTCCCACTCCGATTTCCCCCAATTCACTTTTCCTTTCCTTCTCCTAATGTCCTCCATGTTGCATAATCCTACTTCTTAAGCTAGTTTTGGTTGGAAAGTAATTGCCAGAACATGCTATTTGTTCACCTAGATGTTTGGGGATTTGTTACTAGATCCAGCCTGTCCATCAGAGTGTATTCCTATCTCATTGCCTTAGTCCTGCACAGATTGCCTGCCCTGAATGGTTTTTCAGCTTGACTGAGTAACTGTGTGAGAAATTGTTGTATGGAATACACTCTGACATTTATTCTGAGGGAATTACTAAGACATTGTCTACCCCATCACACGGTCTCTCCCGTGTCAAGTCCCACTCAGGTCTTCTAGTTTCTTAGTGGTTTTGTATGAATTGAAAATAGTTAATTTCTTCTGAGGTGGTAGTATTCCCTTTATCTCAGGGCCATCGTGAATCCTGCACCTCATCATTTTCTGTTTTCCTTTGGCAGGAGGAAGCTCAGATCTAGATGTGCAGCTCAGTTTTAATAATTATTTAGCATCCTGTAGAATGTGTATTTGCATACTTCATTTTCCTCTTTTCTTTGTTCCTTTATTTTTCCTGTACATGATTTTTACATTTACTGTGACTCTTCTTAGCGGCTTCAGATTCAGTGTGGAGAGGAAAGGGTTAAAATTTGCACACATGTAAGTATATTTATGTAATACTTGTATAAAATAAGTCTCTATTTCATGTGTGCTTTTTATTTTTTTAGGTTATAAGAGATAATACAAACTAGGTTGTAAGATATATATGTATGTATGTATACACACACATGCAATTTTGATTTTCTTTCATTCCTCTTTTTTTAAAAAAATATATGATAAAATTATACATGAGTTTTTTTCCTGTGAGAATGTATGGACGTGGGGCACCTTACTTAATGTCTCTCCCATGCCTCAGGCGCACACCCTGATCTCCAGTCAGTGTGATTTCTTCAGGGTTGTTGTTGACTGGAGGACAGGGGTAAAAAGAGCCTCCTTTCCAGATCATCAGCTCTGTCCAGCTGCTTTCAGGCAGAGTGTCCCTTAGACTCCTGTAACTCACGCTGCTTGCTCCATCAACCACTTTCTACGGGGGCTCTAAAGAGGCTAGGCCTCTTTCTACACACACTTTTTTTTTTTTTTTCATGCTCTGGACATACTTTTTAGATGGTTTACTAGTTGGATTTTTAGATATAAGTATGGAAGACCTAGGAAAAGTGACTGCCTGATTTAGAGACACTGCCTTGGGAGTCATGATTTCTCACAGTGGTGAATCCATGGACCCCTGAAGGAGCACAGAGCATGGCTAGAGCATGAACACTATCACCAGACAGACTTGGAGCTCGGGTCTTGGCTTCCCCATGTATCAGCATGGTGCCTTTGATAATACTTAGCATCTTAGCTCTTCGGCTTCCCTTGCCGTAAAATGTGAATGGAAGTACTTACCTTGCAGTGTGACTGTAAGACTTAAATGAGTCAATATGTAATTTTTATTTGTATGTCTATATACACAGTGTCTGACATATACTGGACACTCAGTAAATGCTTCTTTTTCAGTTGGAAGGAAATCATGGTTAATGCCTTGAACATCATACTAAAGTCGGGTTGAAGGAATTAAATCAGGAATTGTGTTCAGAAGAAAGTTATAAACACCAGAAAGGCAGCAGCTTAAATTAGGGCTTTATTTGCCCCATGTGATGAAACATCTCTTGGAAGGTGGTGGAAGCACTGTTTCAGGAATTCACTCAAGACTAACGTCCTATGAATCTTGATCTTTTCCTCATAGTTTGCAAGATGGCTACTGTAGCTCCAGCCATCATATCCAGTTTCCAGGAAGTTGAAAAAAGGAAGGATCGTGAAGGGCGAATGAAAGTACCTGTGACCGGAAACATTCCAAAACCTCCCTAGCAGGGATTTATTGACCTAATGTGTCACTTGGCTACCCCTAGCAGCAGCAAAGCCTGGGAAATGTTTTTAACTTGGTACTTTGCTACCCCCAGCAAAATCAGCTTTCATTAATGAGGAGGAAAGGAAAGATGAATATTGGATGGACTGCAACAGTCTCTAACATAGGTATGATCCTATCTCACTTTTAGGAGCTTCATTTTTCTAACAACAGACATCAGTGTGGATGGGAGTGAGGGAAGTAGAGAGAAATACCCACTGGTGATAACTATTTGGAGGCAGGAGGTCTTTGAGTAATCAAAGGGGATGGGAAATAAAGAAGGATGTTTCCTTTATTGTTAGCTTTTGAATCTATGACAAGTTGGGCATGGTGCTAATAGGAATTTTACATATATTATCTCATCAGTCTTTTACAGATGAGGCAGGGTATACTATCTGTTTTATTGAGGAAGCAACCAAGTCTCAAGAATATTCATTTCCCAAGGTCACACAACCAGTAATGGTAATGGAGCCAGAAGTCAGACTCACACCTGACAAACCACAAAATCTTTGCTTTGTACCATATGGCATTCCTATAGAATTCTCAAGAAACCTGCTATTATTGTTCTTAGCTTTTATTTTTCCATAATGCCTTGTACTACTGGGGTTCATAGTAACTATATTTTGACCTCATTATTTGTGTACGGAACTAAACAGCATCACGTAAAGGATTGCTGCTGCTGGTTGCTGCTGGTTGTATAGAGGAAGCTGGTAGAGGCACAGGTGGTGCTTCCCCCTCTCATCACCACCTCTCAGAGGTGGGGGCAGCTGCCTCTATATTTCTACCTCTAGACTCAGCACCTAGGGACATTCTTTAGGACAAAGGGAATGTGGCAAAGCAGCAGTGACCAATCTCAGGAAGCCAGAACCCAAAACTGAAAGCTGATAGAATTATGTGACATGGAGACAAGTATCTTCTCAAGTCAGAAGCCAGGCCCTTATCCTTGACTTCTTCCTCTTCCTCCACTCTCAACTCATGTGGTCACCCAGTCACTTTGCTTCCATCTCACTTACCTGCCTTTTCTGCTCCCTCTCCACTACAGCTGCAGTTCAAGCCTAATTATCTCTCCAGCTGCTTCTGGGATAAAATCCAGTAACTTTGAGGTGCATGGCCGTCCCTTCTTATCAAAGAGCATTTTTTAACTATCAGACCATTTCATTTATTTCAATAGATATTTCTTGAGCACCTGTTTTGGCCAAGGTTCTATTAAACGTTGTTCTTCATGTCTGAAAATTTCTGGGTTATTACTCTGCTGAATATTTGTGGTTTAAAAAAATTGTGTTGCACTTCTAAAAGCTCATCATTGCAAGATCATGCAAGATAGTTGACCATAACTGAAACCCAGAACTGGAAGCTATAACTAGGTCTTTCAGAGCTAATAGTCACTCGAGCAAATTTTAGGTAGGGCATCACAAAGTTAACCATCAGTTAACCAAATGAATCCATTAACCACTGCTTTCCTTAACTAAGTGTCAAGGAGTTTTACTGATGCAGAAAGGTGGTGCCACAGGAGAGTATGAGATCTGAAAATGATAGGAGAAGTATAAGGTTAAATTATATGTAAATTATGGGTAAAAGCATACTTTGAGAATATTTACTTTTTCTGATATAGTCTTATAAATGATTTAGGGGACTATTCTGTTTGTATCTCAAGATCTTTTTAGGTGTTGATTATAACATTTATGATTCTATTAACATTTTGATTTTGGTTCCTAAATATATTGCCTGGAATTATCAGTCAAATCAAAACCAAACTTGAAATTAAAATTTTCTAACAACTCATGAGAGAAGAAAAAAATGAACTGGCATTCATTTTTTTTTTAATATGATGCCTTTTAAATTTCAAATGTTCAGACTTGAGGATTAAATACTGGCACCTCTCTGTCACTTATTTTTCTACTAATGATCATCCCTGTTTCACCTCTTTACAATGGTTTGTTGGATTTCGGGTTAGCATGCAAGCCCTTAAACTGTCTTTTGTCATTTCATAAGGGCCAAGAGCTTGTTAGCCTGGAATTTAGTGTATTTTGATAGTCATTTGTTTTTAGTTACTCTTTTCTTGATTTTTTGGAACTCTTTTCATGAGGAAACTCCACGATTCTTACCAATTAGTCATAAACCAATTCAGCTCTAGGAATTACATAATTTACTACTTTGGGACACTATATTATTCAAAGACCAAATGGTAAAGATGTGAATATTTCCCTGAATGTTGGGCCATGTGGCTGATAATTAGATCCTCAGGAAAAAAAAAAAACTCCTGAAATTTGTGGCAGGATCAGAAATGGGGCCAGGGAAAACAAGTAGTTTAATATATAAATACTTGTTATTAATGAAAATTAAGCATGGCCTTCTTAGGATTCAGACCTTGTTTTTAGTGGTATAGTTTGTGATTTCACTGTGTTCATTAACACAAAAAACAAATAACTTCACCAGTGGCTTGAGATTTGACTCACAGGAAAACATTAGGTAGTAATTAAGAACAAGGCGCTTGTTTTTTTTTCCCCTTTGGTTTGTGAAATTTTAACTATACTGCCAAATGTGGTCACTACTTGCCACGTGTAGCTCTGAGCACTTGAAATGTGACTGGTCTGAATTCAGATGTGCTAAAGTGTAAAAACAACCGTTCTGGGTTCCAAAGACTTGGTACGAAAAAAAAGATTGGAACTATCTCAATAATAATTCATGTTGAATACATGTTATAATATTCTGGAGATACTGGGTTAAAAAAAGTTATTAAAATTAATTTCACCCTTTTACCTTTCCTACTATGGCTGAAAATCACATATGTGATTCGCCTTAAGTTTAACTGGACAGTGCTAGGCTAATGGGTTAAAAAGATCCTCAATATGTATAATAGATATTAGTTAGTAGCATATTTGATTCAGATGTTAACCTCTTGAAGAATCCATTTTGGGGGCAGTTTGGGAAGCCTAGTTATTCTGCTCTGCGCAAGGGCTGCAGGTTGAAGTGGCTGTTCTTCGGACTTGCCAACTCCGTTCAGTTGACTGATAGCAATTGGTAGATAGTCACAGAAGGAATAAGTGCCTCTTTGTTGTCGTACAACGTAAATGAACTGCACCTAGTGTTTCTCTCTTTTTCACCTCTGTTCCCCTGATGGCTTTGACGTAGTTGGTAGTAACTGGTTGATATTTATAGTAACATCAATCTAAATTAACACAGGTTTTCAAAGACCCAATTCATATATTACCATATGCCATAAATTATGGTATGGTGCAAATTATCATGGCTTATCTTACTTACAACCCTTGACTAATATTCTGTCACTTATTATGTTATTACATCTTATTACTGATAATATCCATAACCAAAAATGAATTTTTCATATTGTGCTTTCATAAGAAACCAGCTGAAGCAGAATGTTCGTGTAGTAGGGGCTGGGAAACAAGCATTTCTTAATAATCAGCCTCTCTTTTCCAAGAAGGTGTAACTATTTCCTTTGTGGGTGAAAAAATCATTTAAGACCCATGTGTACTTTATTTTAAATTCTTTAATTTATGAACTGTTTGACACTACCCTAAAAGGTTTTGGGGCACTGAGGTTAGTCGAATGAGGTCACATTATATTAGGCAGAGAGGCAGTTGAATAGGCATTGACGATAATAAAACCTGTAAAGGTCATTCTGTTCAGATAAATGTAATACTTGAATTAGTCAGTCATTTACTTTCTCTAAAAAAGTAATAAGTTAATCTTGTTCCAAAAAAAACCTCCAAGACTGGTAGTTTTCTTTTTAATGCCTTTCATCTTAGGCAATCTTTTGTACATCATGCAAAGGACCATACAATTAGCATGAAATGAGAGAGTGCTTTTTAAATTTGATGAATAAGGGCTCTTTTTTCTCCAGCTGATATGCATGCAAGGTGGAGGTCTGTATCTCGCCAGCAGACAGACAATTTGGTATCTATCCTATAAGTAGCTCCCAGTTTATATCTGTGCCTTAATGAGGAAAAAGGTCTGGAAGTAATAAAAATGAGCTACGTTAAAGTACATTAAAAATAGCACAATGCTTCAGTGTAAACGCTGCAAGATTCCCAGATTTGGACAGTTGGACTTTCCACCTTGCCCTGGATTCCAAAGATGGCCCTGTCATCCTTTTTTTTTTTTTTTGGCAGTCAATTGAGGACATATTAGTAAGACCTCCGTGAGCACGAAAAACTTTTTTTTGGTGGTGGTGGAGGTTGTCTTTTCTGTCATTTATCACGAAAGCATTCTTTGTTAATTTTTTTTTTCCAAGTGTTACCTCTTTAGAAAAGTTTTTATGCCTCTATATTCTTGTGAGCTGTTTGCTCTTTAGAAATACTTGTCTTTGAAGTCACACTACTTACAATATGTTAATGAACATTTTTCTTTCTTTAAAAAGTGTTAACATACCGTTTCATTAGTTAGGAGTGAATGCTCCTGTCCTTGCTGTTTTAAATGGCACTGTTTTTAAGAGATTCCCAGCATCGCTGAGAAAGTTTTTATAACTGGTCGTTTTTGTTCACATGTTTACCTTGTTGTGCTTCATAATTCCCTCGTACATAGCTACAGTACTTCCTATTGCATAAAAGAAGCCAAAAGGCCACGAATAAGGTAACTCAGTTATGAATCGAACAACTTTTCCCTCTTAAGATACTACCGTGATTAGGACTGCCAGCTGTAGCAAATAAAATACTGGATGGATGCCCAGTTAAATTTGAATTTCAAATAAACAACAGAATTTTTTAGTATAAGTGTCTCCCATACAATATTTGGAGCATCCTTAGACTAAAAAAGTCATCTCGGTCTGACCCGGCAAGCATGACTGTAACTCAGCTCTCTTATTAACTCAGAGAACTCGAGTTGGGTTCGTTCTGTGCTTGGCCGTTCTGCACAATGCTGATTGCTGGTCATCCTGCCACAACCCAGTGCTTAGGGACCTCACAGTATAGGTACAGTGCTTGGAAACTCAAAGTGCTTCAAGTATGTTTTCTCATTTTTCCAAATATTTGGGGAGAGATAGAGCACACTTTCTTCTCTTGTTGCCTACTTTTTGTTTTAAAAAAGAAGTTGTTTCCCTCTCGCAAAGTGATAATACTGCTTCTGAAAGTTAAGAGGCCACCTAGAGCAGAATTTAGAGTCTCCTTCTTCCTCACCTCTATTTTTGATTCACTTAGCAAACTCTCTAGCAGTATGATTACAGTTTAAAAAACTTTAAAAAAGAGTGAATTCAGAGAGAACATACATTTCCTGTATGCTTTATAAACATGGAGGGCAGGTGAAAAGGGACTCTTCCAATGTGAACACTGCCATCCAGGTGAAAGATTTTAACTTCCTTTCCGTCTCCCTTCTCCTGCCTTGCCCGCCACGTGACAGGTGCTGAGAAGAGCCACTCAACATGCACGCCCTCATCCCTTGTCATCTGCGTTATTACTAAGGTTTCCTGGGTGATATTTCTTCTCCAGCCTCGCTCCCTTCCAAATTGACAGCCAGCACTGATTTTTCTAAAATATTAATCTTACCATAGCATTGGCACACTTTCCGTGACTAGTTATCAGAGAAGAGTCCACGCTGATTAGCATGGCATTCAGTGCCCCTCCTGCTCTGGGCTCTACTTAATTCCCTTTCTTTTACTTCTTCCTTAGCACCTGATGCTACAGAAATAGCAAATATTTGAAATGCCTCAAACAGGCCATGCTTCTCCATATCTCCAGCTTTTTGTGCATTGTTCCCTCTGACCGGAATGCATATCTCCCCTTTTATCTCGCTAGTAAAATCCTGTTCATCTTTGAAAATCCTCTAAAGGCATCATTTGCCCCGGGAGGCTTTCCCTGAGCACCCTTCACTGTCCTTAGAGTGAAGTCAGCTCTTCTTCAACTTCCGTATACACTTGTGGTATCACGTATGCCACAGTGTATGGTCGTGCTTTATTTACATTGCTCAGTTTTCTGAGGACAAGCCATCATCATCCTCATTTCCAAATCTCTGGTTTCTAGCACAGAGCCTAGAAAATAACAAGCACTTGGAGACATGTTTGAGTGCCTGAAATGAACAGTCACCCACTAGATCAAACTTTAGGTAAATCCAGCCCCACTGAACTGGTCCTGTGCTTTAGCTGCTCCCTGCCACAGTCTTGTTCTTTCTTTCACAGCAGTTGGTGGATAGAGAAGTGACTCAACTATCTACTGAATGACTAATCTACCAGTGCTGTTTATTAGTTAACAAGGGATTTTTTTTTGTAAGGTAAATAAAGTACTCCCATATAGAGGGGTGGTTGTGGGGAGCCTATTTATATAATAAAGAATTAGACGTTTGCCTTCAGATTCACTATTTCCTTTTGTTTCTTGTGCTTTCTGCCTCTAGGGCTGCCCAGCAGTGTCTCTGGGGTGGGAATGGACTTGGGGGAGAGAAGGCGGGGCTGGGGGTGGTGCTGGACGAGGAGGAAGCGATTGTTTACTAAGGTAGCCTGACATCACTCCTTTTCTTGACTAGTCTTCCTACAGGAAAACTTCTTTTTTTGTTCTAGCCCCTCAGGATCTACCCAGTCATGGAAGTTAATAAATTAATTCACAAGGAGATACTCAATTATATTGATAGCTTAAAGTATAACTCTTCTCAGGCAACAGTTGCATTTTAACAGACGCTTCTAATCCCTGTTTCCAAAGAATGAATAACACTGGCATGATATACTTTATAGCAAGTATATACTTTATCATACCAAGGGGGGAAAGTATGTTTGGAAAAAAACTGGGGATCTTTAAATCTCCCCTCAAACAGAATTAGCTAAGTGCTGCCTGTAATGTGTATATACACGAACGAGTCCGGAATTGCATTTGAGTGCCAGTAATGGACAGTCATAAACTGATGGCTTAGACAATTCAGGGTTTGTTTTGTTTCGTTTTTTCAGCTAAAAATGTCCTGCGTTCAGGAATCCAGGGCTCGTATAATGGCTCCATGAGACCATCCCTGTCTTAGAGTTCTGTCTTTCTGCTCCACCACCTTTAATGTGTGACTTCCCTACACCAGGTTGCCTCTTGATTACAAGGTGGCTGCTGCATCTCCAAGCGTAGAAGAAAGGGATTGAGGCAAAAGCAAGCCCCACTTAAATAGCTTTTCCAAAAGCCCAATTCAACAGCTTTCACTTGACTACTTTTACCAGTAAGGATGGTTGGGAAATGTTGTTAGCTAGGTGCATTGCCATAATACATACCTATAATTAAGAAAGGGATGGGGCAGGGTGCCTGGGTGGCTCAGTCATTAAGTGTCAGCCTTTGGCTCAGGTCATGATTCCAGGGTCCTGGGATCGAGTCCCCCAAGGGGCTCCCTGCTTGGCGGGAGGCTACTTCTCTCTCTCCCACTCCCCCTGCTTGTATTCCCTCTCTCGCTGTCTCTCTCTCTCTCAAATAAATAAATAAATAATCTTTAAAAAAAAGAAAGGAAGAAAGGGATGGAGCGCGTGGGTGGCTCAGTCAGTAAGGGTCTCCCTTCGGCTCAGGTCATGATCTCAGGGTCCAGGATTGAGCCTCACATCAGGCTCCCTGCTCTCGGAAGCCTGCTTCTCCCTTTCCCTCTGCAATTCCCCCTGCTTGTGCTCTCTCACTTGCTCTCTCTCTCTCTCCTAAATAAATAAAATCTAAAAAAAAAAGAAAAGAAAGAAAGAAAGAAGGGAAACAGCCCACTGATACAGAAGTAGTAATCTTATAGCCAAATTAGGACAAATAATCTGTTATCTTTTGTCTTTATGGGATCATTCAAATAAAAAATACTTAGAACTAAGCTTATTTCAGTTAATATTATAATAAAATTTCCTTTAAGATGCAATTATCTTTTTATTTTTAGGTTTTTTCCTTAATCGTCTTTACAATTTTTTTTACATTTTTGTAACTTTTTTTTTAAGATTTTATTTATTTATTTGACAGAGAGAGCCAGCACAAGCAGGGGGGAGTGGGAGAGGGAGAAGCAGGCTCCCTGCAGAGTGGGGAGCCTGATGCAGGACTCAATCCCGAGACCCAGGATCATGACCTGAGCCAAAGGCAGACGCTTAACTGACTGAGCCACCCAGGCGCTCCTACAACTTTTTTTTTAAAACAGGCTCCATGTCCAACGTGGGGCTTGAACTTACCACTCTGAGATTGAGAGTCACATGTTCTACCTACTGAGCCAGCCAGGTGCCCTAGTCANCAACTTTTTTTTTAAAACAGGCTCCATGTCCAACGTGGGGCTTGAATTTACCACTCTGAGATTGAGAGTCACATGTTCTACCTACTGAGCCAGCCAGGTGCCCTAGTCACTTAGCTAATATGTGGCTCAAACTGGAATTCAGATGTATTAGACTCAATCCAAACACTTAGCTGCCAAGTCAGTCAATCACAGTTGGGAACTACAGCTCTGCCTCAGGCTTCCAGAGCCCCTCGTTCAGAGCTAACTGCAACTAGGTCAATCCCCAGGGACCCCATCCCAGCTGACTTCTGTGTGTACACTCATATGCCTGCACGTGCCAGGGCTGAGGGGCTGCCACTAAAACCTTTGATTGAGAAAGGAAAGGAGATAGCCCCTGACTGTCTTGCCCTTACCCTGCCTGCCTTCTTGCCCATGAAGCCTTCCTGAAACCCAGCTTCCCAGTGACCCTTATCCTCAGCACCTGCATAACCAGTGGTACAAACCCTCATTCTTCAGGAATCACCCACCAGGTTAAGAGGAATTATGGCTCGAAATCAATTGGCCCAGATCATCTAGGCTGAAGGCCAAATCTTGAAATTTGACCTCTATTTTGTATGGGATTAGGGGGTCACTGACTAGTAATAATAAGTAGATTTAAAAAATCAGTGGTTTTCCTTCACAATACAAAGATGGAACATTATTATAAAGGATAAAAGTCCTAATTATCTAATGACCATGTAGTCATGTCACTTTCAAAGGAAACATTATAAGTGCATTGCAATATCTACCAAACATCTTGCTCTATCTATAGCAATTCTTAGCACTAGCACTAATGAGGACTTGGCTTTGGATATAGCTAGCAATTTTTCATAATAAATTTGGTGATAAGGGTAAATTATTTAGGAAATAGATTTTTGCTGAAGAAATTTTTAAATTGTCATATAATGAACAGCAGCCATCATTTTACATACCTGCCTTTAACAGGTAGTCTAACACTAGCGGTCAAAACTGGCTACAGGTTTAGGGAACAGGTGATTTCTATTTGATTCAAATTTCAAATTTATTCATTCAAGTAATCTTTAAACATCTGCATTGATCATAGTTTTGCATCGGCAACATGGGAGAGGCCTACAAATACGCTTGGTGAGTGCCAAGTCATTTAAATCTCTGGGGAAAAAAATAAAGCTCATTTTACTTTTTATAAATGTAAATGAACAGAAAAGGACAAATGCTGAAGTCTGGACTAGAAATAAAACTAGGGTGCTTTCGGTCTCACATCATGGGGCTGGCTGAAATAGCACATTTCACTTTTATTTTAAAGAAGGATACATTTAATAATCTGTTACCATTTTGAAAATCAATTCTGTGTACTTTTCAATGATGAAAACTATTTGTGACAGAAAGGGATATGTTAATTTGGTTGACATTAGTCCTGATAAATTGTAAGAAAAAGATGCAGTCTCAGTCTTCTGGGTGTCCTTGGTTAGGCAGGATTTAAGGGCTCAAGTCATGGACGACTCATCCTTTTCCTCGAATTTAATTATCCACTAAGTCCTGTCAGAGAGTCTCTTGTTTGTCCTCTCCTTTACCTCTCCCATGCCAGGACCAGAGAGCAGACCCGTATCATCCCTCATCTGATTTATTACAGAGACTCCTGACAGATCTTTCTTCCTCTTGACTTTTGCCTTTCTGGCCTATTCTGACACGGTGTCAGAATTTTGTATTTAAGGGAAAAAAAGGAAAAAGAAAGAAAAGGGTTGTATTCTCGCCGCCCTCCCCCACTCCACGCTCAAAAATCTAGCGTCACCTGTTACTTAAGAGAAAGGGGACAAAGCTCAGGGCGGCATTTGCCCGTGGGCCCTGCGGCTCTTGCCGGGCCCCTCGGGGACTGTGTTCTACCTCGCACTCGAAGCTAGACTCTTAATTCCAGTTCCCAGACATGCCTCCTGCTTGCATAGCTCTCTTCTTTGCTTGCTGGGCATTGGGTGGCATGCCCTTTCTGCAGCAGCTGCTTTGGAGCTCAGCCCCAACCTTCAAGCCGAGCCCGGAATGTCGCTGTTTTCCCTGCTTCCCCCATTAAAGTCGGGTCTCTTGTTTTAGGCACTCCCACACTATATTAATCTTTACCTCTATAAGGCATTTTTAAGTATTTAGTTATATGTCCTAGTGTCCTTTTCTCCCTTTTTCCCTACCCCTCTCTCTCTCTTGCCCTTCCTTCCTTTCTTTCTAACTCACATACCTTTTTTTTTTTCCTATTGCTCTGGGTGCCTGGCAGCTTTGGACCCATTTTGATATGCAGAAAAACAAGTCATACACATTCTTCCTTTTAGGATGTTTTGTTTCTCTTTTCCTTGTCCCTATCTATTTCAGTGTAGCTCCTTTGTAGGAAGAGATATACTAGGGCCCGAGTAAATATAAATAAATCCGTAGACCATATGTCTGTGAAAGCAGGAACTGTGTCTTGCTCATCTTTGTATCCTCCAGCACTGTGTCTTCACCAGATAAGTGAGAGGAATTGGAGCATATTTATATCTCTACATCTTTATAAGTATCTGCATAGAGAATTTCTCATCAATTTTCTAAGGTGGCTACAAGATTTTAATTATAAAAGGTAAACCAGTTCTTAAAGTGTGTATTATATGGTTAAAAATGAGCCCTCCTATCTCTCTCATTTCTTAAAAGATTAAGGTTACAGAAATACTAATGATACGCATTTATAAGGAAATTTATTTGTATTAAGTTTGTATTTGTATTAAGTTAGCTATTCCAGGCTAGTGTAAATTGAGTGCTCCCGACGAGTAATCGGGTGTAAATTCACAACGGTTAGAAGTAAGGTAACATTACTTTGACTGTTTTAGTCCCTCACCGCATGTCTATGTGCACCGTCTCCTCATCTGAAGCTGCTACAGCCAGACCGTCTCTTGTAAAAAAAATTTACTCCTCTTACATATTTTTGAAAGTTCCACTCATTGGGGATGCATTATATGATTCTATATACCCTCTTCTTAGCTGTCCTATTTGGTCATAAAATCAAACTAAGGAGCAAAAAGTTCTTCTTGTTAGTTCCATCTTTTTTAATTGAAGCACAGTCGACACACTTTGCATTAGTTTCAGGGGGCCGGCGTCATGATTAGACAGGTTTGTCTGTTTCACCACACTCACCACCAGTGCGGCCACCGGCTGTCCCCAAACAGCACTACTGCATACAATTCACTACTTTCCTTATGCTGTACCTTTTATTCTTGTGACTTACTCATTCCACAACTAGAAGCCTGTAGTTCCCCCTCCCTCTGGCAACCATCACTTTGTTCTCTGTATTTTGGGACCTGTTTCTGATTTTTGTTTTGTTTTTCAGATTCCACATATAAGTACAATTATACAGTACCTGCCTTTCTTTGTCTGATTTCTTTCACATAGCATAATATCCTCTAGGTCCATCGATGTTGTCGTATATGGCAAGATTCTGTTTTATGGTGGAGTAATATTCCATTGTATATAGATACCACATCTTTATCCATTCATCTATCAGTGGATGCTTGGGTTGCTTCCCTATCTTGGCTGTTGTAAATAATGTTGAAATAAACATAGAGGCGCATGTATCATTTCAAATGAGTGTTTTTGTTTTCTTTGGGTAAATACCCAGTAGTAGAATTACTGGATTATATGGTGTTTCCATTTTTAATTTTTTGAGGAACCCCCATGCTGTTTTCCATAATGGCTGCACCGATTTACTTTCCCATTAAGAGTGCTCAAGTGTTCATCTTTCTCCACATCCTCACCCACACTTCTTTCTTTTTTTTTTTAGTATTCATTTTAGAGAGAGAGAGGGAAAACAAACACAAGTGGGGAAAGGGTCAGAGGGAGAGAAGCATACTCCCCACTGAGCATGGAGTCCAGTTGGGGGCTTGATCTCAAAACCCTGAGGTCATGACCTCAGCTGAAATCAAGAGTCAGGTGCTTAACTGAATCACCCAGGCACCCAATTTCTTGTCTTTTTGGTTCTAGTCATTTTGACAGGTGTAAAGTGATAATCTTATTGTGATTTTGATTTACATTTCTCTGATGATTAGTCGTGTTGTATATCTTTTCATGTGTCTCTGGTCCATCTATATTTCTTCTTTGGAAAAATGTCTATTTAGGTCCTCCACCCATTTTTTTTTTTTTAAGTAATCTCTAAGCCCAATGTGGGGCTTGAATGCACGACTCTGAGATCAAGAGTAACGTGCTCTACTGACTGAGCCAGCCAGGTGCCCCCTCTACCCAAAAATTAGAGTATTTTTTTGGTATTGAGTTGTAGAGGTTCTTTATATGTTTTGGTTATTAATCCCTTATTGGATATATCTTTTGCAAATATCTCCTCCCTTTCAGTAGGTTATCTTTTTGTTTTATTGATGGTTTCCTTCACTGTGCAAAAGCTTTTTATTTTGACACAGTCCCCATAGTTTATTTTTACTTTTGTTTCCCTTGCCTAAGAATACATAGCTAGAAAAATATTGTATAGTTGATGTCAGAGAAATTACTGCCTATGTTTTCTTCAAGGAGTTTTATGGTTTCAGATNACTTTTGTTTCCCTTGCCTAAGAATACATAGCTAGAAAAATATTGCTATAGTTGATGTCAGAGAAATTACTGCCTATGTTTTCTTCAAGGAGTTTTATGGTTTCAGATGTCACATGTAGGTCTTTAATACACTCTGGGTTTATTTTTGTGTATGGTATAAAAAAGTGGTCCAGTTTCCCCAGCACCATTTACTAAAGAGACTGTCTTTTCCCCATTCTTGCCTTCTTTGTCCTACATTAATTGGTCATCTAAGTGTGGGTTTATTTCTGGGTTCTCTATTCTGTTCTACTGGTCTATGTGTCTCTTTTCATGCCAGTATCATACTGCTTTGATTACTACAGCTTTGTAGTGTTACTTGAAATCTGAGATGCCTGCAGCCTGGTTCTTCTTTCTCAAGATTGCTTTGGCTATTTGAGGTCTTCTATGGTTCCATACAAATTTTAGGATTCTTCGTCCTGGTTATGAAAAATGCGGTCGATGTTTTGATAGGGATTGCATTGAATCTGTATTTTGCTTTCAGTAATATAAACATTTTAACAATATTAATTCTTC
The DNA here is from genome assembly GCA_002007465.1 of Ailurus styani. Lineage (NCBI taxonomy): Eukaryota > Metazoa > Chordata > Mammalia > Carnivora > Ailuridae > Ailurus > Ailurus styani. Next base: position 693,444 of record LNAC01000246.1, read on the forward strand.
CATAATTTAACAATATTCTTCCAATACATGGGCATGGGATTTTTTCCCCATTTTTTGGTGTCGTCTTCAGTTTCTTTCATCAGTGTTTTATAGTTTTCAGAGTACATGTCTTTCACCTCCTCGGTTAAGTTACTCCTAGGTAGTTTATTGTTTTGGTGCAACTGGTGCAAATGGAATTGTTTTCTTAATTTCTCTTTCTGCTACTTTGTTATTAGCATGTAAAATGCAGCTGATTTCTGTGTATTAATTTTGTATCCTGCAACTTTCCTGAAATCATTATTTCTAACAGTTTTTGGGTGGAGTCTTCAGGGTTTTCTATGTATAGTATCATGTCATCTGGAAGTCATCAAAGTTTAACTTCACCTTACTGACATGAATGCCTTTTGTTAGCTCCATTCTTAATGTNCATTATTTCTAACAGTTTTTGGATGGAGTCTTCAGGGTTTTCTATGTATAGTATCATGTCATCTGGAAATCATCAAAGTTTAACTTCACCTTACTGACATGAATGCCTTTTGTTAGCTCCATTCTTAATGTTTTCTATGTCCTTTTCAGTAAAGGAAATCAAAGTAGTCTCTAAATCACAGGTCAGTTTCCACTATTCTGAAACTTGATTACTTAGTTTTGCGTTGGTTTTAGCCTCATTTTTTACTGATTATCTGAACCAGACTCCCCACTGAACCTCCCTGGTGACCTGGGCCTATGTTCAGTGCCAGGGGCTAGGAGCTCCAATTCCTTTTGTGGCTTTTTGACAATTACCTAACTTTCCTGTATTTCCTCATTGACACCATTGGGATAATCGCCTTTTCATACCTCATAGAAGTATTGTGAGATTAATTAATGTTTGTAAAGTGTTTTCAGGATCATGATGAAAGGTATTAATTTGTAAGCATGTGGTATTATTATAATTATTAGTAGTAATAGGGATGGTTGTTTAATGCAAATTTTCATCTAAGTGTAGTGTCATATTTTCAAAGGACAACCTCTTTCTTTGTGGCCAGATGTGGATACAATTAACCCTTTACCCTTTATTTTGAAGATACAATTAGCCAATTGTGTGTGCAATTAGACGTGTATGCAGTTTTTGCCAGAACAACTAATTACAGCCTTGGTAGAAAGTCCTTTTGAAAATGCTGGCCCTTTGAATCTTGACTGTCCCTATCTGTGTAATAAGCAATTTGTGCTATGCGTATTTTGAGGCCACGGAGGCTCCTTGAATTTGAAGAATTGCTTTTGCGGTTACTGGAGAAAGATTTTATTTTCTTGAAGCCATAGCATTGTATTTTGCCATCAAGCCTAAAAACCCTTTCACGTAGTCTGGTTTCAAAGGTTTTATTGATTTTTCTTAATCTTGACATTCAGCTGAAAGATTTTCCACAGACTACATTTTGTGAAACAGGTTTTTCTTTTGTAACTTTTTTTCTCCCTTGAAAACTCTATTTCCCTTCTGTCTCTAATCCAAACATATCATCTCATATTCCCCTTACTCACTAAATAGCCGGTAAGGAACAGATTAGTACTGATCCTCTCTTTCCACATAAGGCTTTGTGACACCATTTTACAGGGGACTTTTAATCACTATAATGTAAATTCTACTTATACAGAAGAGTTGAAAGAATAGTGAAGAGACCAGGAAGATACTGGTTCATCCATGGCTATCCTGTTATTAAGTGAAAGGGAGATGTTCATGGCTTTTAATGAGAAGTTTAAAACAGCTTCTTTTAAGATGTCTACTTTTTAACACTTCTCGTCACTGATAATCCTTGAACTTGACTTTGCACCATCCTACCACCACGGGGATTCGGAGAGAGCAAAGCCCACTTGTCACCTTCTAGGAGCTTAATATAAAGTCTGGATGATAAGAAAGGTGGTCAGGCCTGCAGACTGCAGTTAGTGTTGTACAAACAAAGCACGGAGGTAGGGTGTTCAGTGGAGATGGGGATCACCCTGATCCGGGGCATCAGAAGCTTCTTTGAAGCTGCACTGGAGATAGGACCCGAATGACCGGTCAACTTTTTGGTAGACAGAAGGGAAAGTTGGATAGACAAGAGGGAATGTTTTTGTGTGAGCAGAAGCACCAAGCTGCTAAAACAGAGGCAGGTTCAGGGAAGAGTGATTGGTTTTGCTAGAGGTGCAGGGACCTTGTGAAGGAAGTGGTAGGAGTTAAGACTGGAGAGGTAGCTTGAGGCCATACTGTGGGGGAGGACCTTAAAGGGAGGAAGAAACATCTATACTTAGTTCAGCTGTCCAAATGAAGCAACTCTACGGTTTCGTTAGAGTGATAAGGCCAGTGCTGGGCTTTAAAATGAAGCAGGCCCCACATGCCAGATGAAATGCAGTGGGCCGGACTGGAGGACAGGAGATGCATTCAGGGATGTTGCCAGAATTAAGACCAGAGTCATCCCTGCGCTGTTAGCATTGGGAGGGGAAGAGGGAGTTCTTAAGTACAAGAGGCATACTGCAGAGTTAGTATTTCTTGATGTTGGCAACTGTCCCGACATAGCAGTGAAGGACAGGAAGGAGCTAGGTCAAGATGCCTGGGAAGAAAGAGGGGAAGTCCCTTTGACCGAAATCGAGATGTCAGGAGGGGGCCAGATTTAAGAGCACTAACTCTTGGGAATTGCCACACTGTGGCATATTGATACAAACAGACAAAGATAGCAGGATAGAAGATTATGTCTAGATGTTCCATGTAATGTTTCCAATAAGAATAGTAGACAAGGGGCGCCTGGGTGGCTCAGCGGTTTAAAGCCTCTGCCTTCGGCTCAGGTCATGATCTCAGGGTCCTGGGATCGAGGCCCACATCGGGCTCTCTGCTCAGCAGGGAGCCTGCTTCCTCCTCTCTCTCTGCCTGCCTCTCTGCCTACTTGTGATCTCTCTCTCTGTCAAATAAATAAATAAAATCTAAAAAAAAAAAAAAAGAATAGTAGACAAGAATTATATTTTATCTCTACAACAGCAAAATCAGCTTGTATTGCTGGGGCACCTTCATACCATGCCAAATGAGAATATAAACAGAAAGCTTGAAGAAATTAAACAAATATATTTCTTGGAGCCTATTAACCTTATACTATGAAAAACTAATTGGAGAGCTTATATATAGGCAGCATGTCCAAAACACAACTCTGTGTATCTGCTTTAAAAATCTTTTTAGTCACTGAAAAGTAGCTAGAATATTGGTGGTTACTTTTTCCAGTTTCTATTTAAAACATTTGAAATAAAGAAGCCAGGGCAAAATAGTATTCTCATATCTAATCTCAGAAAAGTCTGTTCCCCATCTCATTCTGTCAAACAGTGGTTCCTAAGGAGGTTCTCCGGGTAATTTATCATGCCATCAGCCTCAAGAATGTGGACATCTAGCCAGGTAACCCTCAAACCCCTAGATAACCTCATATAATTCTGTCATCCATAAATTTCCTAGCCTCTTTCCAGCCTTTTTACATTTTCAGGCTTCCCCATGTCACTGAACAATAAATCTCATGATTCAGGGAGATATTACAATTATTAAGGACAAAAGTCTTCTCAACCTTCATTGGTAAAATGAAAAGTCTGTAATCCATATGGAGGATGCTCTGTGCACATAATTTCAGTTGCCTTTTTCCTCAAGTAATGGGACATTGTAGGAAGATTCTGAGCTTTGGAATAATAACTAGTTACCTTCTGTATAAAATGCAAATAAAGAAACATTATCCTTCTGGTTGCTCAGGCTGAATCTCTGGAGCTCTGCTGACTCCTGCTATCTCTTGTACCTATACCAATCTACCAGCAAATTCTATCAGCTATACCTTTGGCTACATCCAGAATCACTTCTTGCCCCCTTCACTGCGACCTTGGTTCAAGCAAACATTATCTCCTATCTGAGTTATTGTAGTAGCTTCTTAACTCCCTCCTTTCATCCTTGTTGCTTGGCCATCTATTCTCAACTACATAAAGGACATAGTGATTCTTTTCAAACATAAGGCACATGACTTTCAAGTACAAGCCAAAGCCTTTGACCTTACCTCAGGACCCTGCACAGTCTGGTCTCCTCATGGCTTCTGCTACCATTTCCTTCCACAGCCTCACTGCCTCCGGGTTGTCCAGACCCCTGCCTCAGCCTTTGCAGTGGTGGTTCTGGCCTGGATTACCCTTCCCTCATCTCCTGCAAGTGTTTGTTCAGTTATCTTCTCATTGAATTGTAACTCCCTATGCTCCATATCTCCTTTCCATTTTACTTTTCTTCATAGTACCTATCACCACCTTCTATGATACAATATATTTCACCTAATTTTATTATATGTCCTTCTCAGTGCTTATAACAATGCCCGGCATAGTGGAGGTATTCAGAAAATGTTTGTCGTGACTGAAAACAGCCAGACTTTTAGGCACTGATTACTAAATGCAATTGTACATCAGAACTGCACATATTTGCTCAATAAATGTACCTTCATTATTTTCTTTTCATCTCAAGACAAAGCACATAGAGTTGCACACAGCATCCTGAAATCAAATGTAACATAGTTTTTATGCAGAAAAAGTATCATTATTCAGCCTGTGGGGCTATAGAACCATACTGCACTAGTGCCTTCAGAAAGCACAGTCTTCCATTTTTCTGTTCACTCATTCAGACTTATCAGATCTCCCTGCAATTTACTTGCCTGTTTGAGATTGTATTGCTTAGAAGGAATTAGTAGATCAGTCTTAGTAACAGTTTCCAGATACTTACTTATAAATTCATCTAGATGAGAAAAATTTTATCTATTCCAAATTTTTATTTCAGTTCCATGAATTATTTTTCTAATAGCTTTTGGGGAAGAAAGTTTGTCAAAAGCCCCCCCCCCATGGAATCTTCTAGTAAGTACTTTTTAGTGATTATTATTTTGACTAAATAATGTATGTTTACTTAGAAAATACTTTGTTGAGTACAAAGTTTTTTATATGCATATGCATAAGTTATATAAGTTATGCGTATTAAGTTATAAAATATGCATATACACATCAAGGAGGTGAATTATTCAAATACTCTGTTCTTATTTATGTTTAATCTACTTTATCAGAGATATATTAGAAGTACATCAGGCACTCATCATCATTGTACTTCTGTGTCTATCTGTATTTCTCTTTTTGTTTTCTTTTGTATATGTTGGTCCTGTCGTTTGATGTAACAGTATTTGTGACTTTTAAATTTCATTATGGATTCTGTCTTTTTTCAACAAAATAGCTTCTGTATATTTTAAAAAATATTTTGCTGTTACTTTATATATGACATTACATTGTAATCCTGCTTTTTTGTTTGCCTTTTTATTTTTAATCTTTGTGATTTCTGTTCTTTCATTCATTCACTGATACAACACATTTTTTGAAATTCTAGCAATAGAGGCATGAACAAGACAATCATGGTCCTTTCTTATGAGGTTTATATTCTAGATTGATCAATCTAGATATGACATATATGTCAGTAGATATGTCAATAGATCTATCTATATATAGATCTATATATCTTACCTGTATATATTAGTTGACCATATAGCTGTTTACTTCAATAGTTAGATCTATCTATATATAGTTCATAGACAGATAGATAGATAGATAGATAGATAGATAGATAGATAGATACAAGGATTCTTACTCAGCCATAAAAAGAAGGAAATCCTGCCACTTCTGACAACATGGATGAAACTTGAGGGCATTAGTACTAAATGAAGTAAGTCAGAAAGTGACAAATAAGGTATGATCTTACTTATATGTGGAATCTAAAAAAACTGAACTCATAGAAACAAAGAATAGATTGGTGGTTGCCAGGGGTTGGGGAAAATGAGGGCAATGTTGGCAGAACAGAGCAATAAGAAATAAGGAGAGAGAAATGAATACTAAGATTTTTTTCATAGATGTTATGCCATATTGGATACTAATATAAGGGATCTAGTAGAGAAATGGAAAGTCATAATGAGGAGAAAGAAAGGGTGGTTTGAAGAACAGAGTTCTTAAGAAGTGGCACAGTGCACAAATGAATGGTTTGGCCTTCAGGACGGTTGATGGGATTGCAGGAGAGTATATGGTATAGTAGGTTGTTAGATTTTTGGTGGGAAGTTGAAGATGATCTCTAGAGATTTGGAGCCATAAATTTAAAATGAAACTAGTCAGCATGATTCTGTGCTTTCCTCCAGCCTACATCTAGCTGCTTAAGGGTATTCAGGTTTGCAGTTGTTATACAATTGGCTTTAACTGGGGTTGAGATTTTACTAGATGAAAACCAGGTACGAATAAACATGGCAATGGATTTGAAGGTGTATGCAATGAGCTAGTTAGGTGATGAAATACACAATCCAAGCTGGATGAAGAAGGAAAAGACATGAGGACATTCTGAACATCAAAAAAGTGGATTTGCCATTTTTGTGGAGTCATTGAATTATTAGAGTGCAACTTCTAGAGTATGTGAGGTAGACTCTTAGGGGATGGTGTTCACTGTCTGTGATGCAGGAAACAGATTTCTGGAGTTAGGATTTTTATTGTTAATCTCAAGGTCCAAGATGACCATGGAGGTACATGGCAGTTGTGAGTCGAACAGGAGGATTTAGGGGGGTACATGGAGCCGAAAGGATGGAGTGTTGGGTGGTTTGTCCATTCATGGTTTTTAAACCTGGCTGCACATAATCTGAGGCACTTTCAAAAAAATCCCGATGCTAACCCTGCCCCAGACCAATTAAATCCAGATCTGGGGAACTGCTATTTTGAAGAGCTCCCCCTGTGATTATGATGTGCATTCTGGGTTGGCATTGCTGAGAATGATCATAAGAGACATGGTGGAGAAAAGTGTGGTGAGCTGGGGGAGTATGGAAGGCAGGAGGGATGATTCAGAGGATCAGTGTCTCCTTGAAAGACACTTAGCTCAAGTCATTGGTACAGTGTATGCCCTCAATCAATAGTAGCTTTTATTGTTGTTACCATCATGATTATTGATAGTGGCAACATCAGGAGCATTATCCCGGGAAAAGCATCCAGTTCTTTTACTAGTTTCTCAAAGGGTCCTAACAAGGGTTAAACCCACTAATTTTAGATGATCATCAAGGAGGGTTCCTATTGGGGTATGGGGAAAAAAAACCAAAACCCTAGAAATTGGCAGCATTCTTCATTGACCTTTCAGAGTAATACTGAAAACCAGGAGGAGCTCTAGCCTGTCACTGCCTGAGGTGGCAGTGTGAGGCATCAGCGGCCAGCTGGTCAGGAGTTGGGTACAACTCTCGGCCCTTAGGACCCCAAGGATTACCTACTAGGTCCATTTTCTCTCGTCAAACCTGAAGGCTAGGCAACTGATGAGAACTTAAAAGCCTTTAGTTGTGTCTCAGCATTCCTGTGGCAGGGCTGGGAATGGGGAGCAGAGGCAGACATTAAACATGTAACACTCTAACACTTTCTGTTTTCAAGTTACCTTGTACTTTTACATTCTTGCCTCCTCCCCCACAAAAGGAAGTGGATTAATCAGAATAAACAGTACTATTTAAAGCGAATGGGTACTTAGAGACACTAAAGTGACTCCTCAAGATGCAGTCTCACTAAAGAATGAAAGAAATTCTACTAGGTACAAACTGCAAATGTGACCTAATCTTATTTTTGTGTTATTGCATACAAAAGCATGTTTTCACAAAGATTCACTGAATTGCTGGGAAAGCTGGCAGGCGAACATCTTAGAAAAGATAATGTCAAAGAAAGAATTGGGAAATATTCCCATCTGGAACATTCCAGCTTCGTTCTATTCTAGTTTGAAGAAGAATGAGATACATCTCTCTTTGTATCCAACCAAATTTTAGGTAGCTATAAAGAGACCTAGCCTCCTATGCTTTATTCCCAGTCCTATCTGTCCTCCATAATAGTTCCTGTCAGCTTGTATTATAAATGAGTAAAAGAGCTAATTTAAAAACCTATCATCTGATACAGGAAGGCATACACTTTTCTCCACTGCCCTGTGTAAAAATAATGATGACAAGTCTGGATAATGATACTTTACAGTAAAGAATGTAATTTCTGTACAGTGTCTGTCTCTGTTAGGTAAGCAAAGACAGTCAACTAAACAAAAGTTTATGTTTTATAAACCAGTCGTCTTTTAAATACCTTCAGCTATGTTTCTGTCCTTATTTCACACTTGAAATTCCCAACTATGCCCTTCCTACTTGCATAATACCCAGTGACTTAGCTCTGCATGCTCTAGTTCTGCTCTGTAAAATGAGGGTAACACACTCTCCCCACCCCCTCCCCCACCTCTCTGCCTTCTTCTCAGGAGTGTTATTAAAAGCAAAAGAGGTTATGGATGTGGAAACACCTTGTAAACTAGAAATTGTTACATGTAATTTTTTTGTCATCATTGTTGTTTTGTTGTCTTGTTGTCATTGTGCTATTTCCAATCTAAAAGGTGGACCTTAACTCCTTTCAGTAAGCATCATCAAAACCTAGTTTAAACTTGGTTTAAAACTTGATTTGGCATTACCAGTATGAGCATAGGGACTTAGGACATTTAAAGCTTTTTACTGTGATGAAAAATTAATTCAGGTCTAAATGAAAAAATAGGATTATATTTTCTGGTAACTTGTGGGCATTTCCCTGATGGTGTTGAGTAGAATATAGTAAGGTAAATGAAGTTGCCTTTTTATTTTTTGCACTGCTGTTGTGTGACTATTTCACTGAGAAAAAAGTTCACTATCTGAAGAGAGCTATTATTACCCTAGGAGGGACTGAAAGAGTACATCTCTTACTCAATACATATCCTTCAGAAATCTTGGTTGCTGGAGGTCCATTTTCTTTTAGTCCCTCCTGAGAAAATTCTTTTATCCACCACTCAACAAATATTTCCTAAGCACCTGTTGTATGCCAACGTGCTTCTCAGGAATGGAGATAGAATATAATTTTGAAAAAGATAGACATGGTCCATGGCCTCCCAGAGCGTTCAGTCTGTGGGGAATAGTTACAAAAACCTTAGGGCCCCTGGGTGGCTCAGTCAGTTAGGCATCTGCCTTCGGCTCAGGTCATGACCCCACAGTCCTGGGATCAAGCCCCACATCAGGCTCTCTGCTCAGCAGGGAACCTGCTCCTCCCTCTCCTTCTGTCTGCTGCTCCCCCTGTTTGTGCTCTCTGATTTAAATAAATAAATCTTTAAAAAAAAAAAAAAGGCAGAAAACTTTAAACACTCCATCCAGTGACAGTGAAGAGAGATACCATGGGCCATAATCTGCCAGAGGGAGACTCTCGCATTTCTTATATATGTTTCTGTTGAAGATGGTCCACGACATGCAGCCAGCCCCTCAAACAGCAGTCTGGATGCATATTTAAAAATCGATTATATGAATCTACTTTGCAGAAACTAAAGTCTTCTTGCCACTTTAAGAAAAACACAGAATGCCATTTTAAGCCCCCTGTTTTTAAAGTTGAGCACTTGACTACAAAGTTTGTGAAAGGCCAGTTGCTTTGGCATGCAGATGTCTCTCTCAGGGCCCACACTTGTCTGTTCTCAAGATTCACTGCCAAGATGAACTTCTTTCTTGGCCCCAATCAACTGCTCCTTGGGTGGTTCTACGACGAGAATGATTATTAAAAACTGGCAAATTCTTCTGTGAGGAATGGTAAACCTGATTTTAAAGTGGAAGATCTTTAGAATTTAGCATACTTTTCTTCTGATCGCTTCTAGAGTTTTATGTAAACCCCTATTTCTTTTAATCAGCCTCTGCAGAGACTGGCAATGGAGACTATGATTCTTGTTTTTACACATAGAAAGTAAATGAAAGATCAAGTGCACTGCCTATAGTTATGGTATTTAATATCATCTAGCATTTTATTGAGCTCTATATTTGAATTCAAACCTATCCATGAATATGCAGCTAGGAGGCTGGAGATAACCTTACAAGCCTATAGAAAGGAAGATTTAGTAAAAATTGTTGATGTCTTTTCTGTAATGGGATTCCTTACCACCTTATGATTCGCGGATAAAATCCTTTTCATCTAGAAAAAAAAGTTCTGGCTCTGAAGCCAGACTGACCTAGGTTACAGTTCCACTTCCACAATTTCCTGAATTGACACTACTTGTCCCAGGCCCAGTAATGTCAACTCTGTAACCCCAAAACCCTTCCCCCACCCCAACTCAAAAACTCAGGAAGTCTCCCCCAGCACATACACATATAAAATTTTGTAAGTCTAAAATTGAGGTTTACTTACAAGAATAAACGGAGTGAGGGGCGCCTGGTGGCTCAGTCAGTTAAGGGTCTGCTTAGGCTCAGGTCATGATCCCAGGGTCCTGGGATCGAGCCCCACATTGGGATCCCTGCTCAGCGGGAAGCCTGCTTCTCCCTCTCCCACTCTTCCCTCTCTGTGTCTCTGTCAAATAAATAAGTCTTAAAAAAAAAAAAAGAATAGGGTCTTTAGCTCCTATAAGCTAAAAAAAATAAACTGAGTGAGATACTTATTCTTGGTTTATGACAAAGCGGTCCTTTCCACTCACCCATGGGAAGGAATGAGCTCTTCCTAAATTCATCCTCCATCCACTTTACAGTAAAAAGGCACAGCTACCGTCACTTCGGTGACACTCTGGTTCCCTTTCCTCCTTCCTCTTAGTAAGAGGCATATCCATCATGCAGATATGATTACTGCAGAACCTTCCTCTGAATCGCAAAGTGGAAACCAGATGATAAGAGTGCACAAATTACACACAGTGCAGATTTTTGCCTTCAGCAAGCTCCATGCCCCAATTTTACCATTTCTCCTCTCAAGGTGCTGCACAAGGTTTGAATTTCATTTGCCATTTAGGACCAGGTTGTTTTAAAGTGGCTTGCCTAACTGTGCTTCTTTTGGTAACTCTGATGGTATTTGTTAAGACTTCTCAGAGGAGCCGAGGTGCATAATCCAACAGCGACTGCTGGAGTGAGTTAGTTCCTTCCCGACATCACTGTGGCCGTGGCTGCCATTCGTGGACGTTCAGGTCAAAGGGACAGCCCTTCTTTAGTGTGACTTCACCTCACGTGTGATTAGCTAGATTTTGTTCACTTTTCCCCCCATTTTACTTAGACGATAAGAATACAAGCCTGAATCATAAGTGGATAAATTTTTTCTTAGCTATCTACCATTCATAGATTTCACCCCTACTCCCCCTATGTCGCGTAAGATGCTAGTGATCCAAGTAATAGGATAAACCCAAACACATACACATCATGTGTTAAGGACCCTTTAATTTACTATTTACAGCTCATATGCTTCTAAAATGATTTTCACTTTGCACTAAGGGCTTGATTTGTCAATGTGTTATCTATAATTTATATTGTAAAACACTGAAAAAGGAAAATATCCATCAAAGATGAATTTCCAGGCTTCTGTAGATGTGCTGCCATTAAACCATACCGTGTGGATGACTGCTTTTATTAAGCCTAATTTCTGCTCGTGTGCCTTGCTTTTATGATGGAATAATCCCGAAACATTTCACATGAATTATTGGAGAACAGACTGTATTGCCCATAGACATCTACAACTATACACATGTGGCTACTGAGCATTTAATGTTGGTAGTCTAAATTGAAAGGTGCTCTGTGTATAAAATACACACTGGATCTCAAAGACTTGCAATGAAAAAGGAACCTAAAAATATCTCATTAATAATTATTTATATTATTTGTTGAACTGACATTTTAGATATATTGGGTTAGATAAAATATGTTAATGATTAATTCCAGCTGTTTCCTGTTCCTTTTTTTTTTTTAAGATTTTTTATTTATTTATTTGAGGAATAGAGTAAGAGAGAGAGCACACGAGCAGAGGCAGAGAGGGAGAAGCAAGCTCCCCTGCTGAGCAGGGAGCCTGACGTGAGGCTCAATCCCAGGACTCTGGGTTCATTACCTGAGCTGAAGGCAGACGCTTAACTGACTGAGTCACCCAGATGCCCCTCCTCTTCCTTTTTTACTGTGGCTCGTGGAAAATTTTAAACTACCTATGTGGCTATTATTAATTTCTATTTAATAGGACTGAGCTATAGAGTGAAAGATCTTCTAACTCAGGCCCTTCATTTTAGAGATAAGAAAACCAAATAGAATTCAGAAAAAATAAGTGACTTGCTTTCTGTCGCATGGTATGTTTACAGTAGAGTAGTAAAGTTCGAGACCAGAAATTCCTCTCAAATCTTAAGACCAGTGCCCTTCTCAGTAACACCAGTTTTTTGTGACTCTCATACTTTCATTCTAAGGGGAAATGTCTATCCTTCAGAATTCTTCATTCGGTCCTTTAGTTAGAGCAAAGATTCTTTGTATAGTGAAAGTAAAAATCTCTTTTAGTTTGTTTTATAAGTTGGAAATTGTAGTTATTAGCTTTTCTTAAAATGATGGTAGTTTCCCCTATGAAAACCTTATAAACAGACACTTACGGCATTGAAAATATTTTAAAAACAGATCCAGTAAATACCGTACTCAAGTTTTCAATCTCATTGCACTCTTATAATACAGTATGTCATAAATTTCAAATCTTTATTGGGTATTCTCAAGTCACACTGTCATAATAGCATATAATCTGGAAATGATGCTAGGCAAAGTCAGGCCTCCTGGCTATATATTTCCTTGGTAAATTGCTAGGCAACTAGTTATTTTCTCTTTCTAAGCTTTAACACTGTCAGTGTTGGTATTGTGAGAACAGCCTTTATTTGAGCTAACGAATTAATTGCCCATGTGTAGAAAAGTCATTCAGAGTTCAGTTTTTAAGAGCAGGATAGTGTTCTGTGGTATACAAACTGTGACCTTAGGCCAGCTATTTAATATCTCTGTGTCTCATTTTCCTTGTCTGTAAATTAGGGATAATACCACTTATCTGTAGGGTCATTGTACAGATTTGAATGACATATATGTAAAGCATATATAGATGGCTTAATATTCCATAATATCTCTTGCTACCAATTTTGTCTTAGTACAAAGAAAAAATAAAAGAACAAGTATTTGCTCTTATCTTTAAAATATTTTTAGCCTCTTTCCACCCTCTCTTTCCCAGAAATCCTCTTTTTTTCCCCTTTGGCATCCTTTACTTTTATTCTATTTTATTATTATTATTATTATTTGCCCAAGGGTACAGGTCTGTGAATCATCAGGCTTACACCTTTCACAGCACTCACCATAGCACAAACCTTCCCCAGTGTCCATAACCCAGCCACCCTATCCCTACCCTCCCACCCCCCAGTAACCCTCAGTTGGTTTCATGAGATTTAGAGTCTCTTATGGTTTGTCTTCTTCCTGATCCCTTTTTGTTTCATTTTTTTTCCCTCCCTACTCACCATGGCCCTCCGCCCTGCCCCTCAAATTCCTCATATCAGAGAGATCATATGATAATTTTCTTTCTCTGATTGGTTTATTTCGCTTAGCGTAATACCCTCCAGTTCCATCCACGTTGTTGTAAACGGCAAGATTTCGTTTATCTTGATGGCTGCATAGTATTCCATTGTATATATATACCACTTCTTCTTTATCCATTCATCTGTTGATGGACATCTAGGTTCTTTCCATAGTTTGGTTTTTGTGGACATTGCTCCTATAAACATTTGGGTGCATGTGCTCCTGTGGATCACTGCATTTGTATCTTTAGGGTAAATACCCAGTAGTGTGATTGCTGGGTCATAGGGTAGCTCTATTTTCAACTTTTTGAGGAACCTCCATACTGTTTTCCAGAGTGGCTTTACTGGCTTGCATTCCCACCAACAGTGTAGGAAAGTTCCCCTTTCTCCATATCCTCTCCATATCCAACATCTGTCGTTTCCTGACTTATTAATTTTAGCCATTCTGACTGGTATGAGGTGGTATCTCACTGTGGCTTTTATTTGTATTTCCCTGATGCCGAGTGATGTTGAGCAATTTCTCATGTGTCTGTTGGCCATTTGGATATCTTCTTTGGAGAAATGTCTGTTCATGTCTTCTGCCCATTTCTTGACTGGGTTATTTGTTCTATGGGTGTTGAGTTTGATAAGTTCTTTATAGATTTTGGATACAGGCCCTTTGTCTGATATGTCATTTGCAAATATCTTCTCCCATTTTTTCAGTTGTCTTTTGGTTTTGCTGACTGTTTCCTTTGCTGTGCAAAAGCTTTTGATCTTGATGAAGCCCCAATAGTTCATTTTTGCCCTTGCTTCCCTTGCCTTTGGTGATGTTCCTAGGAAGAAGTTGCTGCAGCTGAGGTCAAAGAGGTTGCTGCCTGTGTTCTCCTCAAGGATTTTGACGGATTCCTGTCTCACATTGAGGTCTTTCATCCATTTTGAGTCTATTTTTGTGTGTGGTGTAAGGAAATGGTTCAGTTTCATTCTTCTGCATGTGGCTGTCCAATTTTTCCAACATCATTTGTTGAAGAGACTGTCTTTTTTCCATTGGACATTCTTAGAAATCCTCTATTATTGAAATAAAAGTTCTTGGTCAAATCTGGTTATAAGAACATCTTGTTTTCCATATAAAAATTCTTAATCATTATCTGAGAGCTGTCATAATCCTTAATAATATTTATAGCTGGATATACTCTCATTACAAACATATCCATTAAAATATCACATTTATGAAATAAAATGTAAAAAGATGAGACTGTGTTAAAAAGCTCACCTAAATACCAGTATTATTCTTCGAACTGCATCAAAAAGAATAAAATACCCAGGAATAAGTTTAACCAAGGAAGCATCATGTTCCCTGATTTCGAATCATACTACAAAGCTGCAGTAATCAAAATAGTTTGTTACTGACATACAAACAGACACATAACTCAGTGGATCAGAACAGAAAGCCCAGAAATAAACTCATGCATATGTGGTCAGTTAATTTATGACAAAAGAGCCAAGTTATACAATGGGGAAGGACAGTCTCTTCAGTAAATGGCGCTGGGAAAATTGAACAGCCACATGCAAAAGAATGAAGTTCAACCACTGTCTTATACTAAATGCAAAAAATCAACTCAAAATGGATAAAGACTTGAATGTAAGACCTGAAACCATAAAACTTAAAAAAAAATTTTTTTTGTTATGTTAGTCACCATACAATACATCGTTAGTTTTTGATGTAGTGTTCCATGATTTATTGTTGGCATATAATACCCAGTGCTCCATGCAATCCGTGCCCTCCTTAATTCCTATCACCAGGCTCACCCATCCCCCAACCCCCCTCCCCTCTAAAACCCTCAGTTTCCCAGAGTCCAGTTTCTTATGGTTGTTCTCCCACTCTGATTTCCCCCCTTCATTTTCCCCTTCCTTCTCTTAATGACCTCCATGCTATTCTTTATGTTCCACAAATAAGTGAAACCATATGATAATTGACTTTCTCTGTTTGACTTACTTTACATAGCATAATCTCCTCCAGTCCCATCCATGTTGATGAAAAAGTTAGGTATTCATCCTTTCTGATGGCTTAGTAATATTCCATCGTATATATGGACCACATCTTTTGAGATACCACCTTACACCAGTTAGAATGGCAGATATTGACAAGGCAAGAAACAACAAATGTTGAAACCATAAAACTTCTAAAAGAAAACACAGGCAGTAAGCTCCCTGACATTGGTCTTGGCAATGGTTTTTTGGGTATGACACCAAAAGCACAAGCAATGAAAGCAAAAAACATACAAGTGGGACTATATCAAACCAGCTTCTGCACAGCAAAGAAAACAATCAATAAAATGAAAAAGCAGCTTATGGCATGGGAGAAAATATTTGCAAACCATATATCTGATCAGGGGTTAATAACCAAAATGTATATAGAACTCCTACAACTCAATAGCAACCCCCCAAATCCCATTAAAAAATAGGCAGGAGATCTGAATAGACATTTTTCCAAGAAGACCTACAGATTGCCAACAGATAAATGAAAAGGTGCTCAACGTCACTAATTATCAAGAAAATGCACATTAAAGCCACAACGAGCTATCTCTTCATACCGGTCAAAATGACTATTATGGAAAAGATAAGAAATACCAAGTGTTGGCAAGGATGTGGAGAAAGATCTCTTGTACACTGTTGGTAGTAATGTAAAGTAGTGCAGCCACTATGGAAAACAATGTGTAGGCATCTCAAAAAATTAAAAATAGAACTACCCTATGATCCAGCAGTTCTACTTCCAGGTACTTACCTGAAAGAAAAGAAAACACTAACTTGGGAAGGTATATGCACCCCTATGTTCATTGCAGCATTATTTGTAGTAACCAAGACACAGATGCAACCTACATGTCCATCAGTGGATGAATGCATAAAAAAAATGTGTGTAATTCAGCCTTGAAAAAGAATGAAATTTTGCCATTTGTAAATGGATCTGGAGGATATTATGCTAAGTGAAATAGGTCAGAGAAAGATATATGATCTCACTTATATGTGGATTCTAAAAAGGAAAAAATGAGACTCTTTCAGTTGGCTTTTCTAAATCATGATGGAATTTTGATTATCGTTGGTTAGGCTTTGGTAGCTGTACCAGATACCCTACCATTGAATTGTATTTTAAAACTTGAAGTCTATTCAGAGTTTTATTATTGAAACAAAAAGTTTTCAATAATAATTGTTCCCAGATTTCAAATATTTTAACTTGTAAGTATGGCAATTGAGTCATATAAGTTTACTTTAAAGGGTTTTCATTTTAAAATAATATTTGATCATATGTGCAGTCAAAATTCATTTCTTGTTCCCCTTCTTGCCCACCACCCGTCCCATTTCTTCTCATTGCCTGCTGTTCCTTCCTCATAACACTTCCCAGTTGTTTTCCTAGGGTCTTGTCAAATTTTCTTTCTGTACTATAATCCTGACCAAAGCAGCCCTATGACTGTTTATTCTCCATTCTGTCTACTGCCAAGCATTGTGTCAGACACAATATAGGGACTCAAATATTTTTCGAATAGATGAATGCAGTTGACCTTCTGATTCCTAATTCATTTCTTTCCTCTGTATTATACTGCCGTAGCCATTTTTACAACTATGATGCACATTTTTGAACTGCAAAAATGAAGGTCACTACTTATACCCGTATGGCTGAAGTTCTTAAAGCCATTTGGTTTCTTTATATGTACTTAAAAATTCTTAAAATATTTTTAGTAGACAATCATTTTTGATGTATTTAAGCCAATATAAATTAAGCCTACGAGGAATGTTTCTAACTTATTACTAAATGAGGAAAAGAATTCTTGAGAGTTTCAGATACCACTGGAAGCTCTTTGGAGCCAGTGATGTTATCTGGCATATCATTTTTTAAATGATAATTTTTAACATTTGTGGGTTTTTTGTTTTAAGATTTTATTTATTTGACAGAGAATGAGTATGCAGGGCTTGATCCCACGCCAAAGGCAGCTGCTTAACCCACTGAGCCACCCAGGTGCCCCTTAACATTTGTTAATATTAATTGACTAAATTCTTGAAGCCTCTTTCAATTAGTCATTTATTTTTCCACAGTAACTTTAACAGACTCTGTTATGCTACTAATGTATCAAAATACACCTTATGGTCAATCTGCATTTTGTTTGCCATCTCAATATAAAATGACATTCAATTAATGTTTTCAAAAAGGGACATTTTAGCAATTTATAATGCATTCCAGTGCCTTTGGTAATGGGGCTGAAGTCACACAAATGTGTGGTTTCACTGCAGGAAGTCTCCAGTTCCTAACATCGACAGTTGGTCTGTTGTCTAAAATGTTCCCAGTTTGGTTAATATTATGCTCAGTACCAAATATATGACTTCCACCAAGGAAGGTGGAGTCAAATGACACGTCAGGTGGTCTCAAAATGACAATAGAGGATATGCTGAATCAAGCTTACTGTTATGCCATGCTTGTTAGAAGTTATTTCTCCGAGCATTGTTAAAAGAAGAGAAAGGGAGGAATTTATAAAATCTTGACTGGAATAGTGCCTGAATCCATAGCACTTGGGTTTGGAAGCCAGGAAATCATTATAAAAATTGTAATTGGCTCCTTTTTTATTCAGTCATCACACTTAACAGAAAATACAACTAGAAAGTCAAGTCTACTTTGAGAATTATTAGGTCAATTATCAGTTATTTCTAAAAGAAAGTTTTTTTTTTTTAAAGCTATATATACTCTGGAAATTCTGTCGTATTTTATGGCCAGCTTTATTAAAACTCCTTTCTCAGTTTGCAAAGATAATGATTTCTCTTGTTCGAAAAGCTCTGTATGTGAAATTTTTTTTATTACTATGTTCAGTTAGCCAGCGTACATATGAAATTCTTACAATGCTATTAGTCTGTTATTTAAGTTATGATTAGATGTTATAACACTTGAATTTCTTAGGATAATACTGAATATGGTAGACTTAACCAACATTCTCAAATTTCAAGATAGCTGGCAAGGAAAAAGAACTAACATTTACTGAGTACTTACTGTGTTTCGGAAACTGTATTAAGGAGCCCTTACCAGTGTTGTTTCATTCATTCATCACAACATCTTACTGAGTAGGTTCACTTATTCCCATTTTACAGATAAGAAAATGGGGGCATGTGAGGATTAAGCCCCCAAGGTACAGAATATAAGGTAACTTTTCCAAGATAGCATAGTTGGGGAGCCCTTGTATTTTCATACTGTCATTTCTACATGTTCAGCATGGCTCACTGCAAAAGCATGTGTGGGGGTAAACACAGAGAAGTTCATCCAGAACAAAATTAAGGAGCATGGCCAAGAGGAAGAAAACAAGCCAAGGACTATGTTCCCAGTGGATTATTGGAGGTCTTGTGAAGGAAGGATAGAGTTACTACGATTTCTTGTGAAGGAAGGATAGAGTTACTACGATTTCATTACTCAAGCCCACAACATTCATTCATTCAGCAGTATTTATTGTCTGTTGTGTGCCAGATACTCTGCTGCTACACATACAATTAATTGGACAGGGACTTTGTCTCATGGAGCTTACATTTTAGTAGGAGCGACAGACCAGAAAAACTAATCTAAAATAAAAATAGGCAAAGAGATTATGAGATCATGGTAAGTATAGTGAAGAGTATAAACTAGGGAGTTAGAGAACAAATTGGGGGGACAGGGGATCAACTAAAACAGGGTGGACAGAGCAGACTTCTGCATGGAAATGATATTTAAGATGAGACTTAAAGAATTAGCAAGATGTGCTGAGAGCGAAGCAAGGAGAGAACTGGGGAGCAAAGGCAGATCATTTCACATTCGGATTGGAAAAGATTAAAAAGCCTGACAAACCTCAAGTTTTGGTGATGGTGTGCAAGAGAGTCCTCACATCCTGTATAAGTCTAAACCACTACTCTAGAGAGCAATTTGGCAATATCTGTCTGAAAACAATCTCATACATATACTGTAGAGTGGTTATTCTTAAAAGAAGTCTTAAAAACAATGTACCCCCTCTTACACATTTTTAAGATGTCATAAAAATACTTTCTATCATGACTTAAATTGTTGCAAAGGATGGAATTTCCCACATACTGCAAATATTGATATTTAAACATAAAACGATTACATCATTCTTTCAAATATATCCAGTGAAATTGAGATCCTGTAACAATTTAGTATATGACATCACCCATTTAAAAAATACATGAACAAGCTCTTTAAGAATCAAAAATTTCACATCATTCCTTTTTCTACCTGAACTCAGATTTCCATCCACTTCCTCCATAGAATTTTATCCTTTATCTTGAAAGTTTTTTATTGATCACCTACCTTATTTCCTGGCAACAAAAAATATTGGTATAAATTATTTTTTAAAAATATATTTACCGTGCGGGCACCTGGGTGACTCAGTGGGTTAAAGCCTCTGCTTTCAGCTCAGGTCATGATCTCAGGGTCCTAGGATCGAGGCCCACATCAGGCTCCCTGCTCAGCAGGGAGCCTGCTTCCCCCTCTCTCTCTGCCTGCCTCTCTGCCTCCTTGTAATCTCTCTCCCTCTGTGAAATAAATAAATAAAATCTTAAAAAAAAAAAGCCTAAAAAAAAAATATATATATATATATATGTATGTATATGTATATATATATATATATATATATA